>WEIU01001422.1:140984-175601 GCA_013389925.1 Aegithalos caudatus
TCCCCCCGGGGGCTTTCCCCGCCCGGTCCGGCCCGCAGGGGCCCCGCTGCTCCCGGGGAGCTGAACCGCGGCGACAGAAACGGCCTCAAAGTCCAGGGACTCTTAACGAGCGCACCTCAAACAGAGGTTGCTAGGGTGAGTAATAGTTTAACGTAGAAATGCCCCTACGGTCTGATGGGGAAGAGGCCTTTTGAGGCTTTTTTGGTGGGGTTTTTTTGGCTGTTTATTGTTTTTAGCTGACCAGGTTCCACTGGATTTTAGAATATAATTTAGAACTCCTGTACTTTCTTTCAGGTATTCATAGGCTGGTTCTACGTGTTTGATACCTGTTAAAGATGGGGCAAATTTTGTAAATGCTAAAAAAAAAAAAATCCCAAACCTTGAATTGATATATTAGTAACTCTAGAGTAAGTTAAAAAAAAAAATAGTGTGATTAAACAACACAGTGTAAAGTTAGGAATTAACTCAGTGGTAGGCTGTTTGGCTTTAGACTACCAAGGTTGTGTCTGGATTAAAATTATTTAAAAGCACACATTAATGTTTTGTAAGCTGCCCTCCCCCAAAATTGAAAATCTGTAGTTGATGTTGTAAAGCAAGAATTGAAATTGTGTAACAGCATGACATTTGAATTGGTATTCTGTATCTGCCTCACAGCCATGAAATGTTATATTTATATGCAGTCTTAATATTTCGAAATTAAATGTGGGCAGTTTGTCTTTTTGTCCAGGCTACTACTTTGGTTTCAAAACTGCCTGAGAAGGACTCCAAAAGCCATTGAAGCAGGTCATGGATGTAGGTGATGGTGCTTTGAGACACACCTGGAACTGCCTCCCAGGCTGAAACTGAGGATCCTCCTGCTCACGTGCTGCTCTTATTTCTTTGAGTTTTTACTTCTTAAAAACATTAACTACTGGCCAAATTACCAGCTCTAGCCTTTTAGTCTGATTTCGTGCCAAATTACTGCATTGTTCAATCTTTTACTATTTTTAAAACTTCTGAATTTCACATGTGCAGACTGTGTAACGTGCCAGTTGTAAATTTTGTAGAGCAGTCACTAAAAGGCACTGAGGCAGAGTTGAACCACACAGTGCCCTGACGTGTCCCTCGTGTCCTTGAAAGCTTTGATGTTTGAGTGGTAACCAGCCTTGGAAAAATGGGGATGGTTTGTCCAGGATTGGAGTGAACTTAGGATTTTTGTGAGAACACTTTGGTGCGTGTAAATGCAAAATTAACTGCGAGTCTTGAGGTTAAGGCACGGAAGGATGAGTGAGTTCATTAATTAGGGTTTTGCTCTTTGATTGGATGGTGGCTTGGAGAGGACCAGAAGGGGTTGGGTTGGTTGAGTTTGTTTTTTTTTACTGTTCCCCAGGTTGCCTTCTGGAGGCAAAAGCTGTGAAATGAGCAGAACCCACGTGGATTTCCAGAGAATCCTGTTGGGTGGGATGGGGCTCAGCAGCCCTTCCACCTCTGCTGTGAGAGGCTGCAGAGGGAGATGTGAAATTTTCAGGTCAATAATAACTCATGGCTTAGACAGGCAGAGAATTTACAGGGCAAAGCTCTCTTGTCTCTACAGCTCCAGTATTTGTGTGATATTATAAATGGCTTCAGTCCAGCTCAGGTGACAGGTATTCCTCAAAAAGGCAGAGACATAAACCTTCCCAGTCCAAGAACAAAAGTTGCTGGATGCTGTTCGTGCCCCAGGTGTCTGAAGGGCTTGGGAATAGCAGTGCCTGCTAGATTGGGATGTTTGGTTTGGACCAACTCATGATACTGTCATTGAATTTGGTTTTTAAATAAGCACTTTAGGTGTGCACTGTTACAATGTGTAACTCACAGACCTAAAAATCAAAAGGCTTTTCATTGTTTGGGATTCTACCATTCTCTTTCTCTGGGGAAACAGAGCAGGTTGCTCGACATGTGTTTTAGAATCTTTTTTCTTCTTTTTTGTTTTTTGTTTTGTTTCTTTGTACCAAAGCTAAAATGGAAGGAGAGGGAGAGAGCCAGGTTGGCATGGATACATGACATGATATTAAACATGGCATTCCGGTTTTGTATCTTTAATCAGGAATTATTTACATAATAGGCAGTGATCACAAAAACGTCTCTTTATCAAAGTTTTAAGCTGTATTCTTCATCAGGAGAGCACCTTACAGAAATGTGTTTTGGTAGCCCTTCTTGAAATAGCAGCATTTGTTTTTCTTAATACATAGAAAGATTAAGACACTACTACTGGTGAAATTTTATAAATACATTTTTTTTTTAGTTTTATTTAATAGGCTGATTCTTGCTCAGTGACATTGGACTACCTCACTAAACATAGACAGTCTTATCTGCAAGATTCTACATGCTCAAAACAGTTCTTGGAGTGATGAAATGCTCAGGGAACAGCTTGTAATATTCACAACTTTTTAATAAGTATTTTCTTTGGGAGATTTTGAAGATGTGGCAAACAGGTCCTTATATAGTATTGCCAAGGCTGAGCTGCAGAGCTTGATAAAGTCACTTTCACTTGTGTTAACTGAGGAGCCTCCTACCTTGCAAGATTATGGAGCTGCTTCAGCCTGATAATGTTTTAAACTTACACCAGCATGTGCTACAGAAAATAAAATAAGTTATCACAATGCAGCTTCTCCTGTGTTTTTTCTTCCTCATTTAATTTCTTTGCTAAATTATAATGGGAAGGGTGGGCAGCATTGGTGCCAGGAAGTTGCACAAAGCCTAAAATTGGTGCTAAATATTCATGGATTTCTAATGTAAAAATTCTAGAAGTTCAGAATTCCTTTTGTTCCAAACAATGCAGCTTTGTTCTTACTGTACAGAAACAAAATAAGTGAAACTAGTCAAACTTTCATTGTTCAAACTGACAGACAAACAATTGCTGTTGTTTTACTGAGCTTTTTGCTGGGTTCTGAGCAACCATGAATTTTTTAAGACTTAAAATTTCAGGTATCAGGAAAAAGGTGCAGCTGGGGGATTTCTTACATGAAAACAGCCCCACTAGAAAGGGATGCTTCTAACTGGAGATATTTACCCTGAAATTGTAGGAATTGTTTTGCTAGTTTCTGTCACCAGTCATGTACTGAAAGCTATGAAATAAGCAACTAAAGCATTACTGCTATCAATTTTTTTTTTCTGAACTCTGAAAGTTTTAAGATACCAGCCATCATTTCTTTAAAGGTTAAACATGTAGAGCTCAGTGGCATCGTGGATGTGTTAAACTGGATTTGAAGCAGATGTGATGGGTTGTGACACCATGGCAGGGTGGCTGGGGAAGATGTTTTTGTGGTGTTGGTGTGGGTTTTTCTTCTAGCTTTGGTTTTGCTTTGAGTCTCAATTTCATAGAAAGGCCTTTCCTTCCTATATTGTGAGAGCAGACTAGAAGTTCTTGAGTCTTTTCATTTTCTCTTAGTTCTCTTTAAGTGAAAAGCCCCAAAGGGGTCAGTTCCTACCCCTTTGTTTGACCCATTCAGAGTTCTGGGAGACAGGCTAGTGGTTGGTGACATCCTTTAATGGTGCTGCCATATCAATTAAATCTGCTAGATGATTTAATTCTTCATATTTTCTGTACCTCATAGCAACAAACCAGGCCCTTGTGCCAATTTATTTGGTCACCTCTAATGCCTTTAAAGAAAGAAGAGTCTGGTTCTGACAAGCAAGTGCTGTTTGATGGGGCTGTGTGTGGTCAGTAGCAGTCCCACCAATTGTTTGTTGCTTTGATATTCTTTGGAGCATCTTTAAGTCTTTAATGCCTTTAAATGTATCTTCCCCTTGTTCCTGTACCTTGCACTTGTGGTGCCACCATCTCAGCATAAATCCACAACCAAAAGGTTTCTCCCTGTTATTGCACAGACCTAAACTGGGAAGAGTAAGAACTAAGTGCCTGAGGCTTAGCTTATTACAAGAATTACCTGTTCTGCTAAATGTGCTGAGGAATATGTGTGACCAACCAGCTGGATGTGGCTTAGCTGTGCATGTAGAAGGGATGAGCAAGGGAATGCTGTTTTGTGAGCCTTGTGAATGAACAGCTAAAATACAACAGAGGATTTTGTCCTCTTGCCTGCTTTAGAGGAGGTGTTTGGCTTCATTGGGTTTCGATGTTTTGCTCCCAGTGGGTGTTAAGGGGTGTGGAGGGTAAATGAAATTAAGATCTGCTTGAGGTGAATTTTAGGCTGTATAAGCAACAGCTCGAGTTCAGTGAAATAATTTAATTTTTATCTTAATACTAGGGCAGATGGGTTTCCTTCTTAAGCAAGTGAAACATGTTATCTTCTCTCTTCATCTTTAAATATGGAGTATTTGGCTTTTTAATAAGTTTTTATACGGTCTAGAATAGCTTTTTGAAATGAGTTTTGCTTGTCCTACACATAAAGGAGTCCGTGACCTGATGTTAGTGTCCTATTTAATAAGCAGTTACATACTATAATAGTGGCACATTTGTTCTCTCCATATGCAAAACAAAATTTCTCCAGTGAATGAATGTAACCTAATGTAAGGGCAAGCAAGAAATTAAAGCTTTCCTTATAAGCTCTTTATCACTAACTTGTTACAAGATAAAGTAAATGAGTTTTAATTGTGCTTCCCTCGTGCAGTTGCTTCACCAACAAAGACGGATCATTAGCATAACACGGGCTCACCATTTCTGCTCTTGGTGTTTCTTGTAATGCTTGAAAATGTAGTGCCTCAAAGACTAGAAAAGGTGTCTTAAGTTTATGGGTGTGATAGCATTTTGTGTAGTAAACTATTTAATTCTCCCTACTTTTAAATGTGGTGGGCATGTTGCAAAGCATACAAATAAACAAAAGACCCAGAGCAAATCTAGAAAGTGAAACTGGGTGCAAGAGACTGCACCCTGAATGCATGCCCTTAAATCTAGGAATTGGAGTTGTGTTGGGCAAAAAATAAATCAGAATTTAATGTACTTGTATTTACAGTTCCATATTTTATTTTTTTTTTCAGAGATGGTGGAGCCAGGACAAGATCTGTTGCTTGCTGCTTTGAGTGAGAGTGGAATCAGTCCAAATGATCTCTTTGATATTGACTCTCCAGACGTGGTTCTTGCAAATCCAGCACCAACTCCAGCTGTTCAGCAGGTTAAAACAAGAACATGGGGGATTTTTAGAGAGAGCTTGGGTGTGCTGTGTTGGGGGGGTTTAAAGGTAATGATGTCCATAGCAAACGGTTGAATCATGGAGTTTTCTTGAATTTCTTGCTTCATAGCACTGAGATTGGAAAATTACTCGTAAATTAATTTTAAACTTCTATACAAAAAAGCAATCTGAAACACTCAAGGTCAGTACAGACAGAAATATGCTTAATTCTGGACATGACATGGAGACACAATGTCAGGTATCCATGGAGAACTCTCATGTCACTTGGGGTCTAGCTGCCCTACAGTAAATGCATAACAAGTGCACTGAAATAGAGTGTTTAAGCTCCATGATGGCCTTCACTCTGCCAGAGTGTAGCCACTTCAGGCACAGACTGGGAACAAAAGCCTTAAGGTTTTATTCCTGCTGACTTGTTTGCTTTCTTCCCTCTGCAGTCAGTACCACTTAGTGCATTAGAACTGGGCCTGGAGACTGAGGCTGCAGCTGCTGTGAAACAAGAACCAGAGACTGTGTCTACTCCAGCCTTATTGAATGTTCGGGTAAGGACCGGTGCTCCAGGGTCCAGAGGGGAGGGGGCTTCACTTGGCCTGGGCACCAGGTGCCCACTCAGCTGCTTTCTCTCTCCTCTGCCTCAGTTAAACAAAAAATGGTGGTGAGAGGCTCTTGGGTTGAGATAAGGACAGGGAGATCAGCAATTTGTCATGGGCAAACCAGACTCAACTCGAGGAAATTAATTCATTGCCAGTTAGCAATGGAGAAGGAAAATGAGAAATAAGAGCAAATCTAAAAATACCTTCTCCCCACTCCTTCCTTTATCCTGGGCTCAACTTCACTCCTGGCATCCATGGTCCTGTAGGAGAGTCCCTGCTCCAGCACCTGGGGCACCTCCTCCCCTTGACCTTGCTGTCTGCAGGGTTTTATCACATATTTCTCACACATTCTCACTCCTCTGTCCCAGCTGCTGTTTGTGTAACAGTTTTTGCCTGTTGTTAAACAAATCCCTTCTCACAGGCACTGCCAGTGACACTGACTGCCTGAGCCTTGGCCAGCAGTGGGTCTGCCTTGCAGTGGGTTGGATTGGCATTATCAGATATGGGGGAAACTGTAGTGCTTGTATCTTGTACCTGGGTGATGAATTTTTTATTTTATTCTTTTATTTCCTTTAGTGGAAAATAAAATCTAAAAATAACCTTCTGAAATATGTACAATGTATTAAGAGATACTTTTTGCTCAGACTGTTGCAGCACAAGATAATTACTCTTGCATCTTCAGCATGCTTTTTGAAGACATTTCCTACTACAAGCATCTTTTAAAAACTGAAGTATCCTATATGCTAAATAAAGTCTAATAAAGTTCATTCTTCCTTTTTTTCCTGAAAATTTCCCTGCTTCTTTGTTACCAGCAACCACCATCCACCACAACCTTTGTGCTGAATCAAATCAATCAGCTTCCAACTCTGGGGACGACGATAGTGGTGACCAAAACGACGCCAGTCACCACCTCGAGGCAGACCATCACTGTAGCAAAGATCATCCAGACCAGCACGAGCACCCGGCCCTCGGTGGCAGCACCAGCAGTTCGCAATGCCTTGACCACTGCACCTTCCAAGGACCAGATTCAGCTCAAAGATCTGCTCAAGAATAATAGTCTTAATGAACTTATGAAATTGAAGCCACCTCCTAATATTGCCCAACCAGTAGCGACAGCAGCGAGTGAGTTTTGTTTGTGATTTGAGTGTTTTTGATAAACAGGGAAATAAAGGAGATCTTTGCATGTCATGGGTTTTCATGGCTTAGTAAAATATCCTGGTAAAATTAAGTGGTTCAGGAAACCTGATCAATTCTAACTGCAGCAGTGTTAGAATTCAGGGTGAGGTAGTATGAAATAACAGAGTTAAAAGATCTGAACTCTTGATTTACTGCATGGAGTGATGGAAATGACAGATGGCAGCTGGAAAATTGCTAAAATGAATTTGTGAACATTACTGAAGTCTATTAGCTGTGTTACTGTAGTCTCCACCAGTTCCTGTTCTAGTGTGTCCTTGGAACTACAACAAACTAATACTCTTTCCTATTTAACATCTTCCAAACTAGATTTGTAGCACATAAGGTGTTTGTGTGAAATGTCTCCTGCAAAAGGAAGATCTATCCCTTTGTTTCATTGTTTAAGAAATTAAGTTCTAAAAACTTGCTGTTTATTTTCATGTTACAATGCTACAGTAAGTTAAATGCCACAAGTACTTTATCACACTCCAAATCTTCATTTTGTGATTCCTTCCATAATATTTCCTTGCATGTTATTTCTAACATGTGGTCGACTTGTATAAGGAAAAAGCTGCATGTGTGTGAAACATGAACTCTTTCAAATTATACTGATTTTAGCATGAGGTTAAGATCAGACTAGGTCAGTTTGAAAATATCTTTATTGCTGTTTTTTTTTCTGAAAGCTACACAGGCATTTTGTGGATTTCTGTTATTTTCATTGTCTCTGAAACAAGCTTTGCTGATTTTATAGGTGTGGTTGGCATAACCTATTTTTTCCATATGCAGACAGAGAGTGCAGTGCAGGAGCTGTCAGTTAGAACTGAAGCAAAAAGCAGAATGTCCCTCCTCGTGTCATTGTTTTCTCTTAGGGAGTGGTTGCCAAAACCCAGGTTGGGACATGAACTGAAGTTGGGGCAGGGACTAAAAGAGGTGAGGAAGAGGAGGGGAGAAAGCAGAAGGGGATAAGTCAGTCCTGCTGAGTGAAAACTCAGAGAAGCACAGAATAGGTGACCCCAACACACAGTAACTGTCAGAGTGGCACAGCTGCAGAAAACAGTTGAATCTGTAGCTTCTGTATGAAGTGAAAAGGAGACCTGCAGCTTCTAGAACTGCATTCCTAATTTTGTGTTCCTGTGTCTCTGGATCTTTCCTTGTGTTTATTAAAATAATGACAATTGTAGAAAAGAGAAGCTCTTGAAAGGAAAATGGGCTTTTCATATAATTTAGGCAGCAGGAGTTCTAAATGGGGAAATATTAAGAAGTTAAATTATGCAGTGTCTTTGAGAAAAACATTTATTTGTGCAAGTGCCCTAATTGTTTTTAGGGGCAATTATGCTAAGTTTATTACATGCATTGATATGATGGAAGCTTGACAGCTGCTTTCAATATTTTGCATCCATCCTTAGGCAAATTATTTTAGTTGTGTACTGAGCTCTATTCCTAGTTCCTTACAAATGTGACTGAAGAATTCTTAAAGAATCCTGTTATAAATTTGTTCTTGAAGCATCATTGTGCTCCTGGATACTTTAAACTTCTCTTCCAGCTCATTAATAGAGTAGCACATTAATCTGAGTTGATGTTTGGAGGGGATTCTGTAAACCACAGCTCTTCTTTTGCAGCTGACCTAAGCAATGGTGCAGTGAAGAAGGAGGCTTCCACAAAAGAGGTAGCAAGAATATGGATAAATGACATTAAAATGAGAAGTTTTTCACCTACTGTGGTAAGTGGCACAAATGATTCATTTTTCAAACCAAAGCTGGCCATAAAGAGTTGTGACCAGTTTCAGGAGTTACTCATACTTGTCTTGTGTGGTGGAACTGTCAAGTGCATCTGTTTGTGTTCAAAAGGTCAGTTGCTCCACAAGATGAAACTTGGTTAGATGAGTGAAGTTAACAGCTGTGCAGAGCAGACTTGGATAGTAAATGACAATTTCAAGAAATTACTGTCCTTAGCAGAAGCTGCTGTGGCTCTGATTAAAGGTGATAAGCACAGCATTTCCTCTGGGTTAGAACATTTCCTTCTAAAATCACTAGCAATGAGGAAACTGAAAGACTTCCCCCTAGCATGGCTGTTCTTCTGGGCAGTTGAATTGAAGATGTAAATTGAGTATCATTCAATTTTGTAAATGTAATAAAATTACATTCTGATGCTGCAAACACTTGAGTTTTGGCATCTTCACTGATAGCTAGATTCAGGCTGTGTTTGGGAAGAGCTGTGCTCCTCAATGACTCCTATACACTGGGAGCTTTTCAGATCTCTTCTTTTGTATTAAACATTATTAGTTATGGAAGAGGTTTGATTTTTCATCTGTTAAGTGCTTTACAAATATTTATATATTTACATTGCTCAGGGTCACAGTAAATGGGTAACTGTCAGGTTTCAGTGAATACTGGACAGAACAGACTGTTTAACTACAAAGATGTGAAATGATGTCATGAATGTGGAGCTGCAGGAGACTCCAGGGGAGTAATGAACATTAGGGCTGTCACGTTTTCAAGGCAATTTTCTTTAAGTCATAGTCTAGTTTTAATATGCTGTAAGAAAAATTCCTTCTTAATTCTGCTTATGTGAGTTTGGAGTGCTTGATCTTGCAAAGAAGAGGAAGTTCCCTGACTTTGTGCCTTCAGAGGGTGGTTCAGAGTGTAAGAAATCTCCATTTGTGTGTAGTTTCCCCAGTGATTCACTGGTTTGACCCATCCACGTGTTAAAACATTGAAATGCAAGTTTGTCCTCATTTCCTTTTTCATGTTAATTTCCAGGAGATGGAATAGTAACTGTGCTGTTTGACTAACACAGGTATTTCTCTATTCTAGAAAGTGCCAGCAGTAAAAGAAGAGGAGGAACCTGAGGAAGAAGATGAAGAGGAAATGGGCCATGCAGAGACCTATGCTGAATACATGCCAATAAAATGTATGACCTGATCTTCTGTTACATCAACAGGCTGAATGCTTTGGGAGTTAATTTATTTACTCTTGTGTATTTACTAACACAGAAGATAGATTCTGTCTGAAGTTAACAGGATCTGAATATGTTGTGGGTTTTCCTAGGAAATGTATCTTCTGTAGCACTTAAGATTTGGAAGATAAGTGGATTTTTAAACAGAAAAGGAACTCTTCAGTGTATCATTGAGCAATATTTTTTTCACAGATATGACTGATAAACCAAAATCAGGCTTTTCTTACATCTGTTAAGATGCCTTGTGCCTCAGCTGAGGAAATTTCTCAAAGGAGTTCAGTGCTCACTGCTACACTTAGGAATCTAGTTTGAGTCTTTTGGTGTGAAATCACCCTAAGTACATTCTTCCTGCATTGTTCCTGGCTGACTACTTAGAGCTGGCTCTTGGTTGTTTCTTGAGTGAATCCTTTACTGCTGTTAGTTGCCATCTCCTCTTTTTTCTCTTTTCTTTGTTGTACCCATTGACAACAAGCTTGTTATCTTGGTTGCTAAATACAGTGACCTGCTGTAAAAGCAAGGCAAAATTTTTGCAGGGATTTTGTAGCTAAATGGTTGATTTTTATTGTTACTGATGAGATCTGTCAGCAATTAAACCAATGTCTGTTCTAAATCTTTTCTCCTCTCATTCTGCTTAAAAATGGCACTATATAAATAGTGAGAAGAATGTTGCTTTTGTGATTCTGGCATCCTGAGGCTGCTTCTGGCCTTTTTGGGAAGCTGAGGTTCAGACTGGTTTTTCTCAAACAAGTCAAATACACAAATACTTAATTTTCTGTAAAGTGAATTTTATCTAATCTCATAAAAAATTGTAGGAAGGTGGTGATAAGAGAAAGTCAAGACTGCAGTTATAAATTCAGATTAATGTGTTCCTTCATATGCAATGCAGTTTAACACTTGACAGATTGTTGCAATGAAACATACTCACTGAGTTCAGCCTTTCCAATCACAATTGTAAGTTGTTTGGGTAAATATAATAACTTGTGCTGCAGCAACAGAACTCTGTATTTTGTTTTCATCTTCTGCCTTTTTTCCCCTTCTTTCTCCACCAGTAAAAATTGGTCTACGTCACCCTGACCCAGTAGTGGAAACCAGTTCATTATCCAGTGTGACTCCTCCTGATGTGTGGTACCAGACATCAATATCAGAGGAAACAATTGACAGTGGCTGGTTGTCAGCTTTGCAGCTCGAAGCAATCACTTATGCAGCCCAGGTATGCCAGACATCAGCACAGCTTAAAAGCTAACAGAGAATTTAAGAAGAAAAACTGCAATCTGACAAGTGCAGCTGTGTCAGTTTTACAAGGAGATAAAATAATAAGAGCTTAAAGGTTTGAGTTGCATTAGAAGATGGCAGGTGAGCTTCAGCTCAGATAAATGTGAGGTAATACACCTTGGAAAACTTCCTCTAAACCATTCCCACGATGCTGATCTCTTAACTGTCTTAGAACATGTTAGTCATTTTTATTTCTCTGAAATAATTTAATGGCTGCAGTAGCAGCAGGCTGAGAAAGCCAGCCCTGTTTGACATCCTTGAGAAGGGAACAGAGAACAGGACTGGCTGTTATTTTGCTGCTGGGTAAGACCTCAGAGTGCCCACCCCAGATGTGTGTGCAGTGCTCTGTGCTGGGAAGGGAGGCAGTGGAGTTAGAGGACAACTGAAATGGTCACAGGAGGAAAAAGTTGCCTCATGAAATGATGACTGGGACAGCTGGGGCTGGAGAGGAGAGAAAGAAGTGAGAATGAAATTAGGGTTAAGGAAATGAAGAAGTGAGTGATATCACATAAAACCAAGAGCAAAACAGAACCTGGTGACACTGACAGGAGATTGGTTTAAAGTGGGTAGAGTCAGAATGCTGCATTCCACAGGCTCTGGATGTCTGGGTCTTGCTGCTACAAAAGGCTGTAGGTGCCATCAGTGGGTTAGGAAAAGGCACAGAATATTGGGCAGGTGTTTAGAGCAGTTCTGGGTGCTGAGGGAAGAATGGATCACACAATGCACTTGGGGTGCTGTGCTTTCCCTAAATAAAATCCCCTCTTCCTGCTTCCAGGAGTTTGCTTGGACCACTGGTCTCCTCCAATAGGATGTTTCTTATGTTTGCTCTTTTCTGACAATCCCTTGTGATGTTCTGGAGAATGGGTACAAGTTGTTTGTTCTTTCTCCTACAGCAACATGAAACATTCCTGCCCAATGGAGACAGAGCTGGATTCTTGATAGGTGATGGTGCTGGTGTAGGAAAAGGAAGGACCATAGCTGGAATAATCTATGAAAATTACTTGTTAGGCAGAAAAAGAGCAGTCTGGTAAGTGTCAGGATTTGTTAGAGCAGACACTCCAGTGACTCTATGACAAATTCAGGGTCATCTGTCTTCTGACAAATGTTCTAACAACTGCCTTTTGACCTGCTGTAACTGACAGAATGTGCTTTGTTTTGTATCTTCAGGTTTAGCGTGTCAAACGATCTGAAATACGATGCTGAAAGAGATCTGAGAGATATTGGAGCAAAAAACATATTGGTGCACTCATTAAACAAGGTGTGGAAACTTTTTACTATGTACAGTTGAGGCAAACCTTTAGGTACGCTTGTGTGACGAGTTGTGCATGCTGACTGTTTTAAGAGCAAGAATGTACTAATTTCAATAAATTTGCTGTCTAGGTCTTGTCTGACAGGCCTAAATCTTAACAAAAAACCACACAGAGCTTTAAGTTAATCATGTAAATAGGGCCCTTATAGGATTAAGTCTTAGCATGTGTGCTTTTAAAAAAAAAAAAAAAATTACACTTCAAGCCACTACTGACACTACTAGTATTTTCTAGAAGTTGAAATATTCTTTACATCTTTAAAGCCTTGTAGCATTTGAATTTTTGCCTTTCTGTCTCTCAGTGCACATTTTATATGTAATGCATTTTATGTGTAATACTTGAATAATAGACTTGCTCAGTGATTTATTAAAGCAGCAGTTGTGTGTGCAGTTATTTTTGGAGACGCTGCCTCTGCTTTGGATTTGCTGCTTAAATTGTAAAGAGTGATTACTGGCTGAACTCACTGAACTTAAAGTTTGGTTTAAGTTGGTATTTTTACTTTGTGAATTCTTAATTTCTAAAATAAGGCTTTAGAAATCATTATGGTAGCAGCTGTAAACACACTTGAGGTAGTGATTGGCTCTTAAAGGGATACATTGAAACTGAAATTTTATTTGTATTTAAGGACACCATGTAGCCAAATATTGTGGCTGCTAAGCTTTTGAAGTCTCAGATTTAGTGTTCCTAAAGTCTGTGTTTAAGTAAGGCCCTGTGTAACCCCTTAACCAGGCTGCCCTCAGCTGTGCCCTGACCATGGTGTGGGGTTATGGGTGGCCCAAAGTGTTCACACCTCTAAGTTTAACACCACCAGCATCCCTTCATCATCTGCTAGGTGGGATTGAGGGTCTCTCCTTATTAATTTCTGTATTTTGTTTATTGCAGTTCAAGTATGGGAAGATTTCTTCCAAACATAATGGAAGTGTGAAGAAAGGTGTCATCTTTGCTACCTATTCTTCTCTCATTGGGGAGAGTCAGTCTGGTGGTAAATACAAAACCAGATTAAAGCAGCTTCTTCACTGGTGTGGTGAAGACTTTGATGGAGTTGTATCCTTCTTCTGGAGTTCATTTGATTATAACCAAATCCCTATTTAAACTTCTATTTCTACAGATTTTTAGGTATTCTTTATTTTTAATGGCAGTCAGTTGTGTGCATGCTCTGACATTACACTTGCAGTTTTACAAACTTCATTCCAAATGTATTACCATCAACTTGGTGCCACACAACTGTGGTACAAGAGTGAAGTTTCTGTTTTTTTCTGTATCAAACCTATAAAATTAAACTATTATCCTTAAGAACCTTAAGTTTACACTGATATTTTTACAGACTTATTTAAGTTTATATTTTGAGTTGCACCAGCATTTTCAAGAACTCAAGTGTTGGCAATTTTGTTCTTAAATACTCTGTATCTAAATATTATTCCAAGGTTTTTAGTTAAAATTACTACTGTCTTCAGTTTAGCATTTCCACCAGCCCCCTATTGTAAGTAGTAGATTTTTTTTGCCTTCTGTTCTAGCTCCTCATTCTATAAATGAGTGGGGCAAAGCTTTTCCTTAATTACCATTCAGATCGTATTTGATGAGTGTCATAAAGCAAAGAATCTGTGTCCTGTTGGTTCATCAAAACCAACAAAAACAGGTCTGGCTGTACTGGAACTTCAAAATAAACTTCCAAAAGCCAGGGTTGTTTATGCCAGTGCCACAGGTACGTACTGCTGGCTTTGTATGAAATGTCTCTGGATGGATTGGCAGGCATTAGTACAGATTTATGTTTCTCTTTTTAGGTGCATCTGAGCCAAGAAACATGGCATATATGAACCGCCTTGGAATATGGGGTGAAGGAACTCCATTTAGGGAATTCAGTGATTTTATTCAGGCTGTTGAAAGAAGGTAAAATTTCCAAGAATTCCCAGGGTTGTGGCTGACTGTGCTCCCCAGTTCCTTGCCTTCACTCCCTAGTCCTTTGCAAACGTGTCCTGTCACACTGAGAACTCTGGCTTCTAAATCTAGCAGAAATGTAATTTATCACAAGTGGTGAAAAATACGATGTTTCCTTTATTCGCAGAAAATTTTGAGAGCTTTAAAAGCTTTCTGGGAAAAGAGGCCTCTCAAAAATGTGGGTGGTAGGAAAGCAAAATACTTTGCTGCTCCCCATGAAAACAGCCTGCATTGTAGTGAGTATGCTCAGTGTAGTTAATGGCTCACTATTTGAAGAAGGCCTCTAATGTTTATGCATTCATCTTAGGCAATTTAGCAGGAGGAAATCTTGTGCTTACTGCCATAAGAACCCAGTTCAGGGAAATTCTTTGTGCTGTTCAAGGTACTTGGTGTTTCAGAACATACTGACAGTACTGAATGTGAGAGGTCAGTGGAAAATGCCACTGCCACATTCTGTGCTGGGTGAACATCTTGCTTTGCCCACTCAAAAAGAATTTTGAGTGCCTCAGGATGCCACAATAGGGCTTAGGATGCATCTTGTTTACCATCTACATGGTGTGTGTTTTTCCTGGGCTCTGCAAGTGTAGCCTCACTTCATTAGTGAGTGCATATCAAATAAACAATAATGAACTTAGAGCCCCAAGCCTGTGAGCAGCAGTCAGCTGTTTTGCAGGTGACTTCTGTGCTCTCCAGGTGTTTTGCTGTTGAAGAGAACTGAAGTTACTTACTAATTAAATAATTTTCATATCAGCATAAATCTGAATAACTTAAAATGGTTTGTGTTTTTTCTTTTTAAATCATCAGCAGTTTATATAATTAGAATGCAAGAATTTGCTAATATTTGGACCAACTTTATTATCCAGTTACAATTTATAAGTTACTGTCTCCTAATCCATCCTAAGTAATTTGGGGGAAAAGTAACTGGGATACACTTAATATTTACAAGGCAGGCATACAGTTGTTATGTAAAGACTAAACTTCAAATTATTTCAAAAACATATTCCTTCATATTCATAAGCTGTTTTTTCTAAAATACTTGGGGTTGTGCTTTGAGGTGTTTTTTAACAAATCCTTCCTCTTGAAAATTCTAATATGGACTTAAATTGTTCCTTTATTTTAGAGGTGTTGGTGCCATGGAAATAGTTGCTATGGATATGAAGCTGAGAGGAATGTACATAGCCAGGCAGTTGAGTTTTTCAGGTGTAACTTTCAAAATCGACGAAGTTCTGCTCTCACAGGAATATGTTAAAATGTACAATAAATCAGTGAAACTGGTAAGAAGCCCTTTTTAAATCTGCTTTCTCTTGTTGAGCTCTGAGAGGTTGGAGCTGGTTGAAATTCGAATGCTTTTCTTGTTTAGTGGGTCAGTGCTCGAGAGAGGTTTCAGCAGGCGGCCGATCTCATCGATGCAGAGCAGCGCATGAAAAAATCCATGTGGGGTCAGTTCTGGTCAGCTCACCAGAGGTTTTTCAAGTACCTTTGCATAGCCTCAAAGGTGAAGAGGGTGGTGCAGCTGGCTCGGGAAGAAATCAAGAATGGCAAAGTAAGTTGATCCGGATTTGTTTTTAAACGTTTGTCTTAAATGTAAAGCTATTAGATTAATTTTTTAATATATATATAAAATACAAATATTTCCAGCCACGGTAGGAGCATGCTTTTGTACTCAATGGTATCTAATGAGCAGAAATTCAGGCAAAATAGACTTACAGCTCAGTCATAGTGACAGTGTCTGCTGTTCATGTGTCCTTCAGTGCGTTGTCATTGGCCTGCAGTCGACAGGAGAAGCCAGAACATTGGAAGCTTTGGAGGAAGGTGGTGGGGAGCTGAATGACTTTGTTTCTACAGCAAAGTAAGACTGGATTTTAAAGCTGTTCCTTACAAAGCTAACCTTTATCCAGCTTAGTGTGTGTAGTCATTTGTCCTCCTGTGTGTCAAATGTGCATCAGTGCCCAGAAGGTTGGGAATCCTTTAGTACTGATGTTCTTTATTGCTGTGTTGCAAAATCTGGCAGCACTGCTCAGGTGAGGCAGTGCTTAGCTCCTGCTTCTCCTGCCATTCCAAACTGATGTTTTCAGGTGTGAACAGCTCAAACTGTTCCCCTCAGACTGGAGGACGGGGAGACCTGCCAAGTGTGTGCTGCATTTATACCAGAGCAGGTTACAGACCATGACTTCCCTCTTTGATCAGATGGAGCAGAGCCAATCCCAAGGCTGCCTTGCTGAAGATCTTAATACATTAACTTAATCTTTTATTTTAATTGAGCAATAAAAAAATGGCAGTAGCAATGCCACCTGTTACCAAAAACAAATTTAACAAGTTGTAACAGTGCTGTAAAAGAAATGTCTCCTACTTTTAAGAAGGTGACAAATGTAGTAATGTGGGTGATGATACAAACAGTGCCCAACTGCACTCACAAGGAGTCATTGTTCAGAGAAGCCAAGCAAGCTGTTAATGTTACAGGTTTGTACTTTAAATAAATGCAAATTTCACTGAGCAACCTTTTTTTCTTAAACAGAGGAGTATTCCAGTCTCTTATTGAAAAGCACTTTCCAGCTCCCGACAGGAAGAAGCTGTTTAGCTTGTTGGGAATTGACCTGACTGCTCAAAGTAATAACAACTCACCCCGAGACAGCCCTTGCAAGGAGAACAAAGTAAAGAAAAGAAAAGGTAATGCTTAAGTTCCTACACTAATGCCACAGTGAAAGTGGCAACTTCAGAGCTGCCTGAAAGTGAACTCTGGGGGGGGAAAAGGGAATATCTGTACAGTAATCCGTGAAAGAGAATGTCCTGCAGATCTCTTAAGGCTGTTAGAGATTGCAATAAATAGATGTTATATTGCTGCTGAAACAATATGACCTGGAGATTTTAGTTAATTTTGCTCAAAATTGGGTTGACCTGCTATGGAACCTTATCCCAAAATGCCTTGCTTGTGTCAGACCACTTTCTGATGTAGTCACTCAAGTAATTTTCTTTATCTTGAGGCTCAATGAAGAGAAGCCTAATACCAGCCCCTTCCCAAACTGATTATCTTAAAAGTAGGTGATGATAAAACTTGAGAGAGAGGTCTTGCTTGAAACTTAAAGTCTTTTAAATAGTTCTGGTTTTAAAAGTTGAATATTTTTCTAGCTTGTATGGTAAAACAGACCTCAAAACGTGTAGGTTACAAGGTTTAAACTAACTTCCTTTTCTTCTGGGATGCTGGAATTAGGTGAAGAAATAAGCAGAGAAGCCAAAAAAGCCCGCAAAACAGGTGGCCTTGCAGGTAGCAGCTCTGATGAGAGTGAGAGCGAGTCTGATGCCTCAGACAATGAAGAAAGTGACAATGAGAGCTCCAAATTCTTGAGTTCTGGAGATGATGATGACTTCAACCCGTTCAGAGATGAATCCAGTGAGGATGATGAAGATGGTAAGGCAGAGTCTGAGTGTTTCATCAAACAAGTAGCTGTATTTGCAGAGAGTAAGCACAAAGTCTTCCCAACCATTTCAGTGAGCCACAGATAAGTGTTTAATAAGCAGTAGTTTAGTTCCAGTGAGGCTGCAATTAGTAGAATATAAAACTTCAATTAGAATTTAGTACACTGGAATTCAGACTTTTGTAAGTCACTTTATGCAATGAGAGTGCATTTGTTTCCTTTGAAATGATGGATGGCTGCTTAGTAAACGTTTGAAATTTTATTTAACTCCAGATCCCTGGTTGATTAGAAAAGAGCATAAAAAAAATAAAGAAAAGAAAAAGAAGAAAAGCATAGACCCAGATTCAATTCAAAGTGCCTTACTAGCCTCTGGTCTGGGATCCAAACGACCCAGCTGTTTCACTTCCACTGTTGGAACCACCACTTCTAGTACCAACACGTCTGGTAAGAACAACTTGCTTTGATGTTGATTCATTTCCTAGCAGTTAGGCAATAAAATTCTAAATCTCAAAGAGTCTTTCTTAACTTTCAGCAAACAGTAACACAAACAGCAGCTTTGTAACGAGTCAGGATGCTGTTGAAAGGGCCCAACAAATGAAAAAAGAACTGCTGGATAAACTGGAAAAGCTGGCTGAAGATCTTCCACCTAATACACTGGATGAGCTTATAGATGAACTGGGTGGTCCTGAAAATGTTGCAGAGGTAGGCTGGTATTCACATACAGAAAAAAAAGTACATTTTTAAAGAGGTTGTTTGTCAGTTTTAGACAGTGATCTCAGGAATGAGAGCAGAGGTTACTCTGCTGATGCCTCTGAATGAAAGAGAAACTTGCAGATTGTGTTAGAATACAGGGGGAGCTCTGAGTGGGTGAACACACTGCTGACATTTGATAGTTTCTAGTTGGGTAAATCACACCAGTTTCTCTTTTGCTTTACTGTGGTCTGTTTCTCTGACTGGCTGTAGTCAATTTGCTGTTGGTGTGTATTAAACAGACAGGAGCTTTAGCTCATCCTCCAAGGCAGTGGAGATTAAGAGCCTTTATGTGTTAATGAAGAGCTTGACTAATTAATCTCTCAATAACTTCAGAAACATGTCTTTAAGCTACCTTTCTCTATCAGCTAGCAGCATCAGTGTGATTTAAAAGACCCTGTTAAAACCAGTGGCAGCCTAAGCTGTCTGTTTAGGTTATTTTCTTAGTGCTGCTGGTAAATCCCTTATGAGCAGTAGCATAAATACAACATCATTTCTACACAGATTTGCTCTGTCATGTTCCACATAGCAGATAATGGCATCAGCCAAAAAACAACCCAGGTTCTCTTAATGTAGTTTTGCACTTGGAGTAAATTACTGAGCATTTTAATGTGGGTACAGGGATAAAATAATCCTGCTTGGAGCTTTTGGTGTTTGCTGGGCTGGTGTTGGTGTTGCCCCCCTGAGCCTGTGCTCCCTTCCAAAGATGACAGGGCGCAAAGGGAGAGTGGTGAGCAACGATGATGGCAGCATCTCCTACGAGTCACGGTCTGAGCTCGATGTGCCCGTGGAAATCCTCAACATCACAGAAAAGCAGAGGTTCATGGATGGAGATAAGGTAATCCTTGAACAGAGAGACTGTAGGCAAATGTGCCAGATGCCATAGTAACTCTAAGCTATCCACCAGTGACTTGCAAGGACTGTGAGTACAAGCTAAGCACTTTCACTTCACTGCTGTTTTGTTTTTTAAATCAGTGTTTAAAGGTCAGGCTGTAGTTTGGGTGTGCACCCATGTGCCAAACTGAAAGCTGGCACCTCTAAGCTGGTTTTGTAAAACAGAATGTGTTTAAAAGGCAGATTTGTGATTCATGTCTTTGATTCATTGATCTGGGTCACTGTGCACCTCCCCTTCCAAGAGGAAATAACTAAATTGGGAAAAGAGGAAGACCACTGTATGAAAACTTACAAAGAGGAATGAAGGGAAAAGGTGGGGCCTATTAACAAGGATTGGGAAGTAACACTGGGAGGAGTGGTGGCTTCTGCCCTTTATATTGCACTCTGAAAGAAAATCCTGACCTGAATAATGGTAGAATGCATCTGATAAAAGAAGAGGGGGGAAGGCCCTTCCCAGTGGTTCACTTGGGCCGTGCTGCCACAAGAGGGCAAATGGAGTAAATGTCACTGTGCATGGAACTCCTGTGGTCCCTTGTGACACTTGAGGGTAAAGACTCCTCTAAGTGACTTGAGCACAGTCCAAACATTTACATTCTTTCAAGGCAAATGCATCCAGGCACTGGAATGGCTGGATCCTCTTCCTTGTCCAGCATTAGCAGCAGTGTTTTGTCTTTTCTGTGGTTTGCTATTGGAGCAAGTCTGTGTCCTCCCCTTTTCCTTCTGAAGTCCAGGCCAGTGTCAGGGAGACCTGTCCTCTGGGCTGGCAAGTGTTTGTTTGCACAGGGAGTTGTTGAAAAGTAAAGCAAAACCCCCTCCTTTCACTCAGAAAAGTTCATTAGCATTTTTAGCTCTGATACAGAAAGCCACACCTTTGCTGCCCTCCCTCTGCCTTGTGAGTAACAGTGAAACCATTCCAGACCCATGTTTGGTAATAGTTGTAAAGGAGGGGTTTTTTTTATACTGAAGCTTGGATTTATTGCTGACTAACAACTCTTTTCTCAATCAAAGAACATTGCCATCATCTCAGAGGCTGCCAGCTCTGGAATCTCCCTGCAAGCAGACCGCAGGGCCAAGAACCAGAGGAGGAGGGTTCACATGACCCTGGAGCTGCCCTGGAGCGCAGACAGAGCCATCCAGCAGTTTGGTAAATCACTGTGTGTGTCCTCACCCAGCACAGGCAGAGCAACTGAGCTTCCTGCTAACCTGGGAAATCACATTGAGGAGGCAACCTCCCCTTGTGTCCATAAACAGAATCAGCTTGATCTGTGGTCACAGCTAATTGTCTTCAAAGCTTAGAGAAACCTCACAAACCAGCCTGGGCTGCAGCTTTGGACTTTGATTCACGTGTGAGGTGTCCTTATAGAAGTTGCCACAAGTTTTAGAGTATCTGTTTGCTGTGTTGCAGCAGAAAATAATTTTAAGCAGGATTAAATTCTACCCTTTTTTCCTTGCTCTTCACAGTTCATATTTTATTAGAAATATTCAGTGAAATAGAATTTATCTAATATACATGCTTGTACTTAATTATCCAGGAAGAACTCATAGATCCAACCAAGTGACTGCTCCAGAGTATGTGTTCCTCATTTCTGAACTGGCAGGAGAGCAAAGATTTGCATCTATAGTTGCAAAAAGACTGGAGAGTTTGGTAAGATGTTTCAAGAGGTCTGATCCCTCCTTTGAGAAAATGCAACTTGGATTTATTTTGTTAAAAGTTGTATTTAGTGACAAGGGTGTGTCTTAACAGGGAGCCCTCACCCACGGGGACAGACGGGCCACAGAAACTCGAGACCTCAGCAGATTCAATTTTGACAACAAGGTAATAATTCTGTTCTGTTGCAGGACTCCTGTGGTGTTCACTCCTGTTGGGGAAGGTTCCTCTCCATCCCTCCCCTCTTACTGTATCACTTTCTCATGGAAGCCTCCTTCTGCAAACCATAATTCTGTTTGTGAAGCCGTGTAGAACACACGTGTGTAAATCACTTTTCTGCTCTTGCCAACAATCAAAGCCTTAAGTAAATGGTGTGTGTCCTTTAAGCCACAGTGAAAGATTAATTTGGCAGTTCAAATTAAAAATGAAGACTGGGCTGTTTTCAGTTATAAACTACACAACAGAAAAGTGATAAACAATTCCCTGCACTGTTGCAGAGAGAAGCTTTTCACTGTGAATTATAAATACCTGTTATACCACGTGTGCCTGGGGCTGAGGCACAAACACTGGATGGCATTGATAGAGCAACTTTTTTTCTTGCACAGTATGGCAGAAATGCTCTGGAGATTGTTATGAAATCCATTGTGAACTTGGACTCCCCAATGGTCTCACCTCCTCCTGATTTTCCTGGAGACTTCTTCAAAGGTAGGATAATGCCCTGGCTGTGACAGCTGCCTTTTGATCCTTCTCCAGTATGCAGAAAATGGAAATGCTGTTAGAGCTGTAAAACATTGTTACAATTTAAAATGATCAGCTGAGACAGATGGGAGTCTGTGCACTTTGCTTGAATGTTGAAGTTCACACATGAAACAAGATCTGTGAACTCTCAGTGTAAGGAATGTCCTGTATCTGCTTGCCCAGTGTATTATAAACAGATTTTTATCTTCCCTTTCCCATTACCTGTTGGAACTGCTCTCATTCCTGGTGCCAGTGGTGCTTCCCCTGCCTGTGCTTCCTGCAGGGACAGAAGGCAAAGCTGTGTCTTGCTTGTTGATGTGTTAGGGAGAAATTGCAAGTAATGGGAAGTGAGGGGTGTCAGAGGCTTTGGAATTGGATCCTATGGCTAAAGAAGCTGTTGCTTCACTGGGTTATTTTTAGATGGCAGAGCAATGATTTCATTTCTTTCTCTTTCCTAGATGTTCGTCAGGGATTGATTGGCGTAGGCTTAATAAATGTAGAAGACAGATCTGGAATACTGACACTTGATAAAGGTACCTGGGTGTTCAATGCATCTGTGAAAAGTCCCTGAGAATATCTTATGTCGTGACAGTGGATTCCCAGCAGCAGAAGTGAACCTGTAACTATCAAAAAAAAAAAAAAAAAAGACCTTTTCTGGAGAACTTAATGTTTTCTGCATTTCTGAAAGAATGTATTTAAGCAGTGTTTGTAACAGTCTTTGAATACTGAATGAGGGCTTGTGCTTATCAATCTTTGACCCAGTACATGCATTTCTTACTCTTTTTTTTAAGATTACAACAATATAGGGAAATTTCTGAATCGAATTCTTGGTATGGAAGTCCATCAGCAGAATGCTTTGTTCCAGTATTTCTCTGACACGTTAAATGCAGTTATTCAAAATGCTAAAAAGAATGGAAGATATGACATGGGCATCTTAGGTGAGTAAATCATTTCACAGTGCTCTTGAACTTCAGTGGGAACAGAGCAACAGAATAAAATTCTGCTTTCCTTTTCAGATCTGGGCTCTGGGGATGAGAAGGTGAGGAAGACAGATGTTAAGAAGTTTTTAACTCCTGGATATTCTACCTCTGGACATGTAGAGCTGTACACAGTAAGTTAATCCTGTATCCCCTCTGTAGGAAGTAATAACATGTGCCAGTAAGTGTTCACAATGTGCTCAGTTCCTGTGTATTTCAAAATGTTCCCACTCAAATACCCCTGCACTGCTCTCTTGTAGATCAGCGTGGAGAGAGGAATGTCTTGGGATGAAGCAACAAAGATCTGGGCAGAACAGACAGGTCCAGATGATGGATTTTATTTATCACTACAGGTAAGATTCTTCTGTCTCTTGGATTATGTTCAGAGGTTTTGGGGGCTAAACTGAAAAACTAACTTGTTCGGTTTTGCAAAGTACATATGTCTCTTATATTAAATTATTTTAAGAGTTTTTTAACACTGAGTATGAAATTCTTTTTTTAACCTCCTCAGGATATTTTCTGATAGGAATATGAGCCCAAATTAATAGCTCTTATTTAAAGCTATACCAGGAAACTGTTTGGTTTCACTGTGAGGTGAATGTGGATCACTGTGTTCTAGAGGTTTCTTACTGTCCTTGGTTGTACTTTCACACTGTCTTTACTCTGTAAAGAACACACTATGGAATCACTTCAGCAGATACTGCCATCATGTTTTAATTTAGGAAGTTTTTGATTTATCATTTCTTTTTTTCTCCAGATAAGAAATAACAAGAAAACAGCAATTCTAGTAAAAGAAGTGAATCCTAAAAAGAAGCTTTTTTTGATACACAGACCAAATACTGGGAAACAACTCAAACTAGAAACATGTGCAGACCTGAAAAAGAAATATAAGAAGGTAACCATTAGATATGCTTGGGTTTAACTTAGAAAAGCTTGAAAATAATTATAAGGGTTTTGGGGGTTTTTTGTATTTATGTATAATTTTGCCAAGTCAAAAAGTAGGCTTCTTTCTACAGAGCAGAGCTTTTATTTGGGACTTTTTAAGCAGGAATACGTGATTTTGGCATTCCTATATCCATTGCTGAACTTTTTTCTGAATATAAATAATCTGTGGTGTGGTAATAAAAAATGAGGTTCCTTAGGGTTTAGCAAGTGTTGAATTTGCAAGAACTTAAGGAAACTCACATCAGGTGAGTTACTGAAAAAGCTCTGAGGTTCTGCTGTGTTTAAGCCTTTTGCTCATCCTTTCAGATGGATGGTTGGAAATTATTACAATGTAGGATGCTGTCCCTCTACACCATCCTGATGTCGGTGCTCGCTCCTTTCTCATGATAATGACCAGATAGTTTTTATTCCATGTAAATTTTGATGTGTTTTACTTTATTCCCACCTTGGCTGACTCTTCCAGGTACCTTCTGAGGATGCTCTGCCACACTGGCTGGAGCAGTACAACTCCTCTGCAGACACCTGCACCCACGCCTACTGGTCAGTGTTTGTGCTTTAACTCACTTGGGACTGGTTTCTCACTGTCCTTCTGTCCTTCCTCTAAAGTCTGGTGTTTCCTGTGTAAGGGAAATTACCCCATGAGCAGTGAAATGACCCAACTTCTGAGTGAAAACATGGAGCTTGCACTTGCCCTCAAGTCCTAATTAATGAGATGAATGTTAATGTATAAATTATGCTCAGAGTGACTCAGGAGTTGTTTGTGCTTAGTGTCTTAATGTGTCCTGTGTTTGTAGTCTGATAGTTCAGATGTTATTGGGGGGAATGTTTAGAGGTGTCAGAAGCAGCTGCTTCTCTGCTGCTCCTGTGTGTCTGAACTCAGCTGAGGAACTGCATAACTGCTAGAAGTTTCAAATTAATATTGGAGCTTGTGAAATACCCTGCTCAGATACCAGTGTCCTGTAACATTCTCCAGCTCTCAGGTGACCTCAGTGATGGTATCTTTGACTCAAAGCTCTGTGCATTTTGTAAATGGGGGCTTAACTAGGCCAACCCTTCCCAAAGCTTTACCTTTACCTGTGCTCAAAGTATCCTTCCCTCAGCGTGTGTGTGCAGCCCTCGCTCATCTCTGAACGCACGTTAAATAACCACGAGTCTCATTTTTAATGAAATGAGAGACTTTGATTCGCAGAATGGTTTTGAAAGCTTTTCCCTGTGTCTGCAGGAGAGGCAATTGCAAGAAGGCAGGCCTGGGGCTGGTGTGTGAAGTGGGGCTGCGCTGCAGGACCTACTACGTGCTCTGTGGCTCCGTGCTGAGCGTGTGGACAAAGGTGGAAGGAGTCCTGGCCTCGGTCAGCGGCACAAATGTGAAAATGCAAATCGTCCGCCTGAGGACAGAGGATGGGCAGAGGATTGTAGGTAGGTGCATGGGCTCTGCAGAGGATTGGAGGTAGGTGCATGGGCTCTGCAGAGGATTGGAGGTAGGTGCATGGGCTCTGCTCTGACTGCTCAGGGGCTCAGTTTGCATCAAGGTGTTTAAAAGAGGACAGGCTTGTCTGCCTGCTCCAGCCAAGGTGCTTTGGACATCGTAATGGCTCCGCTTTTTCCCGTGTGTAATAGTTCCAAATAATGGTTTTCATGGTTTTTGAATTACTGAAAGTGTGTACAATGATTTCAAGATGATTCTCCTCACTAAACCTCAGAGTGAAGCCTTCAAAACAGGACCTCAGAAACCAAACTCTGCACGTTTTGTTAAATGTGGACTTCCTGTGGATGCACCAATATCATGGCAGCTCCTCCTCTAGTACTAGTTTTCTAGGATGTTGGAAGTTAGGTTTTTCTGTGTTTAAACTTTTATGGTTGTGTAACTTCTGTGAGACTAGAAAAGCAAAAATAGCTGACTTCTCGTGACAGCAGGTAACATGAGAATAAATGTTGTTGTCAGGCAAAATGGGAACTTCCTCCTCCTGCTTCACAACCTAAAGGATGTGAAGGACTGAGGAGCAGGACTCGTGGCTGTGCTGATTAGACCTGACACCACAACAGTCATTATTGAATATTGCATAAATTAAAGGGTGGAATCATCAGCCTGAGGTCTTAAATGAACACAACTGATGGCGTTTTTATGAAAGCATTGATGTGTTGCTGTTCTCAGGTTTGATCATTCCTGCAAATTGTGTGTCACCCCTGGTGAACCTCCTGTCGACGTCCGACCAGTCGCAGCAGCTCGCGGTGCAGCAGCAGCAGATCTGGCAGCAGCACCACCCCCAGAGCATCACCAACCTCAACAGCACCTAAGAGGACAAGCTACAGGTGTTGACTTTGGTGTTTGAGGAAAAGGCTGTAAAAGCATATCACTTGCATTAAAAAAAAAAAAATCAGGGACAGATTCCAAAGAAATATAACTTTTTCAGTTCAGTTGTGTCTCAGATACTTTGGGAATAAAGAGATCTAAAAAGGTTGGTAGAACTGAAAGCCAGCAGCTGTTTATGGTGGTGCATCTGTCTTTCCTTATGCTCTCTGTAGTGCTTCCTGTTTGCTTTTACTTTTGGCCTTTTAAGCTACAAACCACAATTTGTTTGAAAATGCTTGAAAATCCCCAGGCAGGCTTTATTTTTATCTTGTCATACAGTGCTCAGGGTTTAACGCAGTGCATCGATGCCATTGCTGTGGGAGATCTCGAATGCATGTATTGAGTATATATATAGAAAATATATATTGGGTTTTTCTCTTCAATTTGAGTTTATAAAAGCATGAAACCTAGAGGTTGCACATCATGCATTCAGGTTCCTTCCCAGTTTCTGTTTGACAGTGCATGTCTTTGGAAACGGGCACGGACAGCATAAACACACGAGACAGGAATTCAGAGAGAAACACAATCTTAGTTGTACAGCATTGGTTATTGCATTTTTATAGTGTTTCTACCCAGGTGTTGCATTTTTTCTGGTTCTCTCCTGGGAGTTATATATTTGAGTCTACGACATGTTCTTTTTGTGATAAACATCTTAAATTAAAATTAGTTCATTTTTAATGTATTAATGGTATTCCTAATGTGTACTGCAAAGATGGCTGGATGCCTGTTTTCCTTAAATTGAAGCATTTCCTTAATCTGAGGTGGTTATGGAAACTTAAGTGCAAATTCACTTCCATCTCGCATACAATCTTATATTTTTTACTTCATTAACGTAATTTAATTTGTCACTTGTAAGATGAAACCTTACTTGAGCTGTAAATTAGAGAATGGGAAACACTTGAGGGTTCCGCTGTATGTGCTGTTTCTGTTATGTTTAATATGTTGTAAGACATTGTAGAGTTTATCTGGAGCTGTTTAAAAGAAATTGTAATGTACAAATGTGAATAGTCACTTATCTATAATATGGGTAAGTTTTGTTTTGCCTATAATAGTAGATGTTTATAAGAAAGTGAAGGACAATGTTTGTCATTTCTTGCTTGCACAGGTTGCACTATTGAAAAATTGAGATTGTATAAACCTGTCCAAAAAACTACAAGATAATGATCTTGTAGATGTCAAATAAAAGTTATTGTACTAACAAGAAGTGGAGTCTTGTTTAGGCAATCACCATATTCCAAAAAAAACTAACAAGTCTGTACAATTGGAATTGGACAGGACTTGGCATGTTCCAGGCTGCTCTAACCTGGCTTCTGTCTTGCAGCCCAAATCTCTGCTGAACTCGCTAACGAGGCAAGAACTAAAAACTCTGCCTAAACCTCGGTGTGCATTTTAAGGAAGGCTCAGTTCCAGAGCAGGATGGCTGCAGGTGTGGCACCTCTGAAGCACTGGGTGAGCTACTCAAGGGTCAGAAAGAGCAGGGCTGAAGTTGCACAGATGAGGCTGAATTATTGGAATTCTTGCTCCTGAGGCTCTGGTGATGCTGTGTGGTCACTGAGCCCCTGCTTGGCAGGGAAGGAAGTTTGCCCACTTCCCTCAGCCCCAGGCTGAACTGGTCAGGAGGGATGAATCCCCTGCTCATGCTTGGGATAACTGGAAATGCAGATCTGGAATAAATCCTCTGCTGCACCTCTGTAAATACCTGGAATGCAGCTGCTCAGTGTTGGGGTTCTTCAGTCTGCTGGGAGCAAGGGAAGGGAGCCTGAGCTGCCAGCCCTGGGAGCTGCTGATGCCCTGGCAAGCTCGAGAGCACAGAGTGTGGGGGAGGCTGTTCTGTGTTCTGTACCCACCAGGGGCTGTGTTTGGCACCCATTCCAGGAGCAGGGCTGGGATTTTGAGGAGTGTGGTGACAGATTACTACTGCAGCAGACAGTGAACCAAACTGCCTGTAATGGCAGGCTGTGTGTGCACTGCCCTGCCTCTGCTGCTTCATTGTTGTTTGCTGGAGAACTTCTGCCATCTGAGATGGTGAGGTAACATTTCAGGTCTTGATCCTCAGTAAAATAGTTCTGGAAGTGGTAGATTGACAATTAGTGATTTTTAAAATATTTTGTTTAAATAGTGATTTAAATACACTCAGTTCCTAAGTGCTCTTCTCAGCCTGGTGTGCTCACTTTGATTGTTGGGATGAGCAAATCTGATAGTCCCTGTATTGATGAGCAAACCACACTCTTTTGTTTCAACATTTTAAACTTCCTTTAACTGGACTTGTGTCTCCTGGAGGGGAAGAAAAGCTGACAGTACTTCCAAGATCCATTCCTCTACTTGCTCTTCTCTGCCTGCTCCCTGCACCATCACTGCCTTGGCTTTGCCATCCACTTACTAACACAGCTGCAGCCACGGCTCTGGACTGTTGTGACATCTTGAAAGTTAACATCAAAAAAAAGAAAACAACCTTCAAGCCACAGCAACCTTTTCTCTCTTGAAAAATCCTCCTCCGTGCTTGGGGTGTGGAGTTTGGTATTTGTTCCCTGCATGAGCTGCTGATAAAGCTTGGGCAGAAAGGGAATATAAACTGCCCTGGATGGGGTAAGAACAGTGAGTGGTGCCCCTTTGCAGCACTGCCTGTGAGACAAATATCCTCCTGGGGAGGAAAAAAAGACCAGTTATTACGTCATCAATTACCAGGCCAGGCAAGGGTGGTCTCTGTATTTTCCTGCTTGTGGGGTATTGATCTGCTTTGTACAAAATGAAATACAAAATGCTTTGTACATCTGACATGAGTGTAAAACCTAGAAGGGACAGAAGGCTCTGGTAACAGGGGTAAAGCCACCTCTAAAATGGCAGTGACTTCTGTACTGAGTGGACTTTGGAATTGTGCAGCAGAAGAGGAAGGTACATATTTGAATTGATTTGGGAGCTGAAAACCCAAATTTTGGGTTTTCTAACTGTCCCTTGACGGCAACTAAATGATGAGTTGTTAACTAGTTTCATAATTAAGATATGTCTGGCATGATAAATGCAATTATAACCCCCTCGAAACTTCCTTGCACTGCAAGTATTCCACTTTTTCCAGTGGTTCATTGGGAACACACGCCTCTTGTAAGGACTTCAACTTCCCCAAAGATGCGAGTTCTCTGGTCCATGTGTAGTATTTTCTTTGTAAATGGAGAAATCTCTGCAACCTGTAAACGCTTGTTCAAGTGAATTTATCAAGGGGTTTTGTATTTTTCCTTTGTGTTTGGAATAACTTCACTCGGCTCCCAGCGCAGTCTGTACAGAAATAGAGCCTGTTTGTATATAGAGGTGTTAAAGGCTACTGAATTCTTGAATGTAAATAACTCTTGTTTTCCTCTGTGGTTTTTTTCCTTCATGACCTTCCCAAGATGTATTCCTATTTTCTCAACCTGCCACATGGGCAGCTCGTGTGTACTTTGAAATATATATAGAGCATATATAAACCTTCCAGGGTGTGTGTGTACATTGTAGATGTTACGTGTTGTCGTCATTTTTTTTGAAATTCTGTTGTCTGTCTCCCATGATCCTTTTGATGCTCTGTGAGTTTATTTTATATTTTTAGTGTAAAATGCATTCCCTTGAGAGAAATGGACCCAGTGACTTTCAGTGATACGTGTTCACTTCTTAGTGCCTGTATCACAGAAACAAATATTTGACTTTTCATGCAGATTGTTTCCTTCAGTCTTTTCAGTGTTTCAAAACTTGAACTTTAATCCTAGAAGCATTTCTATTTTCTTCCACTTATTGGTATCTCCAGTGAGCTCCAAAAATCAGAGTTCTAGAATTAAGCTCTAACATGTCAAAGTCTATCACTGCTTTTATATTAAATGTGAACTCTCTTAAGAGGGCTCTAGAATGGCAGAAAAGATGTGTCTATTGCAGCCTTTTCCTGGGAAAATGTTGAGCTTCCTGTCACATCTAAATGTGCTAAATGAACGTAACAAAACTTTCTTACCTTGGGAAAAAAACAGCACAGATTTTTAATTGCCAGGTAAAAATACATTTCTATCCCAGTTGGAGATGAGTAAGAAATCCCATGAATGGTTTGTCTCGTCCCTGGAGCTTCCAGCAGCTGCCCCTGGGTTTGGCCCCTCCCCAGCTGCAGGGCAGGGCCGTGGCCCTGCAGTTGTTCCCTGGATTCAGTGATTTGCCAGCCCTGCTGCCCCCAGCCGGGGCCAGAAGCGTGCAGCTGCAAATAGCAACAAAATACTTCTGGGAGTTCCTGTGGTCGCTGTGAGCTTCACACGGGGAGTGGGGTGGACTGAGGGGAGTGGTGGTGGTGCCAGTGCTGGCAGCTGCAACCTTTGGGTCCTTGGCAGGGGCTGGAGAGGGATGGAGCTGCAGGAGGAACAAAGGAACACAAGCACCCGGGAGCAGCGGCAGCCCCAGGAGCTGCTCGGTTGTAGGATGGATGGGTTTGGAAAGCAGCAGATTTCTTCTTCAGGAGAAAAACGGGGAAGAGAAGGCTGTAAGGAGCTGTTTCTCAGCCCCACTCCCAACAGCTGCAGGCAGGTTGCTTCTAGAAGCTTGTGCTGAAGAGAAGGAGATGTAAAAACCTGGAGAGAACTTCCTGCATCTGACATGCTTTGCTATTTCTTTATTGGCCCAAAATAATTTTTGAATGAAAGAAGTTTGAGGCACCACTAAGATTCAAGAATAGGAACTGGACAGGGTGAAGCTGAGGCCAAAACTTGTGGAAGAAATCTTTTACCTGCTGTGTCCTGAACTAATATCCAGGATTCTGTGAACCTGGCAGTCTGTGTGAAGGATGCTGAGATGTCTGTGTGGAAGCTCAAAGCAAAGCATTTGGTGCACTTAAAACAGGCAGCTAAACCAAAATACAGAAATACAGTCAGATTTAAGCAATGTCCTGCAGTGTCAATGCCTGAACCAACATTGTGTTACATTTTATTTTGTAAAAGCTGACTTTGGTTGGTGTCTCTGAACTCAGCTGTGCTTAGGGCATCACTTCAGTGAGGGGCCCCTGTGGAGGAGTAGTTTTCCTCCACTTAATTTGTACTGGGAAGGATAAAGAGACATTTCTGGTGCCATACATATTTATGTCTCTACTTCCTGGCTTGGAGAAGATAACCAGGAAAATGCCAGCTTCCTTGCAGTCACAGAATCACATTTTTATTTGCCAAGTAATTTGATTTATTTTTCAGTCATTGACATATTGGGTTTTATTGGAGGTGGGTGTTTGCTGCCTCGGCACCTTCCCTGTACCCCAGCCCTGCAATAACTCACTGGGAACCTGCCTCTGCACAAAGGATACACTGATTTTTCCAAGCAGGGATTTGCTCTTAGTACTGGTTCAGTGTCCACCTTTGGATTCAGGTGACAGAATCCCAAAGCCACGTCGGATTTCAGCTGAGTTGTGTGGGGTGTTTTTATTCCCTGCCCTCCATCCTGCAGCCTGGGGTTGTGCTGTGTCCCCTCTGCACCCAGTGTCCCCAGAGCTGCAGGACTTGCAGTGCCTGGCAGTAAAACACCAGCAGTGCTTAGAAAGATTTATACCCCCAAAAGTGACAAACTGAAACATGATGGACTCTGTACTCAGCTCTTTTTTTTTTTGGTTAAATTTTGTTAAATAAACTGATTGCTACTTCGGGATTTTTTTTTTCTTTCCCCTTTTAAATTTTCTGTTCTGGAACTTGCCCACAGAGATGCTGGAATGCCTTTCAGCAACACATGTACACCCATTAAACACACTCCCTGTCACTCCATTTTAGGATCCCTCAGACCACCAGAAGTCATGTTCTAGTGATCCAAAGAGCTTTTCTTTCAATCCACTTGAATCCTGGCACTTAACCTGGTTAATGTCACTGGTTAATTAAACTGGTTTGATTGGTAGTTAAGAGCAGACTCACAACATTCTCAAAGTGCTAATTGTATCAGGCTTAAAAAAGAGAGGAGGGTTTATAAAAACTGTATCAAGATTGGAAAATATCAACTTCATTTTTTATGCATATTTTATGCAAAGTATGAAAATAGTTTTCCTTTATCCAAAGAGTTAGTCTGGGGTAAACAGACTAATCTTAGTTTAGTACATCATTTAACATTGACTTTTATTCTCATTTTCCCCAAATATGGAAAAGCGATGATGCCAAGATCTCAGCAATAAATGAAGATGCCCAAACCTCAGAATTTAATTATTCATTTTCACAAAGCAGTAGACTTTGTTCTGTAAGTAAGGGAGAAATTTCTTAAGAGAGGTTTTGGTTGGCTCCTTTCCAGCATGTAAATAATACACCTTAAAAATGCCAGCGAGGCAGCTCGGGAGATGACGGCTTCTTCCTTTGGAAGTCCAGGTCTGGTTTGTAGGTTCCTTCCATGTTTATAAAGTAGAAGAAGCGAGTTTGCCTGCTAAATGCACAATGAATTGAAGGGCATGAAGCAGAGCTCTGTATCAGCTTAGCCAGAGTGAATTAAATCCTAAACCAGGGTGTAAATGTTTGAATCCCTCCAGGGTAAGGTCTTCCCTGAAGTTACTGGGAGGGAATATAAACGTGGAGGGGAGCAATGGATCTGAGCTGGTCTGCGCCATTCCCAGCGTTACCTCTCCGCGTGGGAAGCCTGGGCTTTGGGGCAGGGCAGGGCAGCTCCGTGCGGGCAGCGCCGGGGCTCGGGGCGCTCCCGGGCAGCTCCTGCCCGCTGCAGCGAGGGCCCAGCCCCCGGCCCTTCTGCCCAGGCCGGCCTCGGGCACAGCGCCGCTTCCCTCCTTTCTCCATGTCAGGAGAAAAGCGCGTCCCAGGCCCGGGAGCTCCTGGAGAGGGGCGGGGATGCCACGGCCTGGCCTGGCCCCCGCAGCCCTTTGGGGCCGCGTGTCGGGGCCTCGGGCTCTGCCTGGGGCTGGAGGCTCCGCCGCCGTGTTTGATCGCTGCCAGGGCTCGGCCTCTCGCTGCGCTGTTTAAATTCCCGACCGAGCCATCGGCTGTCACCAGCGTCTGCCAGGGCTGTAAATCCTTCCCGTGCGGGATTGTCCCTCCCTCTCTGAGCACACGGAGCACGGGGGGACAGCGCGGTGGCTGCCAGGCTGCAGCATCTGCCACCTCCGTGGGGAGGACACACCGCGTGTCCACTCCAAGAGATCCGGGGGGACCCCACGGCCTCCCCTTTTTGTTTTTGTAGAGGGAAGGAGGGGTTTTTAGGCAGCGTGCCTGGGCTGGAGGCTGCTGTTGCTCTTCAGGTAGAAGTTTAGGCAGAGTTTGGTTGTTATTTCGCTAAAAATATTTAGTTTTCAGCATCGCCCTGTCCCACTGCCCCCACTGGGAGAGGGAATTGGCACTGAAAGGCTCTGCACCCACGTTCTCACAGGGCTGGGCACAGAGGATTCACACAATGGTCCTCAGACACAGACACCAGCTTGGCAGGAGGTTTCTGGGCTCTCCCTTCTGCTCTGAGCAGCGTCCTGGGGCAGGAGCTCAGCAGGCGTGTTAGACTCATCCTGGCAAAAGCTGTGTCTGGGCTCTGGGCAGGTGAGGGAAGGGGGTGCCGTGCCCGGCAGTGCCAGCCGAGGGCTGCACGGCACCGGCAGACACCGAGGGGCCACACGCGGCACTCCGGAGACTGAGCTGTGCTGTCACCGTCATTTACCTCCCCCTGGTCCTCCTTCCCCCTTCACCCTGCTCTTCTCTCCCCGGCCAACTCCGAGCTCTTGTGAAGCTCCACATTCCTTTCCTCACAGTCATTTCCATTTTCCAGCCCTGGGCTTTGCTTCCACTCTCTCTCCTCCACTTCCTTTGCCCAAATGACCAGTAACAAAACCATTAGGGATGCTCCCATCAGGCTGCACATTGGTGTTACGAGGAGGCTCTGAGGGACAGAGGTGTTTGTGCTTCTGGTTATTTGTTTCAGGCATATGACACTGGTCAGGTGACACTTGCTTTGCACTCAGGTTTTCTGCGGGGCTTAACCCCAAGCTGTCCCTTCAAACCGTGGTTTGAATCTGCAGCTCTCACAGGTGCCACGTGGATGATTATTTCACACGGACAAGAGGTGTTTGACACCAGCCTGCCTCCAGGAATGGCTCCAGGCGAGCCAACGCTCAGCTTCGCTGCCCTGGATTCCTGTGCTCCCAGACGCAGAGCAGGTTCAGGAGCTTTCCCAGACAGGGCTGGGATGAAAGCAAGTCTCGGAGCCTCCTCTGCCCCAGCCAAAGGGTGGGGTATTCCCTGCCCCGGGCCCGCAGCAGCGCGGGGAGGGAGGCAGAGGCAGGGCCGTGCCGCAGCCCGGCAGTGCCAGCTCACTCCTTGGCACAGCCTTCAAGGGCTCGGGAGTGGGAGGAAAGCAGGAGTCCAGCCCACAGGGCAAGGAGGGAGAGTCCTCCCAGGCAAACTGAAGGAATCGGGCAGGGTGGAGCACTCGTTTGTCTGGAAAGATGATGCAGAGAAGCCCTGTAATGTGGGGATAAAGGGATATTCCATCCCTGCAAGCAACAGCAAGGAAGGAGGAGCCCCTTGGCCCAAGCTCCACCATCAGCTCAGCTGCCCGTGCCCTGTGCCCAGCAGGGCAGGGAGAGCTCTCCTCTCCTCTCCTCTCCTCTCC
>WEIU01001422.1:181271-198081 GCA_013389925.1 Aegithalos caudatus
GGCACACAGAGATCGCACTATTTCTTAAAAAACTCCTGTTTAAAAATCACTCCTCATCCTTGGATTTGTACAGTAGCCCTTCCAACTTTCCTCTTTAAAAAGTTTCCTTGACAGCGTTAACTTTTTGCTTTTTTAACCTTTCTTTATTTTTTAAATTTTTATTTCCATTTTCTTTCTTTCTTTTTTAAACTACGTTCCCCCGTTTTCCTTTTCCCGATTTCCGAAGGCATCGGCCGGCGGGTTTTTGCCGCTGCTGCGGTGCTGCTGCACATCGGGTCTCCGTGTGTGAATCGGTGCAGCCTGAACAAAGCCGCAGCAGCAATTGCTTCGCTGTGGGATATTTGGAGGGGATCTCGCTAATCTGTGCTCCGATTAAACAGCACCAAAATGGAGAAGTTGGTTCTGACTTAAAAAAAATCGTATTCCCGTCTCCCTTCCCCGCAGCCCAGCCTGCAGGACTGGCATCAGACAGCCACACATCAGGCTGATTTTTTTTTTTTTCCCCCTGAGAAAAAGTTTTGGAGTTGGGTTTAGGAGGGAGGGAAATGTGCCTGGGTGATTTTTACAGCACCGTTAGCGGTTGTAATCCTGGGAGGCTGAGGAGCGAAAGGGATCTCCGGGCTGCATCTCTATTCTAGCTGCCAGGAGAGCAACAATCGTATTTTACTGCAAGGACTCGTCACCAGCTGGTGGATGAGCCGAGGTGGCTGTGCCACCTCGATCCTGCGTGGAGCTGAGCTCGGTGGGGCTGCGAGGGTGCAAAGGCTCGGGGAGCCGGGGCCGTGTGTGGGGAGCACCGTGGGCTCGAGTGCTGTTCTGCGGAGGGGTCAGGGAGCAGGGGATGTGCCGAGGATTTCTGACAAAAAGCAGAAGTGTCACCGGAGGAAAAAAAAAGAAAAAAAAGAGAGAAACAAAACAAAGCCCAGCAAGGGAAACCGTTCTCCTGCCGGCTCCCACGAGAACCTGTGCCTTGCTCTCCGGAACAGCCGTAAAATTGCAGGGAAAACAAAGGTGGTATTTTGCGATGGTGGGTGAGGGGTGGGGATTAGGTCATGCAGCGGAGGGGATCCGAGTCTGGCTGCTCTGCGAGCAGGGACTGCGAAATCCCGGCTCAGACATGCCGCGCACAATGCGAGCCGAGCGGTGAAGTTTCTGTCTCCAGCCCTCTCGCTGCCGTGTCTGTGCTTTCCAACGCTCCGGCTGCGATCGGGGCTTTGGATTCTTTCGTGCAGTTTTATCTTCCCCTTCTCTCCCACCCTCCTTTTCCCCTCGTATCGGCAAGTTAGCAGCAGTTTGCTGTCATGCTGGAACTATTCTTGTCTAAGTTGTCCTCTCTTCTGAGTTCGGATCATCCTCAACACCCCCAGAATCTTTTCAATGAAAGAACGTCCTCCTCTGAATCCAAAATGGGCTCTCTCTTCCCTCCCTGTCTTCTGCCATTATCCTCACGCACCAGCTCTTCCTCTAGCTAGTGGTATTGCCAGCACCGTGGCCTAAGGCCAAGGGACTTAGACAAAGCAGTCCTTGCAGTTGCACATATCGCATTCAGAGTGATATGACTGCAAATGGCCCCCTCCTTTCTGGAGCTTAATTCTGATTTGGAGGAGATTGCTTCTCTATTGTGCCTAAATTAAATGCCCCCCAGCCAGGAGGATAAATCCTAGGTTTGCTTCCAAACCTGGGGTGAAGGACCACCCCCCCACACACCTTCCCCCACCGTCCTGCAGAGGAGAGGAAAACAGGAAATCTGTCCCTTTTGGCCTGAAATCAGCCCTGCAGAAGCCTCTCTGTATGAATGCTGAATATTTTGGTCTCGGCCGACGGAGGGCTCTGGGCAGCTGTGGATCTCACAGGGATTTTCCTCTGGGAGGTAATGCTGCTTCCCTGCAGTGCAGGGCTTCTGGTGCAGGAGTATTTGGGAAGGCAGTGTCGACTCAGCTCTTGGAGCTGTGTCCTTGCTGCAGAGCAAACTCCTCTCAAGTTGAGGCTGAGAGTAGCCACTCTGCAAAATTATACTTAAACTGCACATCCCTGAGATGAAGCAGTTGCGGTTGGTGGGTGCCTGGGCTCTGTTCTTGCATGGGAGCATGTTTTGGGAATCCAGTCCTGGACTGAAGTCCAGAGGGAGAGGAGCTGGATGTGGGGGAGGAAACACGGGGAGGAAACCTCCGTGGGTTGTTGGCAGATCTGGGGATGACTGCGGGTGAGGAAAATGCAGCTGCTCCACAAGTGACTCAGGATGCTGGAAGCATCTGGGTGCTGACTCCTCTGCCTTACTGAGGGAGGGAGAATGTGTTGTCACAGCAGAATTCGGTGCCTGTTCCTCTTCCCCGTTGCCCAGGTCAGTGCTGACACTTGGCCCAGGGTGGCTGCAGTCAGGCTTGTGGTGTTTTGTCCCAATTTTGTTGGAAGTCACCTTCCTGGAGGGCCTGTGCTCAGGGAATTGGGTTCCTGCATGTGGTACCCCAAGCTCCCAATTCCAAGCTGCCTGTGCTTGGAGAGCCCCATTTAATCTCCTGCACAAGCACCTTCTCTGCCTGGGCTGTAAAAAGGTGCTCTATTAGGGAACTGCAGTGGCTCTACCTTCCCAGCCTCACCTGACCCTGCAGTGTCCCAGGGGAACCTCTGTTACCTTTCCTAACAACCATGTTTTGATTTGTTTTTCTTCTCTTGCTTGTCCTACTGATTCCTGGGAAGTGCTGTTTCCTCCTCATCTGTCTTGTGTTTCATATTGTTTGACTGTTTCTCCATAAGGGTCCAGCTGCTGAGCTGAGGTGAAGTAGAGCATCTCCATTGACTTAAGCTGAACTAGACATTTACACCAGCTGTGAGTGGGTCTGTAGTTTGTTTTTCACCACGTTTTCTGGCTCAGTAGATATTCACCAGCATTCCTATTTAGTTTAGACTAAGCACAGGTCAGAGAAAATGTGTTTCAAGATACAGGAGCTAGCAGAAACAGCTTGGGATTTTCCTTTGCTTTCATTCTCATTCTTGCAGAAATGTCAGGTTTGGAGACAAAATCCTGTTTGTGTAACAAAGCTTAAAAACTGTCATCTGTAGTGTCTGGAAACACCAATTCCAGCTGACAGTGACAAGGGAAGGAGCTGTGTCTTGGCTCCACGTGAACAAGTGGAGGCCTGTACAACAAGTGCTTCTGTAGCTGAGGACCAAAGGGGCTCTCAGTGCACCTGCCACACCTCACAGCAACCACAAGTTTCTTGTGAAAAGTGCAAATTCTCACTGGGAGGTGAAATGAAAACAATTTCCCTGTCTGGGGCTGTAGCTGGCAACTGGAGAGACCAGTTCCATTCAGTCCTGAGAAATGATACCAGCACACGAGGCTGGCCCTTATGTTCTCAGCACTGCAGTGCAGACTTGCTCGAGCACATGGCTTGCTTGTCGCCCTTTACAGAGACAGCTTCTGTTTGATATTGTTGACCATATTGAGAGGTTGTTTTTGGAGTGGGAGTACTGGAAAGAATACTCTTTGTAGGCAGAACAGAGAGCAAAGTGTTTGTGCCTTAGCAGGGGGGGATAATTTCTAGGAAATATGCTCCTCTCTCCAATTCAGACTGAAATTTGCTGGGTCCTTGATCTCTTGAAGTCCGTGTGAAGTTAAGCATGATGTAAAAAGAAGCTCGCTAAACACGTTTCAGGATTAGCAATTTTCAAGTGGACTTGTTTGGGCAGTTAGAAAATGGGCATTTTTGGCTTTGCCTATCTGAGCATTTTGCTTGAGAGCAGTGATGTGGTTTTTAGAGTCAGTGAATCTCCTCAGCGTGGTCCCCACCCAGCGCCTTGGTTTTGCTGCAGAGTGGTTTGGGTTCACGCTCACTGGATTCCTTTTGGATAAAAGTGGCCCAGAAGCTCTGCTCCAGTTGTGCAACACGGATGCTCCATCCCTTGCAATGGGAACACAAGGATCCAAACCAAAGATGGCACAGATTTGAACCATACCCCCCTAATCTGGGGGACCAGACTGAAATCTAACCTTAAGTCATACCCCCTCAGGCCAACTACGTGTGGTGTACACTCCAAATGCTTTCATCTCTTGATCTGTTCCTTGTGGTGCCAAATAACTTTGCTAGTGTAGGAATAGCTTAAGCAAGAAAAGAAGAATGGTAGGGAGTCAAGGGACTGGCTTTTGTTTTTCTGATAAAAAAAGAGACAGGAGGGTAGGAAGAGGAGACATAAACCATGACCGTTATCCACATGGAAAGATTAAACAGCCTGAGAGTACTAGAGGAAAGGCCCAGAGTGTGACAGATCAAAAGAGCAAGGCCTCTGGCTGTTACGATAAAGAATGTCCTAGTTCTTGAGAACATATTTATGTGTCTGCGCACTGCCTTTTTTTAAAAGGAAATAGTTTTATTCAAAGAAAGGTCTGTTCCTTCCACAAGGGCTGTTCAAGGGAGAAATAGTGGGTGAAAATACAATTTTCACAGCCAGTGCTATAAGGAATGGTTTGTGCAAATGTGAACAGGGTCAGTTATTTTAAATATAAAAATTTATGGGAAGGTTGGGGGGAATGGGGGCTCTGTTTGAGCTCTGGGTTGGCAACTGCTGTTAGAATTGAATGTGGCTTGGCTGTGCAGTGGATCTACTTGTGTAGACATGCATGTGGTGTCCCATGGATGGCAAGGAGTTCTTGTTGAACTCAAACCAAAGTGTGTAGAGGGCTAAGGAATAAAATATTCTTGTAGTCAGCCAAAACACTACAGCTGTGCTCAGCTACTCGCTGCAGAAATAGCTGTGCTGGGTGAAGCTGTTACCTCTCCCCTGGTGCTCGAGGATGCCTCATGGTGTGTGTTGGCAAGGCAGCTTCAGGAGCATTTCTCAAGTGTTTTCTTGCAAAGTTGCTTAGTTTAGGACAGAAGAATTTATATCCTCACAGTTCCAGCCTTGTTGTCTGGTAGCCCAGATGGTCAGGACTCTCAAGTGCCATCACCTGGAGCCCATGAGGAGGGTGTGGCAGAGGCAGTGACCTCCAGGCAGTGACCAGGCTCTGGAGAGGTGGTGACTGCTGAAATGGCAACAGCCTTGATGTTTCAAGCAGCCTCAGTTTGAAGGGTCTGTGAAACAGAGGGAGAACTGTTGAGATTCCACAGACTGCACCACGAACCTTGGATAAAGTCCAGGCTACAGGTATCGCTTCTTACGTGCTCTCATGTTCCTGTAAAATGGCAGGAGTTTGCCTTTGTGCTTTTATAGGACCTTACAAAATACAGGGCAGTAGAGAAACACATATCCAGTGGGATTGGGAAACACATATCCAGTGGGTTTGGCTCTTGGCTTGTCTAAGTCAGTCCTACACAGGTAACTCAGTGAGTTGTGTGACTGTTCTGGTTTTCCTTTGCTGCCCCTGAACAGGGGGGTAGCTGAGCATCTGCCAAAGGGGATCAGGTGAGTGTCCCCCAGTGTTGCTGCTGCTTCCCTCAGGGTGCTCAGCAAGCTGCATTCTCAGTTATTTTTCCAGCAAACAGCAGTAAGAGAATTAAGAATTAAAACTTGAAGCAGCAAATCGGTCATCATTGCTCAGGCTTGGAGCTGAAGGGATCCCTACAAACTTATCAGGAATTAATGAGAAGGTTCCTGGTCAGCAGGAGTTTAGGCAAACAAAGATCGATTTGAGATCCTTTGTCTCTCGGTGTGTTAATTTGGGCTGAGAGAGACTGCTGGAAGGAAGAGATTTGGATATCAAAATCTCATTTCTGTTTGCTGTACCCCCCCATAATTAATAAAGATTAATATTAATTAACAAGGAAATCACTATGTTTTTGTGGGGAAAAACGCTTGTGGCAATCTTCTGCTTGAATACAGAAATAAAAGACATTGTTTGTGTTAGGATAAGTGGGGATCTATAAGGTTTTGTGTACATTTAATTGGGAAAGTGAAGGGAAGGGAGTGTGTGTATTAATTTAGGTTTTAAACAGCAGCAAGCACTAAGACAATTTGGGATGTGATACAGGGTGCCACTGAAATTCAGTACCAAGCACACTCCCTTTTTGATTCTGTCAGTTCTTAACTGTCTCCATTGTCATTTTAACGTTAGAGAGAGCAAGCCTCAATTTAGATCCCCCCTCCTTTTTTTTCTCTCTAGTGAATACCTAATCATCACACCGATTTTTGACTGGGTATTGACTGTGAGACTTCCTGGCCTAATTTCTAACTATAATAGCAATATCTGGTGATTTTTATTTTTTTTTTTAAATCCGAAATACACAGGCTGTTCAGACGTGCAGATGAATTTTGGGTTAATTGAGTAATAGTCATCCAAGACCCAAGGCTTCTCCTTGAGATTAACATACAAAGTGATAGGTCAAAAAGCTCAAGGTTTGTTGCCCTGTGAGATACTAATACCCCCCCCTCCCCCCCCCAATTAATTTCATTTTCACGATCGCATCATTTTAAATTGAGGTGAAACCAAGGATTTTTCTTTTCTTTCCCCCCCCTCCAGCTGAGTTTGACTGGCACAACTTCTGACACGGATGTATGGAGGCTGGTACCGCGGCCGAGCCAAATCCCTTCCTTTGTTCTCCGGGCCTGCTGCTGCTGCTGATAAAGTGGTCGGCGCATGGCATTATGTCTTATTACATTTTTGATGCAGACTGCAAAGAAACGGGTAAACTCACCATGGTTACCAGGCTCTGTCACTTGGCAGGGCCCGGCGCTCTCAGCGATGGCCTCTAGTGTCTGCAGCGCGTTTGTGCAGCGCCCCGGCCGCGGGGCTCCGCGCTGCGCTCCCCTGCCTCCCCCACGGCCCTCCTGCTTTTGTCCCCCGCTTTTACACACTCACGCCTGGGCTCGAGCTCCCGTGATGTTTCCACGCCTGTGGAACTTTTTCTTGGCCAGCCCCCTTGGTGCGGATGCAACTCTCTGGCACCGCACGTTTGTGAGAGAGTTTGTGTCTGCTGTGTAGACGGAGCGTGCTGTGTTATCTCCTGCAGAGTTTGTGTGTGTCGTTGATGAAAGGAACAGAATGTGAGGCAATCACTAAATTGTCTGTGCTGTGATATCACAGAGTGTGCTGAGTTGGAAGGGACCCATCAGCAGCAGCGTGTCTGACACTGAGGATACCCTGAGACTCACACCATGTGCCTGAGAGCATTACCCAATGCCTCCTGAACTCAGCCTTAGTGCTCTCACCACTTCCTTGGGGAGCCTGTTCCAATGCCCACCACTGCCTGATGTCCTTGTGTTATCATCAACCCATATGGGATCAAAAAGTTGCTCTAAGTTCTGCATGGGCTGCAGCTCAGTTTTGCTCAGTGGGTAGAGCAGGATTCTTGAGCCTGGTCAGCAGAGCCCTTGCCTTATTCACATCCAGTGTGGAGCTCCCAGCTCCAGTATGTGACTGCTTGCAACAATAGTTCAGAGGCAAGTCTTTGCAGGATGGGCCTTTTGTTTTATTGTACATAAGGAAAAATCACTTAAGTCTTTCTCTGCTTAATTGAGGCAATTAAACCTTCTTACCTTGCAGCACAAGGGGCTCGTTAATGTTTCTGAAGCATTTTGAAGTCCTTGGAAAAAAGATGTGGTTTGCTGTTGTGTCATGTTTAGTAATTGCTGAAATTCAGTCATCTGGACTTGAAATACTGAGTTTCACATAGAGAAATCTTACACTCGTGCCTGTATTTTGAGCTGATAATGCAAAGAACTAACTGAGAAAGTAGCTGACAACTGTGCTGTTCCAACAGTGCCCTACTCTATGGATGTGTTGCTTTTTGGGGGGGGGTTTACTATTCTTAAGCAAAATTAGCTGCATGTGAAACCTCAGTGATGGAACTGCAGGTTGTAATGACATAAAATCTGGCAGCTTTGTTAAAGACAATGAGAAAACTTGCTTTTTTTAACGTGACCAACCCAATTTTGCCTTTTTGGGATTTAACATCTCTCAAGTAGTAAAAAATTAAGAACATGCTCTCTTCTCATAATGAGTGATGATCCTGTGATGGCTCTGAAGTGGAAAGAGACTTCCCATCTGAGGACAAGAGTCTGTTCCACTATGTTCAGCAGAGCTTTTTACAGAGTAACTGCTGGCCCTTCCTTTTTGTAGAGAGGGGAAAATAGGGATGAAGTAATTTGCAACTTTAAAACAAAGCTAGAGATTTACATAGTTCTGAGCCCCAGTGACTTTTAGCATCAGTTTAATTTAGATTTAAATGAAGGCTGGTAAATGAGATCTGTTCCCCATATGAAAGACAGTTGGGAATTTTCAGCAAAGGAGTTTGTAAGGGGGGAGATATTTCCAGACAGCAGGCAGTCTGTGTCTGTGCCTACAGGCAAAGACAGCAGCATCCGTGGATGCAAGGGCACTTGAGCTGCAAGAGTGAAGAAGTTCAGTGGTGTGATGCTCCCTTGCTCCCAAGTGCATTACCAGCAGGTTTTTTAGCACAGTTGTGAAATGGGCAGTATAATTAAGCCCTTTAAAAAAATCTAACAGTTGTTTCTCAAGACTAAATTCTTACCATTGTGGGATAAGGGGGGAAAAGTGTTTTGATTGCTCATTTCTGGAGCAGTTGTCAGTGATGACATTAGAGTCTGTTTCTGGAGCTCGTAACTGACTCAAAACTCATTAGATGTGAATATAATCTTTTATAACTTTAGAAAAAGTAACCATAACACAAAGTGATGTTATTTTCCCTTTGATCTACTTATGCAGCACAATTTGACTGGCTAAAAATGTTTGATATCACACAAGGAGGAATAATGGTAGCACTCCTTGCCTCCCATGTCACACAATGAGCAGCAGATCTGATGTACCTCGACTGACTGTTCCCTAGGAATAGTTTTGGCATTGGCTGAAAATAGTACTGAGGATAACTTGCTTTGACCATGTGATGACACTTTGAGTTGCAAAATTACTTTCAGATAACTTGCAGTGAAAAAGTAAAAATAGCACAGCACATTAGACTCATCTGTGTGGAATGTATATATGCAAAAATAGGGCTCCTTAATACTTACAGTTTGTCTAGGCAGAACAACCTGTCATGCCACACTCTGCTTCACTTTTAGGCAAACAATTTGCACTGATAATGCTGCAGGCTGTGCTATTTCCAAGTGTTCATCAAACATGAGAGAATCATTAATTCAGCCATTCTCCTCCTAGCAGCGACGCTCAGAAATGTCATTAGTGATCTTAGACAAAGGTGAGAGGTCACAGCTTTAAGAGCAAGATTAAAATATGTCCCAATGTAACAGACTAATTAATCTTTAGATAATAACTTTTTTTTTGGTTTTTCCTCTTTTCTCTCTGCAGCTGGGAGTGTTCACTCTCCCTCCACAAGTATGGCAACATCGGCACAATACAGGCAGCTCATAAACGACTACGGCCCCCCATCCCTAGGCTACACACAAGGGATGCAGGTACAGCTCTGCTTCTTTTCCTTTAATCAGATCACTGACCCTGCTTTTGCATAGTAGCAGGGATTGTGGCCTGTAATCTGAGGTGTTCCTCCCTCCCACCAAGGTCTGAAATCAAACCCAAATGGCAGACTGCTTCCTCGCACATGTCTGGGGATCAAATTAGGCTAAGCTGAGTGCTGAGTGAGGTTGGTTCCTAATTAACTGCTAGTCCCATCCTGTCTGAGTCACAGAGAAATGCCTTGAATTATGTTCTGTAAGGGCACTTAGCATATTTTTTAATTGTTTGTTAAAACCCCAATATTTCTATACAGTTTTATCTTCTCGGTCTCCCTACCTGGCTAACTTCTCCACAAAATATTCACCGAAATATTGAAAAACCAGAAACAGGGTTAAATAGGCTGTTCCCAGTTTGCTGGTTTTGCAGGATTGTTTTAATTCTGCTTCACCCAAAGTCCAAGGCTTGCAGCTGCATCCTCACAGTTGATCCAAATTTTTAAAGGGCATGTAGCATTGTGTCCAACTGTAGCAGCAATTAAAACAAAATCATGTTCATGTAATAATCCTGACATTTTGTTCTTTTAAAAAGTGATGTACAGGGCTATTTGTGGTCTTCCATAAACTTCCACTTGCTGTTTCTTGTAATTGTTTTGTTTTTACACTATTTGACTGAAATTAATCTACTTTCAACTACAGGGCACCAGCAGCAGTCAAGTACCACAGAGCAAATATGCAGAACTTCTAGCTATCATAGAAGAATTAGGAAAAGAGATTAGACCTACATATGCTGGGAGTAAAAGTGCGATGGAGAGGCTAAAAAGAGGTAACTTTGAAACTTATTTTAAACAATAATCATTTCCCATCCACTTTGTGCCCTGAGTACTTGTATATGACAACTGTTTCCTTTGAGAAGAGACAACTTGAGCTCCTCTTAACAGTGGAAGTATTAACCAGCAGCTGAAACCTTGGGATGCTCTGTCCAAGTAGTATTTGATAGATAATCAGTGACAAAATGTGTCTTGTGCATACAGGGAGTTTCAGGTAATAATTCAAACCTTATTGCAGAACCTCTCATGGATGCATTCTTTCAGACTCCTGGTGATTTACTTGCCCTTTCAATTCCCTTTTCTCCCCACTCCCCCAAAATCCACAGCCAAGCATTGTTTACATCTCAACCACATCTCCCATCTGCTTGGCCCAGGAGTTTTCACTGAAGTGCATTTTGCCTAAAGAAATACAAGGCTGTGGTAGTTCTCACTGAGGCTGGTGGAGAAAGGAGCTGCAAAAAATCCCCAAGAAAGGTGTTAGGGAAGGCTGTTCAGGCTGAGATGTCAAACATGAACAGAACTCTGTGGAGAGGAGAGTGGGGCTGCTTAGGCTCTGTTACCTCCTGTCAAGTGCATGTCATTAAAATCCACTAGTAAGGGGCAGAGCAGCTTTTAGGGCTGCCTGATGAGTCTCTCCAGCTTTGCTTTGTCAGCTAAAAGGGGTAATAAACACCCTTTCCTTGCAGTGTAAAAGAAACCCCTGCATGCCCCACTGCTGACATCAGCCTGACATTGTCCTCTGCAGGGGACGTGCAGGGATATTTCTGAAGGAGCAGTGGGACATTCCACTGCTCCAGCTCCTGAAATGACCCTGAAAGGCCACAGACAACTGTTGTATTGGCAGTCCCCTCCTTCTCTAGCATGACATGGTTACTTTTTCTTCCCTTCCTGTGGTCCTTGTGCTGAGATTGGCTCATGCATTCAAACCCAGAATGGGAATGTTATTGGAACAGAGTAACTTCAGCACCTTTCAAATCCCCCTTACACTTACCCCAGACTACAAAGCTTTATTTAAGGCTCAACCATTATGGAAGAGTAATATATCTGCCATGACATGCAATAAAATGACTAGTAGCTGTTCTGGGAAAGGATGCAATAAAGTCTGCTGATGAGTGGTAAGTGGAATCTGGCCCAGCTAAAATCAATGTTGCTGGAGTCTCTCTTTATTGCATTGCCTGAGTCAGAATTAATAGATCATGAATGGCAACAGGCTAATGGGGACAGCTTGAGACAGACTGGGAGAGATGCAGACATTCTCTGGACTGGATGGTTCAGTCCAGTGAGGAGAAAGTTGCTTTGCTGCCTCCTTGCAGCAGCGTGTAGGTTTCAGATACAATGCTGCCACTGTGACTTGCCGCCGTGAGTTGCACAAAATCCTAAACCAATACTTTCTGCTGCCATCTTTTGGTCACAAAGGTACCTCTCTTTCCATTTTGGGAGCTTGGTGGCTGAAGGAGCATGTGCAAGTGTGTGAGAGCAGAAATTATTGAGGGTAACCACGTGACTGCTGCCTCCGTGGCCATGGGGGTTATCCCTGAATAAAGTCCCTGTCCCCAGCTCTGCCTGCTCCTGAGCACAGAGGCTACTGACCTCTAAAACTGGCCAAATTCCCAGTGTTCTACATTATTCAGAGTAGTTCTGCTGCATGAACTGGGCACCCTGCCACCAGATCCAGGTCTAACACACTGCCTTGGGTTCATGTTTCTGCATCCCACAGCTGCAGCTTTCCTGGCAGTTTAACCCTCTGCAAAGCCTTGCACTCATCGAGTCCTCCCAGGTCAGTAGGCTGCTGCTGTGATCTGGGCTAGCAGCCTTCTAGAAACACAAGCCATTATCTCCAGAGATTAACCCCCATCTCTTGTCTTGCTGCCCTTTCCCCACCTTGGTAAGGGGAATGATTGAGCAGAGAAATCACTTTCTGTCTCATCTAGTCAGTAAAATATAACCCTTTGTTGTAGAAAAATCTGTCCATCTCTCCCTTTAACATCTATCTCAAGCTCTGTTCTTTCAGCAGCTCCCTGAGCATGAATCTGCATTTAGTTCCAGGATTATGAACCAAGGTCCAGATTGCTGGAACTCAAGGCAACAGGACTTGCAGTGGAAAATTCCACATTATGTCTGTCAGATGAGAGTAGCAGCATGTAAAGTGGTGATGATTTACATGGGAGCTGAGCCAGTGTTAGGAGGTGACTTTCTGCACACACCATAAAAACAACAACAACAACAACAAAAACCTCTTATTTTTACATGAGAGACACAACTTGTCTTTGAACAGCATCATGATGGCTTAGATTTTGTTGCATCCTCCCAGAGAAGAACTATCCCAAGGCATTAAGACCTTGCTAAAATGACTCCCCAAGTAACTTTGTAATTTGTTTCACCACTAGCAAAATAACTCACTGGTAGGTAAGATTTTTTTTCCACCCTTAAATCTTTGATTTTAAGGAGGCCCACACTGCACATTAAGATCAACCTGCCACAGCAGACTTACAAATCTTACAGTGTTCTGATTCCTGGTTCAGTCCCTTTTCAATTTATAATGCAAGTTTGGGAAGGCAGACTTGTTTAGTGGCAGCCGATGTTTGGGAAGTGAGGGCTGTCCCCCTTGGCTGAGGCATTCTGTGGTAGCCCTGGCAACTGGGGACAGAAATACATAAACCTTTCTGTGGACTGTCACTGCAAGTGTGGCCTGAATGGGATGATTTAAAACCCCTCCAATTCTTTTGCAGGCATTATCCATGCTCGAGGATTAGTTCGGGAATGCCTGGCCGAGACGGAACGAAACGCCAGGTCCTAGCCCACCGCTTCAGCTGCAAGGTTTTCCATCCCTTCATGAAGAAAAAGTAACACTTATTCTTTTTGACTCTTGAAACATTCAGACAAACTCCTTTATTTTGAATGTTTTGCCATTCTTGTTTTGCCCTTGCAAAAATGTACAGTTAAGAATGAAAAAAAAAAAACACCGAGGATTTTTCAACTTACTGAGGGTTTGCATTTTCTAAAGACGTTAAAACTCCCTAAAATGTTTCTAAAACATGGAAACTGAAGTGCATGCAGAGGAATGCTCTTTCTCTCCCAGGCTATATTTCAGTTCTCTTCTTATCCAGCCACAGCCTCATTCTGCTTTTTTTTTTTTCCTTTGACTATGTTCACTTATCCCCAAAATGTCAATCTTTCAAAGTTTGACATAAGCTCTAAGGATTTTTTTTAATAAATGCAGAATAGCATGCTGTACCTAGTAGTCTGCTAAGTCACAATTTGTCATACAGCATAGACCCTGCTTAGAAATAACCTTCCCCTTCTCTTATTTTTTCCTTTTTTTTTTTTTTTTGTTCATTTTGCATAAACATTTGCATGACTGTTAGTGCTTTGAAGTCCACTTAAAGTGCATGAGCTATATGGAAAATAGGGAAACCTATTAAATAATAACAAGGTCCTGGAAAGCTAATTTCTACATTAAGGCTGGAGATTTCAGTTTAAAGTTTGCAAGAAAAAAAAAGAAAAAGCACCATTCTGGATAAATTACTAAAACTGTTATTTGCATCTTTGTATGTATTTATTACTTGACGTAATAAAGCTTATTTTCATTAACAGTTTGTATTAAAACTATGTACAGTCACTTTAATCAGATTCATACTCCAGGAGCAAGAACTGTCAACAGATAAAAATGTAACCTTCATGCAGGAGTTTGTGAAAGGACAAGGGAAGGGGACTGCAGGTTGCAGAGCACTCCATCCATGGCACAGGTACAGTCAGTCTCTGGCACAAGGAGGTGAAGTTCTAGAAGTCTTCTGCTGCCTTCAAAATCCATACTCTGGCTTTGGGTCTTTGTTGAAGGCCAAAACATGGTGGCAGCTGGTGAGGTTGCTGTCCAAAAATGAAAGAGAAGTTCTGGTTAAGCTGCTGGAGTTGTTAACAGGATAAAACCAGGAAAAATGTACTTCAGGAGTGGCTTCAGAGTAATGGTGACAAAGGAAACACAGCTGCATTTGTTCCTATAAAATGGGAAACTGTCAAAATGAGTGGAGGTCCCAGCATGGCTGAGCTGAACTGCACACAGCATAAACATAATAAACAACTCCAGTTGATGAGTTCAGAGCTTGGATGAACTGGACTCTGTCGCCTTGGGGGGCAGCTTCCAACACAGGTCATTTTGTACCTGTAATGACTCAGTTTTAGCCCTGAACTGGAGGGCCATGGGTGACCACCCCTCACCTGCAGGAGGGCCCTCCCTGTGCCCCTGTGCTCAGCACCACCCCAGGTAAGATCTGCAAAGCTGCTGGTTAAACTTTACTCAGAGCTGAGCAGGACAGAGCATTTGTTCAGCTGACAGATCTGAACATGACTGGTGTCTCTGCCATCAGCAGCTCAGTTCACACCATCACAACCAGTATCCAAACCTGGTCAATATTAAAGGATTTGTGGCACTGAAGGCACTGCCTGAGGGATGGGAAGTGGGAACCTTCCTGTTCTCCTGTGCTGGAGCTCCCACCAAACAGCCCAAGGTGTCATCTGCACTGAAGGAAATCTATTGATTTTTTTTGGTCTGTGCTAACAATGGTGGAAAGCTTATAGCTCCTCTTTAACAAGGATTCCTTTATCTCCTGAACTGGGCAGAAGAACTGGTTGCTAAATGTGATTAATGAGATGATGGCAGGGAGAAGCAGGAGTACAGGAGTGCTTTTATCTCCTCAGCTTTACAGGAACAGCAGGTCAGCACTGGGGTTTCAGCTGTGCTTATGAAGCCCTGCATCATTTGTTAGTTGGAAAACTGTTTGGGTCTAATGACAAACAATTCTCTTACCCTGCCAGGGCAAGTCAGTATTTCACATGTTTATTCCTTATCCAATTGTTGCATCTCTTTAAAAAGCTTTTTCCTTTCTAGGTTTTCCTTTGCTCTTCTTTTTTTCTCCTGCTTTTGCTTCTCTGATGCTTTCTTCTCTTTAAAAACATCACTGTCTTCACCTTTGTAGAAAAGGTCAACTTTTTCCTGCAGGATTTCTCTGGCAATCTTTCGGTTCTTCTCCACTGATCTTGTCTGATGACACTGAAGAAATACAAAGGACATTTTTACTGAAACTTTAACCTTTTTATTCTTCACCTTTCCCTTTCAATCTATCTATTCCTACCATTAAAGAAAATCCCCTCCTCCCCAGGCCAAGAGCATCTTCTCACCAATAACAGCTACAACCTTTAAATTCAGATGATGTATTTTAATAATTATTTGCTACTGTAACTTATCAGACTGGCTTTTGCATTAATCTTTAATGCTTCCCATCTTACCTTGAAAAGCTGCTTGAGTTTCTTAACTGTGTCTTCCCCTTGTGACAGGGAGCAAAGATTAATTTCAAGGTATTAATCCACAAGAAGTAGGTGAGAGAAATGCTTAAAAAGGATCTGCAGAGTGAGTGTGATCAACTCACTAAGGAAGAGATTCTAACTCACAGGAGGGACAGGAACGTGACAGCTGCCACCAAACAGCAGCTACAATGAAGATTCATTTAATTGAAAACTACAAAACTAATTGGGTGCCAAAGCCAGGAAAAGCAGCTCTGACCCCAAAGTGTATTTATCTGCTGACAACCAAGACTGCTTCTTGATGAGACTATTATATATATATGTATATATATATATATTTCTTCCATGCCATCTGCACTGTGATTATGCTTTATCCTGAAAGGAGACTTGGAAGTCCTGATGCAATCTGTGACTCAGAATAAAACACAATTACCTTCACTACAATCCCAGATGGAATATGCTTCAGGACAACACAGTTGTTTGTCTTATTTGTGGCTTGACCTCCTGGACCATCACCTCTTACAAACTGTTCTTCTAATTCTGCCTCACTTAGTTCAAGGAGATTCAAAGAGTTCTTTTTTCTTGCTGCCTGAAGCAAGGGGACACTGGGCAGAGAGAGCTGCTGCCTCCTCCAAATCCGCCGTGCCCATGATGGAGTTTGCACCCCTCTCAGTAAGAATGCAAAGTGAAATAAACTTGGAACATTCATACAGAAACGAGGACGCAGCTTCTCTGGAACAAAACCTGGAATGGAATGGGAGAGTGGAGTTACCATGAGAATCCTTGTTTTAAGGTGAGCTACTTCAGCTGCACATATTGAGCAGTATTTCAACATTCAGATTGATTTTCAGGGTTATCTGAACTGGTTTGGCAGGCATTTGCCTTGAAACATTTGCCATGCTGAATACAATTTTTGGTTCTCAATGTAATTATGTTTCCTAAAATATTTTGAAAGGGATCTGGAAAACAGTAAATAAAAGAGTACTCCTACCAACATAGGGGAAATACTAAACATATGAAAAGAAAAAAAAAACAAACAAACCAACAAACCAACAGAGGGCAAAGAGGTTATTCCAGTCTTGCAGTCTGACCTGTACAGTCTCACTGGGAACCTGATTTTTCCCAGGTTAAGGTATTAACAAGATTATTAACAAAGGTATGCCTGGAAGTGTGCGTTTTCCTCATGGATAATGAGGAATGTCAGCTCCTACTCCTGTCAAGTGTCAGCGTGCCCGGGGGCAGCCGAGAACCGGGCCCGGCCCCCGGCCCGACCGCTCCGCTCCCGCCCGGCCCCGCTCACCTCCGCCGGCCCTCCCGCACCG
>WEIU01001422.1:198547-222787 GCA_013389925.1 Aegithalos caudatus
GGGGCGGAGCCGCCGAGGGGGCGCCGGTGAAGGGACGGGACCGTGGAGGGGCCGCACCGAGTGAGGGGTGACATGTGAGGGGCCTGGGGCACAGCGGCGGGGAGCGCGGCGCTTGGGAGCGGACGAGACGCACACGGAGCCGGGGAGGGGGTTACGGACCGATGGGAGGCGGCCCCGAGGGCGCAGACGTGGCGAGAGGGGTCCCTGAGGGGGCTGAGCCCTTGGGACCCGGGCGGCTCCTCAGGACAGCCTGGGGCGCTGCCACCCCGGGACTCCTTGGGCCTTCTGAGGGTCCCTCGAGGTCCGTGGGGAGATGGGGGCCTGGCGGCTTGGGGGGGGCACCGAGGCGCCCTGACACCGCTTAGGGATGTGCGAGGGATGCGAAGGAATCGGGTCTGCCTCAGGAAGCGATGCAGAACCTCACGGAACGTGTGTCTGCGCTGGCGCCGGCGTTTGCAGCGAGATCAGCGCCGGTATTTCTGAGTTAAAAACACCTCGCAGCTTTTTTTTTTTTGTTTTTCTTTTTTTTTCCATCCGTGCCCCTTTCTGCAGCTACGTGGCCGTATAAGGACCGCTCTGTGCTGTGGGATCGATGGATGACAGCGCTCCCGCAGCACAGTTACAGCTCACTAATATTATTTTTTATCGAGAGCAGACTTCTAATGAGGTTATGAAACGAGCCTGTGTCACAGCTAAGTCCCACCCATTTGCTGTGCTGCTGAGATAGGCCACCCATGATTCCATCCTGGGGATTCGGGGGTGACTGATGCAGCCCCCATCCACTGCTCCAGTGACACTCCCAGCCTCAGCTTGAGCTGTCAGCAGCCTGAGAACCCCCAAGTTTTGCAGGCTTCTGACCTCTAGGAAAAGGAGAAAGCCGTGTTTTTCTTCTTTTCTGTATCCCAAGAAGCTCTGCTGGAGGGATGTGTGTGTCTGTGACAACTTCCTTCCAATTCTGGCATTTTCAGCCCTACCCAGAGGAGATAGTGAGTGTGTACCCAAAAAACATTTCTGCTAAAGCCAAGCAGGCTCCAGTAAAACAGGTGAAAATAGGGCAGTTGTCCATTAGTTTCCTTCTGGTGAAAATATTTTATACTTCTATTAGAGATGTATCTCTATGTACCTGTAAATAATAAAACTCGAATCTGTAAAATCCATAAGCCCTGTAAAGAGGAATGGTTGTGCTTTGGAGGTTTTAAGGCAGCAGGAATTTATTCTTGGCATTATCAGACTACCAAGATGTTGTTTCTTAATGTCTCTTCTTGCTCTCCACCCATGAAATGATCATAAGGTTTTTCTCAGTGTTAGAACACTGGCTGAATTCACCAGGGTGTAGAACGTGCTGAAGTAAGCCCTATGTAAGAATCCAGTAATTAATGGATTTCAAGGGTTTTCTTAGTGAAAGTATGCAAACTGGAAGAATATTTTAGTCTCTCTACAGCCAATCTGCTTTGAGTGCTGGAATACTGTGGCCCAAGTATTCTGTATTTATTTATTTATGATGCTTTCAGTTAACCAGCTGCTGTTTCAACCACTGTGGGATTCCTGTTTGACTCTTTTATTTTTTGTTGTTTTATTAATTGGTCAGAGATGTAGCTCAAAGCTATTTCAAAGCTTTCTGTTTTCATGTTACATAATAACAGTGAAGCCAGTGATCTGTGCAAAAAGCCAAATATTACACACAGAAGTGGCAGAATTGATCGACCCCAGTCTAATTTAGTTTTATTATTGGTCTCAGTTTTATTATTTTTGGCGAGTGTGTTTGTTCCAGTGAAGTTTCAGATCCTCAATCACATCTAAATACATCAATAGCAGGAGATTTCACACCTTGCACTGGTCTGTGGAGCTCCAGAGTAAAAAAAAAAAGATTTTTTTTTAAATCAGACCCTAACAACCCGGTTTTACCTGGCATGTTCTGCACTCAGAGATCCTTTCCAGCCCCGTGGGGATGTGCTGGGAATCCCCTGGGCTGGTGGGAGGCCCAGGCTGTGTGAGCAGCACCTGCTTGCAGGGGTGGCACAGCAGAAGGGAGGGAGCCTGCTTGTGCAAGGTTTGCACTTTCTGGGGTGGTTTGGCTCACACAACTGTCTCTTCAGTTCCAATTCTATTTCTTTACACAATAAAGTCAAAATTTTGTTTTAAAGAGAAAGAGTGATGCTTGTTTCTTTCTGTTTTCAGGGTAATGCCATACTTGGGACTAAGATATGGAAAAGTGCGATGTGGTGAATTCTGTACAAGAAACCACTTCATCCTCTGCAGACTCTGATGTCAGAACCACCCTCAGCTCTGTCTGTAACTTGAATTCTAACAGGTAATGTGCTGAAGGAATCACTAACCAATCCTTGTATTATTTTGGTTCTGCTCAGTTAGCATGCTTTCACAGTAATATTGGTATTAAGGTGAAATTTTTATTTCAACATGATGAGAATCCTAATGGAAATTGAGTGTGGAATTCCCTTCTGGCAGTCTAACACATTAGGGTATTGTTTGGGCCCCTGTGTTGCACACCTGACACAATAAATAATTAATTCTTTTTCCTCATGTTTCACTAGAAGTCCTTCATCCAATCCCAATGGAGTTTCTGGTTACTCAGGGAATACCAGGTCCTCATTAAAGCCTGGTTCTGTTGAGCTGCTTGCCTCCTTTATGCAAGATATCCAGAACATTGGACATGCTGACTCAGAGATTGTGAGGAACTGTGAGGTATTTGATATTAAAGTTTATTTTAAAGTGCTATTAATGTATTGGCTTTGCATTTTGGAAGGCAAATCTAATGATACAATCCAACAGCAAGATCTGTGCTTATTCCTAATGATGGGACAGATCCTTTTACAATAAACAAACTAATCACCTGCCTGGATTTTACTGCAATTTTATCTTAGTGTTTTAGAATATTTTATCTTTATATCTCAGTGTTTTATAATGTGGATCTGGACTTTTTTCCCCCAAGTTACAATAAAGATAGCAAGTTTTTGAACTGAGAAATTTAAACCATTAAAACTGTATCACATCAGACTGGTCTGAAGTGATCCTAGAAATTAGAAGTTTTTTTTCCTAAAAATTGTTCTGTTTTGCTTGACTCTTTATATAATCCATTTGTAAGGATGTGTAAGTGATTAGTTTGTTTCCAGATTTAAATCAGCACAAAAATAATGATGTGGTTTCAATGAACTGGTTCTCCCAAACACTTTTTTGAACGTTTTTTTGTCCTTTTGTATTTTAAATTTTATCATTATTTTTAGTCAACATAAGGAACATCAGTTTTCCACACCATGGGCTTGTTCTTGCAGATTTTTGAGCTTCCTGGCTGGGATCCATCCAAGTGTGTGTTGACAGATGCTTAATTTGGGTTCTCTTTAACACCTCCAGGAACAGAATATTGATGTCTGTGTCCCGTGCCCTGTGCTTCAAGCACCAGGCTCCATAAACATTAACATAAAATGGTTTTTAAACATCAGCTTTTGCCATGTTTCAGGAATGCTTTATATTTGATTTTTAAAAAATTATCTCTTAGTTTCCGTGGCATAATTATGCATCGTGGCCTTCAGCTGGATTGCTGAGGGGAGGAGTCTCTTACTGAAGTGCATGGACAGAAGGGTGTTTAATTCTCAATTTTAGAATTGCCTCTAATTAATGGAACTGGAATCAACCTTTCCAGAATCTGACTGTTCTTTGCTGGCAGCTGTTCCCACTTTTAGTTTCCATTGATTGGCATGGTGGGGGCTGAATGCACAGTGCTGTTACTCAACTTTGTATTATGTCAGCACCCAAGGATAGGATTGCACAACTATTGGTAACCAGAGAAAAAGGTAAGAGGGGCAACATTTCTCTGCTTTAATTATTGTACTTTGTGATTTAATAGACAAGGTGGCTACAGCTACTGAGACTGGTAGAAAAACAATGCCAGGAACAAATAAATGCCCAGCAAGAGCAGTTCCACCATCAAATCCAAGTAAGTAATGACTGTTCATGGACCTGGATAAGGCTGAAGGATTTTTTTTTTTTCTCCCTCCAACCCCACGCTCCTCCAAAACAATGCAGAGAAGCAGTAAATGGAGGTGGATGACTGGAGTGCTGTTTAAAGGATGCATATTTTAGACAGCCTTGGCTAATTAACAAAGTAACTGTTAGGAACCCTTTCAGGAGTGATGTGTGGATTATTTGTTCTCAATTATTTTGTTTTCACAAACATTTGGTTGAGAATGCTCACACGATAATGAGATTTTGTAGGTCCAAGGCTTTGATTAACTGTTAGACTGTATAATTTCTGATTTTGAGACAATGTAGCTTTCTTTTAATTAAAAATTGTTCTACAACTTATCATCCCCTCATGCAGAGAGTTTCCCTCACTGTAATAGCTGAGCACCTATTTCACCTTCAGCTGAACAGTTTCCTTTCTAAGAATGAAAAATAACCCATGTGAAGGTTCATATTTTTGCTGAACCCTATTTATCCATTAGAACAGAAGAAATGTATATGTATATATAACAGACAGTAATACTATAAATATATAATGCTTAATATCTTCATCATTTTGGTTGCTGTTTTTCCCTTCCCTTTCCTGATGCCCTCCACACTAGTAGTAATCAGCAGTTCCTGAACTGAATTTCCAAGAGGTACTGTCCTTTTATCCTATCTCCTGTTTCTCCTGCCTCACCTCCCCACTTCCCCCCTCCCTCCCATCTTGTTATTTTCGTGTTTCCTTACCCTTGTTTTTCCTTCCTCTTACTGTAGTGGTTTGATTCACCTGTTGCTGATCATAGTCTTTACTAATCCATTGTGTTGGCTTTGTTGGGTTTTGTCTTTTTTTTTTTTTTTAATAGGAAAGGCTACCTCTGGAAGAGCTGAGGGTGTGGTGTCAGCAGGGACTTGCTCACTGCATGGGTTGCCACACTAAAACCAAAATCAACAGCTATGACTGAGTTGTGTGAATGCATTAAATAAAATAGATGGAGCTATTCCAAATGACACTGGTGTGCCAGTGACCTAGAGAAAACACTGAAACACAGGCAACTCAACACCTTCTAGTGAGAGTAATAAAAAGACACAATAATAATAATAATCTACTTTTTACAGTAGCAAAGCAAGGTGCTGCATCAGCACTGACCTGACTCTGAGATAGGGTTTGCTCCATGCTGGGTTTCAAGACCAACTGTGCTTATAAAAATCTCCATCCATGTGAGAATAGGGATAAAAAGACCTTGAGTTCCTTTTGGAATCAGTGGGGTCAGCCCTTGGCTTATGTGATCTATACAATAAAAGATAACTGTGCCAGGTACAAGCTGTCACCAGCTATGGGTCATCCCAAGATCAGACTTTATCAAAGAGATTTTAAAAACAAAATTAAAATCACCAAACTGCAGAAAGCACATCTTATTTTGCCCCCTTTTTTTTTTTAATCTCTTGCAGTTATTTGTGACTATGCAAAAAGAAGTAAAAATGCAATTTAATTGGAAGAGGAGCCTTTCACTTTTCCTGCACAGGGTATTAATGACAAAGATAAAATGTCAGCAGTGAATCTGATCTTCTTTCCCCCCTGCTCCAATTCTGTTCTTTCCCTTCTGTTCTCCCTTCCCTACCTTCCTGAGAGTTGGACCACAGAATTAAAATACAAAGGATTGCTGCAGTCATGATTGAAATTAGCAGAACACAAAACTTTGTAGTGGAAGGAAACTTCATCCCAAGTTTTTTTTTGTTTGTTTGTTATTTTTGGCAGAGAAAGGCTGAACTGAAATTCAGTTGTTTATTCTATTGCAAGTTAATCAAAACTCTGAGGCTTGAGCCTGACTAGCATTGCATGTAGGTTCCTCTGAAATTAAGTCTTCTTTTTTATTTCTTATTTGAGAGCATAAATCGGTTTTGTTCAATTTGTGTTCTCCAGTTGTTATTCACATGTGAGTAATGTACTGTAGGTCTGTGAAAAAAACATGAGTTCTATGCTCTTAAAATTATTACAAGTTTTTTTCTTCATTCTTTCCTGAGGGAATTAGTTTGAAATATATTCTTGAAAACAATTCTGTGCTCTGTCTTGTCATGTGCAAGAATTGTGTGCTACTGCAGTTCAGTAATCTCAATAGAACTCTGCAGAAGTGCTGGCCACGGGCACAAATGTGAAATCTCTGCACAGCCCTTGGCAAAAGCATTAATTATTTCTCAGAGCTGTTTCAGGATTGCCTGTGCACAACTGTTAAAACTTTAAAAAAATTACTTACCTAATCTACTGAAATAAATCTTGTCAGACATTGTGGACTAAAGAGTAGGTGACCTGTTAAATCTAGTTATGGGTTTGCTCCACTCCATCAGACACCAAAACAATCAAAAGGTAGAAGTTTGAACCATATGAGCTTTACAGCATAATATCTAAATTGTTTTTAAAGTCGAGTTTTATGCAATAATCTTGCAGAGGTACATTATTCCTATTCTCATAATAGAGTAATGGTTAATACTTCCATTAAAGCATCCTTGCAATCTTTAAATAATGTATATCCGAGCGAAAACGTGTTTCAAACCTAAGTTTAGCCAAACATTTGGATAGTTTGTATTTCTTTTGCTGGTTGGTAGGTAACTGTAGTTCTGAGGGCAATTAGTGAATACATTCATGCATGTTTTTTACATGAATAAACGACTACCGAGACTCCTAATTCACTGCATGGAATTAAGGATTGTTCCCATGGACATTTGACTGTTATGCACAGTATGTATTTATCTACTTTATGCATGAGATGTCTGCACATGAAAACTTGGAGTCGTACGGAATAAATGCTCTAAATCTCCCACTAATAACGTGACTCGAAGTTGCATCCAAACAGGGATGTGATTTATGGCAGGATCTCACGGGATTTGTGCCTTTTCCCCCCCGTGCAGCTGATTCAGGATGAGATAAAGCAGCTGGTGAGGTTGCAGAGCAGCACCTGGGGCTCCGCCAGGAGCCGGGCTTTGCCCGCCCAGCTCCCGGCCACCTTTCCCTCCCTCCCGAGCCCCATGGGGATGAGCTCGGAGGCTTTTGAGGAGCAGGAGAGCCTCGTGAACCAGCTGAGAGGCAGCGAAGGGGAAACCCAGCCCGAAGCCAGCGAGGCTCAGCAGGAATGTGCGGGCAGCGAGGCCTCCATGAACAGCGGCTACGGCTCCTTGTCCGCCTCCGAGCCGGCCGCGGAGCGCACGGAGCCAGCTCCCCGCGGAGCCGGGCCGCCAGCAGCGCTGCGGGGGGATGCACACAGCGGCCAAAATGCAAGAGAACTCGCAGCAAAAACGCCAGAGGAAAATCGCCCGTCGGGAAGGAGCGATGTTTTGGTTTTTCCCGCTGCGTTTGAGCGTAAAGCTGATGAGGATCGTCAGTGTGGGAAGAAACCCAGGTAAGTGATAAACTTTTCAAATGTGTTAATTAGAGATTAGTAGTTTGAACATAAAGCTGATGAAGATCATCGGTGTGGGGGGAAAAAGCCAGGTAAGTGATAAACTTTCCAAATGTGTTAATTAGAGATTAGTAGTTTGAACATAAAGCTGATGAAGATCATCGGTGTGGGGGGAAAAAGCCAGGTAAGTGATAAACTTTCCAAAGATATTAATTTATTACAGACGTTCCCCATTCAGTAAAAGCTGGGTGCCACTGGGAACGTGTCTGAGTTAAATGGAACCTCTTGATGTTCTGCTGCTTGATGGATACATTTATTTATGTAGCCTGATGTTTCTGAAATGATGCAGGTCTGCATCTGCAGTGTGTAGCTGTTGGAGATACATTTAGGGGAAATACCTTAAGGTTTGTGTGTGTTTCTTACCATCTAGTAAATCTTTGACATCATGGGCACAAAAGTTGAAACAAACCCAACCAAAAAGAGTAACTGCAGATCAAGTATGTGTGAACTCTATGCAAGAAAAGGAGAGAATGAAGAAATTACCACTTGAGAATGTAAGTCTCTTTATTTCATTATGTTTTTCTAATGCTATTCTTGTAACTGGTATTTTTTCAGAGTTACATCATGTTCTCATTCAGCATATACTTTCATATTTGAAGCATTTAAGTTCCCATTCATATATTTAAAGTTTGTGTGGGCAAAGTTTACTTCCTGGATCATTCCATACATAGCACAGAGCTATTTTGGCTTATTTTATTGATTTTTGTCTTAATTTACTTTATTTTTGTCTTAACACCTCCCTGAGTGGCACATGTTCTCTCCTGGTAGAGATCATGGCCACACTCTGAGCTTCAGGTCATGGTAATTCATTGTGCCCTGGAATTTTTGAAGGATCTTTGATTTCAGCTGCTGATGCCTCTTCTGGCACACAGGATTCTTTGTGTGTTAAGGCATTAACCACTTTGCTCAGGACAAAAACACATCTTAGGAAATACCAGTTTAATTATGTGACTTAGCTTAGTTCCACTTTTGGCTATGATTACCCTCAATGTAGATTCTGTAGGTTTGGATCATGCTGCATAATTGTATTTAATCTCTTTGCTTAAAAAGACTAATAACATTTACATGCAATTTCAAAAAAAATATACCCTTGCTTTTTTTTTTTCCCTTGCCTTGTGATTTTTCTTCTGAATTTGTTTTTCTGTTGTAATTTTAGACCAACCTTACTGATGCTGCTTTGCCACCATACACTTTTTACCTCAATCAACCCAAGGAAAGTCCAAATTCCGTAGTGTCAGAAGCTTCAGGTATAGTTAATTTCTTCTACTTAAATTCCCTTTCTTTTGAATTCTCATTTTTAAAACTCTTACTGGAATGCATCTCCAATAACTTCAGGGAGGTGAGGAGGATTTAAGCACTGACAAGCTTTGCTATAGCATTAATTCTGCTTCTTGCTCCTGTTTTCAAACTGATGGCAGCTCCTGTGTATCACTGCTGGCAGATGTAGGACATGCAGCAGTTGGGATTTTTTTTTCCAAATTTCTCAGCATTTCAGAGCTGAACTTTGTGTTTAAAACTGTTTCATAATGGAATTATTGTTAATATCATTGTAGGGTATGAAATATTAGCTTCAATGGTGTGGTAATTTCAGGAGCTCATGGTTATAGAGGCAGAATTCCTGTAAGCCAAGGGCATGATTCTTTAATTGTGTGAATAAACAAGAACAAAATAATGCAATGTTTAATGGGGTGATTCTTTAATTTTGGGGGTAGAGTTGTTTCTTTTTGTGTTTTGGTAAGATTTGGCTTTGTTGTTTTGGGGGTGTATGTGAGGAGGGGCTGTTGGTGGGTTTGGGGATTGTGGTTTTTGGGTTTTTTTACCAAAGGCACACAACTAATTCCCATATTTTGATCATAACAGGGTGGATTCATTTCAGTAACAAACAGGGGCACAGAGATGCAGCCCTGCAAACTGTGCATAATTATTGCTTCTTCACAAGCCACTGAGAGAGGGACACATTTAAGAAATTGAAGTGGGATTGAGGCTGTGTCTGTTCCTCTTGTGCCACCCCTCTTAGTCCTGGTAGTTTGTCTGTTTGCATGCCACAGAATGCTGCACAAACTGAAGAGTTTGTAACACCAGGTGGCTGCCTGGGATTATTCCTTGGGTGGTACCAGTTTTTTACTGGAACCATTAGAAATATAACTTAGTGGTAAATGAGGAATTGCCCCTTGAACACCAAATCTGTGTGTTTTAACTGATTTATAGCTTCTGGTGCTGTGTGATGTGAGACTGATTCTGTTGCCTGTGCTTTGCATTGAGATTTTTGTAACTCCTGGCCTGGTAACAAATGCTCTAATGACATCCTTGCAAATAACTAATACAGCATTCTTGCTACTGACAAAAATAACATTTTACTAATGGATTTGGGATTCATGTTCTAGAGCTGCAAGAGCTGAAATTTGTAATTTTAATTTTCTTTCGGTATTTTTTCTTATCAGGACTTTCATACTGGAAGTTGGATGAAAAGGAGATGTATCACACTTTACCAGAGAATTTCAGAAGTGAGTTGCCTGGTGGTTTCTCCACAAAAGTATCACCTGTTCAGGTAAATTTTGTACATGTTAAAAAGTTTTCATGTAGTTGCTTTTTGTCTTTTGCTATTTGCCTGTGATGGAGAGAAGCAGCCCTCCAGAAGTTCCATTCTCTCTGAGAGCTCTTTTGTTACCTCAGTCTCTCTACCCTGGCTCTTCATTATTCCTGTACTCCATTAACCTCACTTGGAATTTACTGACCTTTTGTCATTCAAAAGAAACTGTTTATAGGAGATGAGAAGTGACTAATTAGTATGTTAAAGGTGTATGTGCCTTGTTAAACCCCTTTTTTTAGCTGGGTGCATTGAATAAAGCTGCCTGTTCTGAGCTGCTTTAGTAGCTAAACCCACCCCAGAAGTTGCTTTTCTCTGCTGGGGGTGGAGCATTGTGTTCACAAAAAGTAACCTAGCAATTTTTGCCTGTTGAAGTTGTCCTCTGCAGATGAAGGGAAGTTGTCATCACTGAAGGATATTTATCATAAAAGACAAAGGGAAAACAAGCAGATGCCAGACCAGAGTTTTATGCCTTCTTCCCAGCCAAGTCACCCACCAGAGGTAACATTAATTTCTTTACTTCACCTATCAGTTGATAGATTGGGCTGGTTTCACATGGCTTGGCCCTTGCTGCCACCTCCAGTGTTCTGCTGGAACAGCAGTTTGAGGGATGAGGCAGCTTGGGAAAGGATCCAGCTTGAAAGAACCTCTAAGAGCAGCCTGAGCAGAGCAGCACCTTGGCTGCACAACCTTGAGGATGCTGCAGGGACGGATCTGCTGCTGCTGCTGCTGAGCTGCATGTGGAACTGCAGAGGCAGGGATTTCCCAGTGCCTCCCACAAGACAAGTTCGTTCCACCCATGAAACTGGACAGGCACAGGTTGTGGAAATGATTCTTTATTGTGTTTATTTCATTGTAAAGCTCTCAGGCCTGTAGATAACCCAATAATGGTGGCTGCTGTGTGACTGTATTGTTTAGGTAATTGATGAAGTGCTTTTTTTAATAACTGCAAAGTTATTGTTTCAATACACTAACAGACATCATAGTCCTTCAGGTTGCATAACTGAAATTTCAGAGGTTTTCTAGAAAATTACAGGTCTTGGATATGTTCTTTTTAATGGAAACTTAGAAACTCAAGTTGCAATTGTTGGGAATGTGTATTGTCATTCCAGTGTCACAGATGCCTTCATTTTATTTGTCACTTCCAAATGATTGTAATAATATTCAGTATTATACCTGCAGTACGTTGCAGGGTTTACTGATGCCTTTAGATAGTTTTGTTCTTGTAAATGGAGTTAAATCACAATTTTCTCAGCATTGTAACTTATTTCCTAGATCTTGACATTGGACCCAACCCTGCATATGAAACCAGGCCAGCAGAACCAGGGACGCTGTTTTTCCAACACTCCTGAAGATTCTGCTCCCTTTTCTCCAGACTCTATGGCAGAGCATGGATTTCCAAGTCAGTGTGACACAGACTCTTTTTCACAGACAAGTCATTCATCTCAGTTAGATGAGTCTCCAACACATCCTGCCAGCAGCAGAGCTGTGCCCTTGGACCTGTGGAGAAATCACCCATTCCAGGGTGAAAACAGGGCCAGCTCTCCCTTCCCAGTGGCATACAGGGATGCTGACAATGACAATTCAGTCAACACTGAGGAGGAAGAAACACTGACTCTAACTCCATCTTCTGTTACTCAGTGTGCTGACAACAGTTTGCCAGATTACAGCCTTTCAGTGGCATCTGTTGAAGATCCTGTGGTAATGTCAAAGTAAGTAATTTTTTCTTTTTTTTAAAGTCAGAAGTTTGGTACTTTCCTGAAAGGAATGAAACAATAGTAGTAAACCAGACAAAATATGTGAGTTCTCTTGGTCATGTCTCTTTATATATAAAATTAAAAATACATCCTTCCCTCACAGGCTGTGTGAGGGAGTTCATTTATTTCAAAGTTTGGGGGGGGGAGGTTATTTTCCTCTTTGGAATCAAATGTGGAGAAGCACAGAATTTACTGTGCTTAGGAGAAATAAATATCCTCCATTCACTGTTGAAGCTCTGATGATTTGCACATAGACAAGCAGGACATTTATTCCATGTATAAGGGCTTGTAAAAAAATAAAGCTTTATATTGTGCATGTATCTACTATTTGTATATAATAATCATAATATCTACCTCTATTAATATGAAGACTTCTCTGCCCTAGATGACAAAGCTGTCTCTGCTTTAGCTGGAATGCAAATAGAGTTTTGTAAGAGACATTTATATGCCGAGTTCATTATGTGCAAATGAATCCAGCAGTGCACGGTCATGTGGATGGCTGGAATTCTTTTTAATTCTTATATTGAAAATAGGATTAGGCAGAACCTGAGGGAAAAACACGCTCGACACATCGCTGATCTACGAGCTTACTATGACTCGGAGATACAGAGCCTAAAGCAGCAGCTGGAGTCAAGCCATGGAACTGCTGCATCTGAGGACCTGAAGGAAATCAGTCAAAGCCTTGCTGACAGGTACTGGGTGTCCTTCTTGTCTTCATCTTTATGCTTTAAAGGCTGAGTGTCCTTGTTTGGAATATCTTGAACAGTTTATGTCCCTCTTCAGTTCTGAAGATTTCATGCATCTATAATAATATTTCCCTGTTAAATATAAAATTTGCATTATTTAATGAAGTTGCTAACTTGTGGCTGCACTGAAAAATGTGGGAGGAGATCACAGGCTGGGCACCAAAATTCCTGGGAGTGCTTGAGGAAGGAAAAAAAGGCTATAAAATGTAGCTTTATTATTTGGAAATTTCAAGAGATTGGTGTCATCTCTATGTTCTAAATAGGTGTGACCAGTTAGATGCAGCTCTGAATGAAGCAAATGCTCGCATAAAAGCCCTTGAAAATAAGAATAATCTGCTAGAAAAGCAAGTGGTAAGTATATGGTCTAAGATCAAGTTACTTTTTTAGTAAAAGAGAATTAACTTTTTCATTAATAAGCTGATCAGTGTTTCCATACTTCTCTCTCTTTATTTTTAACCTTTAAGCCTTTCCTTTAGTATATAATATCAGCCCACATGTTACACAGTTACACTTGACTTTCCTACCTGAGTTTCTTAGGATTCCCTACCTGAATCATCATCACTTTCACTCATGAACTTTTTCCCAGCTTAGCAGGGATCAAACAAAGTCTAAGAGTGAAATACCATGGTGTGTTTATCAGGTTTCTCTTTAAATTTTCTTTATTTATTTTAATTACTCTCTTATTAGAGCTGTGATAAAAAAAATCTAACTTATGCTGGGGCAAAAACACTCTCTTTAGGTATATTTGCAGTTTTTCTAGCTAGGCCAGACCTGTGTGCTTGTGCATAAATTAATGCACAGCTGCATTTTTTAGTCAAAAACCAGGACACTCTGTCATGAAAGTTGAACACTTTGTCATCAGAGTTAGACACCTGCAGACTAATTCCACCTTCTTTAGACATTTTTCCATGCTGGGAAGTAAGTCAATCAGATGGATTGGAGGCCTCACCTCTAGATATTATAGTCCTATAATATAAATATATTTTTAATGTGTTTAGTCTTTGTTTTTATTCTTTCCAAGTCAAAGAAATGAGCAGAAATCTTATTTAGTTCATGTACAGATGTACCTTTGTTTTCTGTGTGGGTGATTTTAAGATAATCCTTCAAACTGAAATAAATAATTTGCCAGGAATAAGAATGTCATAAACATTGTAAAGGATGTTTTCTGTCCTCCAGGCAGATTGGAGAGAACGTTTCTATGCCAGCAGTGACAATTCCAAAGCCCTGCAGGAGCGGCTCGAGGAAATGCGCACGGGCCACAAGGAGAAGGACAACACCATCAGCCGCCTGAAATCCAGGCTCAGGGAGCTGGAGGAGGCTTTTGAGAAGGCTTACAAGTTATCTGACAATAAAAACACAAGGCTCCAGGAAGAAAACAAAATGTTTCAAAATGTGAGTAAGGAAATGGACGATGGTGTTGGCAGGGGGATGATGACAGCAAGTCCTGGGTGTGAAAAATACTCTGAGTTTACTGGGAAGTCTTAGGGCACAACAAGAAAATAAAAATTCTTCAGCTGACTCCTTACTAGGCTGGGTGTTGGGGGGCACTGTGGACCTAAAAGATATTTAAAAACAATTTTAAATGATTTAAGGCAGCAAGTGTATCCTTGACGTGGTAACCCTTGCAAGCAGTCTGTCTCAGGAGTTTTGTTACTCTAAGCGTGAAATTATTTTAGGAAGTAATTTTTCCTCTCTTTAGCTTGTTGGAGGTGGACTAAACTTTTCATACCTCATCCCAACTTGCTGAAACTGTTCATGGTTATGATTTTAGACTGAATTAAAGGAATTGTTCCTCAGATTCCTCAGGAAGAGCTTTATGGAATGTTTAAATGGACTGGCAGAATGGGTATTAGCTGGAAAAGCTGCTTCATGCTTTAGCTTCTTTTTTACAATTGAAATTTCAGAAGACAAAGTCACATTTGAAGTCACCAGGGAATTTTACTGGTTCGTTCATTCAGTTTCTTTAGAGACAAATAATTTGAAAATTAGAAATACATTCTATAAGCAGCTCTGTCTCCCCTGTCCTGTCTATAACTTTTTGTTCCAATTAGAAGATGATCAGAAGAACTTAACAAATACTATTAAAGTACATTTTGTATCCCCTGTAGTGCTTCTGCATGTGTTAGCCAAGCTGTTGAGATGATTTTCCAGCAGCCAACAAAACTGTTAATTGACTGTGGTCTCACTGTGGGTTGGTGTTCTTTTGTTTTGTTTTAGCTTTTAGGAGAATACGAGTCCCTTGGAAAAGAACATGAAAGAGTAAAGGTAGGCACACAGTGGATAATTAAAAACCCAAACATGCAAACTTTGTGATAATATTCTGTGGAATTAGCTGAACTAACTTAAATATTTTGAGAAAGCTCAAACAGAAAGATCCATACTTATCTTTACTGATAACTTCCTTCTTCAGAGTCCTGGAGGGAGAAGGAAGGAAACTGGAATCTGTTATTTTCCAGTCATAGACAGCAAAAATACTGCAAAGTCAAAGCCAAAGCAATTTAATGGACCCTTTGAAATAGGAAGGTGTAATTGATGTATTGTTTTCAAGACTGCTGTGGAGTTACTTGGGTTTTATTTAATGCACTTCTGTAGTTTCTGGGCTTTTTACATTTTTCTTTATGTCTTTGTAGGACACATTAAATACAACTGAAAACAAATTGCTTGATGCAAACACGGAGATTTCTGATTTGAAAAGGTAACTGTGAAACTTACTGTTGTTTTAGCAATATGAAATACAAACTGTGGCCTAAGCATCTCCTCCCAGAGTGTGAGGGCTGTAGATCTTTCAAGTTTCATTACATTTTATCAAGCATTTCATGTTGCTTCATGCTCCTGGTACAAACTAAAAATCTCATTAATTTAGGATATGCATTTTTTCCCTACTCCCTCTGCTTCCACAGCAGTGTCACCTGGTCCTGTCTTTCTGGCCAGATTACCTGATTAATTTAACTTAAATTCAAATACATATTTATATCCATATTTAGATAGAGATGCATAGACAGAAATGCAGCAGTCGCTCTTGTTCTCCTGCTTCATCCAGAATATCTGAATAAAAATGAGCAAAACTCTTAATATGATGTTTCTTTTATGCCATTTAAATCATCTCATAATGCATCTTTTTAAGGACAATTTTAAAACTTGAAGCTCAGCTCAAGCAGGTGGAACATGAAAATGCACTGAAACTTCGCCATATAAGTGAAAATCGTTTGGGAACCTCTTGTGCCAAGTAAGTGGAGATTCAAACATGAAAACAATGTGTTTTAGAATGGCTTTTAACATGTTTTGGCTAAAAATGGAGCAAGATGAGGTCAGTCCGTGGGCTGAGCTGGGTTAAACACGTGATGTAATCCAGAGATTGGATGTGCCAAGAAATTATTAAATCCAAATAAATTCTCTGGCTAATGTGTCTCTGACTTGGCAAACTGTCCCTGCTCTTCCCAAATGAGTGTTTGCTGGGTCTCAGCTGCTCAGCTGAATTCCCATTCTCCTCAAAGATCTTGGGAATACAGTCTGATGGTCCAGTTACACATTGGAGGTTTTCTTTGGGTGTCATTGCTTTGAAAGGCTGATTCCTGCTTAGTAGGGTTCTAAATATGGTTTGTCCAGGTATCCTGAGAGTAGAGTGCAAGTTCAGTTAGAATGAGCACCCTGGTTTGAATTGGGATATTTATCACTCTTGGGTCATCAATGCTGGCTTTTACTTGTGTTTTTTTGTTTTTCCTTTTTCATTTTTCTAATAATTGTTGTCCAAAGGAAAGCTGGGATCAGATGCTCTGAACTACTGCAATAATCTCCACCAAATGTTTTCATTTAATTAGTTGAGATCTACTTGCAACCCAAACCTGGGTCTGAGTAAGCAGCATTAAATTACAGGAAGATCTTTGTGGAGCTCTGCATTCTAAACATATTGTGTAATTTAGACTGAAACTCAACATATGGTTTTTTTTTCCCTAAATATTCTATTTTTACTTTACAAGCATGTTTTAAAGCAGTTATTTTTCCCCCAGTATTTACAAGTTTATTGTATATTTGTTTCTGTTTACTGGAATAAATCACACAAATGTATTTTAAGAAAAACAAAGCAGAAACAAATGGAAAAAAAACCCAAAAAAAAACCCAAAAAAACAACAAACCCAAAGCCTTTCATAATTTTGAAGCTTTTTTTATTCCCACAGCAAGTTGGGAACTCCTGATGTCAGCAGGAGAAAGTGGTTGATACCAGGAGCTGAATATTCCATCTTCACTGGGCAGCCTTTGGAGGGCCAGGAAAGCCCCAAAGACAACAGGCTGGAAGAAGCCTATATTCCTTCTAGGTGAGTTGGTTTCTGAAATCTGGAACTTAAATCTTAAATTAAAGTCTGAGCTAAATTTCTCCATGCTTTTGTTTATTCTGATCATGTTTTGGTATGTGAAATACAATAAAATAAAATAAAAAACTTGGTCTTCTTTTTTTTCCTTCCACCACCTGACATTCTTTAAGGTACCATTCTCCTCCTGAGAAAGACTCCTCACAGGAAGATTCTTCAACAAACACAATAGAAAAGAAAGAAAATGAGATGTCAGAAGCACCAATTATAAAAGCCTTTAAAGAACTTGAAGAAGGAAAAATATTTAAGGATTGGGGTACACAGACAGAAAAGGAAGATTCACCAGCTAGTAACTCTTATTTTTATATTCCTGAACGTGTCTTTACTGGCTTTTCTTTGTTTGCATGTCATTTGGCTTTGGTATTCTCAGCATTCAAGTTCATTAGGCTTAAGTGATGCAAATTTGTGGGATTCTCCAGGAAAATTCAAAGTTAGATCTCTAAGTGATTTGTTTAGAATAGGGGGAATGCAGAGGTTGTTGTTAGGTCTCAAGCTGGAGACTAGTTAATGTCCCCTTTTCTAAGAATATCTCACTATTTATAAACAGTTAATGGAGTCCTGACTAAGCTCTGGCTGCTGTACACCCATTTTAGTTTCCATGGTGTTGTATGGGAGTGGAATTGAGGAAGTGGGACTGCCCTGAGATGTTTTAACAATGCTGATTTACAGAAAACACTGAGTTTTTCTTAAAAGCTCATATTCTGGGGCTCAGGCAGGTCCTTTAGGCTTTCCCAAAAGATGCTTTTGTCCTGATTTCCCCTGTTCCTCTATTAAACAGCATCATTTACTCAGCATCATTTGTATGGTAGTGTCTGCAAAGATCCTTTCTCACAAGTTAAACTCTGTTCCATGAGTAGGATGAGAGACTTGAGCCAAACAGCTCAAATACATTGATGTGAGGGAGAAAAAAAGCTCAGTTCAGGGGAATGTTTGAGAGTCCTTGTGTTGAAAAAAGATTGATTAATATAACAACTTTCTTTCTTTTAATTAGAACCATCAACTCGACGTCAGACTGTTGGGTTTGTTGAGACTTCTTTGGTTACAAACCGATCTCCAGAGAAAGGGAGAGACCAGCACAGACCCAAACGGTTCAGCTCCCCCTCTGGCCAGAGGTCATCGTCCCTCCCTCCTGCAAACAGGAAATCCAACACTCCCAGTCAGTGCTTTTCTCAGCTTTGCTTTGTCTTACTCAAAAACTAGAATCATGAAAGGCTGCTCGAGAAGATGGAAAAATAGGGACAGGATTTCTTCATTGTTCTGACAGTCTGAAAAAAAAAAAGCCATGTCTGTAATCTCAGAATATGTGAGAGTTCTAAGTTTATTTTCAGTTTTTCCATGTTGTGATGCACTTCTCATCTAATTTAGATAAACATGTAGACAGCTTTGAAGAGCATTCTCTTAAGCTGTAAGCACATGAGTGGGAGGTACTGCACTGGGGAGTTTGAGGTAGATAAACATACTTTGTCTTTTGCAGCAAGAAGAGAGATAATGTTGGCACCAGTGTCTGTGACATACAGCCCAAAACGATCTCCAAAAGAAAACCTCTCCCCTGGATTTAGCCATTTGCTCAGCAGAAATGAAAACACAGTGACAAGGTACGAGTCTGGTGAATACAGTTGTGTTCTGATCATTTTTAGAGCAGCAGGATGTTTATCCAGGCTTAATGCTGCTGTTTCTTGTTCATTATATGTCCTTGAAGATGAGTTGTGAAGATTTCTAAATGTGAAGCTAAATTGTGCTTTTTAGAATCTGGCAAGGAAAATCTGGAATTATTGAACAGGACCTTAGAAGACTTACAGTCTTCTAAAAAAAAATGGTTTATTCAACCAAAAGGTGAAGAAGTAGAAAACAATGTATTGCTTGATACATGACTTCTAACAAGTAATTGCTGTGTGCTTCCTGCTCTGTAGATTTGATATACTCCTAGATGACCTGGAAACTGGTGCTACTTCTGCTTTACAGCACAATAATCCAAGGAAAAGGCTCCAGTTTCACTCACTAGAGGATGTAGAAGGTAATCTGTCAAAGTGGAGGGAAACTGTTCTTTATTTTTGTACCACAATTCTTTTCACAGTGGTAGTAGCTGCTTAACTAGAAAGCTGCCTCTTTACTCTGTGAAGTCCAACTTTTTAAAATCCTCTAATTTGTGCCTTATTCCTGTAGACAGAAAAATCCTGTTCATGCAGTATTTTATTTTTATGTATGTGTGTGCACAAACACAGTGGAACAAGAAAAATAATTAAATTGGGAAAGAAGGGCAGTACATTTCCTTGTGCTTAACTCAGTTATCAAATGCATATCCTAGTGGGGTCTATATTAAGATGTACACAGAGTCATACTAATAAAATTCTATTGCTAAACATTTCATTATGGACAGCAAAGAGAATCTAATAAAACCAGTTGTTTCAGGTTTTGAAAGGATCGAGCTTTTCTCACTTCTGTAATCCTTGCCACAACGTTCTGCTTTTTGGTTTTATCCATGCTCTGATTTAGACTGGTGTTTGCATGACAACCAGTCAGCTTGGTGATATTTAGAAATGTACCAGTAAAAGTAATTCCTAATTAGTACAACATAGGAATCTGGTTGTTATCAAAAAATATGCTGTGTTCAAAGACCACAGTTTGAAAGATGACCCATACAAATGTTTTGCATTCCTTTGGGAAGCTGTTCAAGGCAAGTGACTGAGGCTTTGCTTGTCCCTCTCCTCGCTTCATGCACTGCCAAAACCACACTGTTTGTGCTGTCATTAGTTTCTTTTTCTGTCCTGTGTAACAATTTCCCAGGTAATTACAAAACAAATGAAAATACTCCTGTTCTGTTGATAGGAAGGCAGCACTCAGGTGTCAGACACAGCTCCTGTGCTGAATCTGTCAGTAATGGAATGAAGAAAGCGACAGCCTGGGAGGAGAGGAGCCAGAGACACGAGGCAGTGCAATCACCTTGTGAGGAAGACTTCAAGTACACAGCAAGGATTACAACTCTGGCTGAAACTGAGAGGCTTTTTGATGAGCTGACTCACGAAAAGCAACAGGCAAAGATTATTTTTGTTTTCACGTTGTGACAAATGGTAATTGTTGTGTGAGAGGTGAGGGATGGAGCCATTTATCCGTGGAATGCGTGGCTGAAATTCATCCACAACTTCAGTGTCACATCAGGAGTGTGCCATTATCCTTCCCTGCTCTACTTGCAATCCTTCCCTGTCCTTAAATTCATTAAAGGAGAGTCACTGGAACACAAACACAGCATGGGTGGGGGTTGGCACAGTGTTATGGTGTTAAAGAACAAAACTACTTGTATCTGTAATCCATACACCTCACCTCTCTTTCTGTAAGAGGAGTTAGGAGGGCTCATATTGGCTCTTGAAACTAATTTACAGCTGAAGTGTTTTCTGTTATTAGATTGAGGCTGCACTGAGCCGAATCCCTTGTTCTGGTGGAAGAATGACCTTGCAAGCAAGACTGAATCAGGTGAAAAAGCTTCTCTCTATTCCTGTTCTCTTTTGTTCTTCCACAATTGAGAATACATAATGTAGAGGAAAGATCCTCTGGGTAGTAAGTGTGATTATTGTGGGAATTTTTATATTGGTTTTTTGGGCTTTATGTTATGCTTTTATATTGTTTAATATCCTCTATTTTTTGTACATGGGATGCATTTTGCCAAATTACTGCAAGAAGAGTCTGTTCTGGTGCTAACACTGAGAGGGAGATAAAGGCAACACATAACAAAATGCAGTGACTATGAAATAGATCCCTGAAGCTGCAGAGAGGATGTTGTGCTGCAGGAGAAATTGAAAAGTTTTGGTTTTGTTCGGTTGGGTTTTGTCTCCATGAAAGTACAAAAAAGAAAGTAAGAAAGTAAAAATAACTGGTTTAGGTGGAAGTGCTGTGGAAAACTCTGCAAACTCTTTTAATAAAAACAAGTCTCAAAGTTGTCTCTTAGAGGTCTCTGCAAAGCCTTCAACACTTCCTAAATTGTAATCCCAGGGTGTGTTGCCAATTTGAAATTAAAGGTGCATTCCAATAAATCAATACTGCCACTCATTATGGTGATGCCTCCCTAATTATCAGCCTATCCTTGTTTCTCTTGTGGAGTTTGGTAAGTCCCACATTTAAAAAGCCAACCAATACATAAAAATAACAAGTTTGTAGGACTAGCTCTAGTTTTTGAGTGATAACAATGCTCCTAAGGCCTCAAAAAGAATACCAGGATTATAGGAATGATAGAAGTTTCCTAATTTTAGAAGGATCATTGGATTTTATGATATATTATTAATGTTTTTTGTTCTTTCTTTTAACTCTTCCTTTTAGGAAGCCCTGGAAGATCGTTTGGAAAGAATTAATAGAGATTTGGGGTTAATACGAATGACTCTGAAAAGATTTCATGTTTTAAGAACCTCTGCAAACCTTTGACAGTTCTCTCTTGACTGCAAATATACTTTTTTTTTTGCACTAATATATAACGATGCACTCAGTAAATGCAAATTGTTTTGTATTTTTATAAGCCCTGAAAAGTAGTTTTGCAACCATGTTACCCTTTACAAACAGCAATATTTTGTACTTCAAACAGCCACCTCTATTTTAAATGTATTTTTGTTACACCTGAGAAATCAATGTTTATCCTGTATTGTAATATTTTTAGAAATATTAATTATTTTTAAATAGTGATATTCAATTTATAATAAGTAACTAAAAGGCAGCTTGTTTTCAGAAAAAAAATGGTAGTGTTACCCTTTTGCACTTGGTTTTCCTCCACCATTTTATAAATATTTATGGTGTGATGTAAATATTAGCCAAGAGGAGATTTTGGACTTTAATACAAAAAGCAACACGAGTTACCTGTGTTTAAGCAAACCACTGTTCCGTGGGAAATCCTTTTAATTTAAACCTTTAAGGTGGGTGTTTCTCTTTGTGACAGAACTGTGAGCAATACTTGCACTAGGGCTGGCTGGGGCAGGAAAATCCTTCTGTGCTTTCTCTGATGTCTCCCAGCAGTGACAGTGAGGGCTGTTCTGATCCTGGGAGTCCCAGGATTCAGCTGGCAGCAGCCTCCTGTCTCCCAGGGAAGAACTCAGCTCCAGCTGGCACTCCAGGACTGCAGCTCCTCACCTGAAGTTACTGGTTCCACGTGCCAGACTGGGGTTTGTGCCAGTGTTCTGTTCCTGGACATTTCATGTGTTTGTGAACGTAAGCAAATTTTTCTTGATGGAAAAAAAAAAAACGTATTTGCCAGTTGACATATTGTTGCATTACTGTCCAACATTGATATTTTGGTTTGTATTTTAATATTAAATAAATGTTTTAATTAGATTCTTTCCTCCTGCCCAAGTACAGTAATAGACTCTGGGATATTACATCAGTGATAATGTAGGTTTTAATCATATTGTGTGTTTCAAATTCTGTCCTTGTTCGAGATGTTTAGCCACCAGTGATGTGATTATAGGGCCAGAATAGCTGTCATAAAGGAAGCTTGAGAAGGTCTGATTCTAAAATTAGAGTGCTGTGGTTTAAGATATTTGATGAAGAACTGTCCAACCCATGCATGGTCTTTTCAGAAATTCTGTAGTTTTTGCAATCCCTTGTGCCCTGGAGGTACTTCCAGTGCAGGATCAGAGCTGGGGAGAAGTCAAGGCTGGAAGTTTCTCATTTTCCCCCTTATTCCAAAATGCAGAAATTGGGTCTGAATCCTTGGAGGGGACTTGCTCCAATGTATTTCCAGTCTCCACAAAGAGATGTACAATTCTGATGGCATTCTGTGCTCTCACTGGTATTTTTTACTCAGAAGGGGTGGAGGGGGGAGAGAAGAATCTTTACTTCCCTGCTTAGCTCTATTCAGCTGCAGTTTTCCCACTATTTTGTTACTAATAGGTACAATTTTAAAGCATTCTTCAGAAATACCAGTCAGCCAGCGGGATTTTTCCAAGGAATCCATCACAGGAAAATTTCATGAGTCCAGTAATGGTCTTGTTTTCTTTCATCAGTGCTACAGCAAAACCAGAGAATTTTCCTGACAGACATTAGAGGCAAGTAGGTAAATCAGCTCAGCTCTTTCAGTGCCTCTCCTTGTAACCTCCCTTCATCTCCACTCCATTCTCTCCAGCACTATTCATATTCATGGATTCTTTTTTATTACATCCAGAAAACTGAATTGTGAGTCAGAATTTATTTTTTAATCAAAAGTCCTCCTCCATCTGCTGGAGCTCTTTAGGCTATTTCTGTTCTATTATAACACTAAAGGAGGGGTAGAAGTGTTGCTTTTAGTAAACTTCTAGGCCAACCTTCTCAAATATCTGTGTGACCTGTTCAGTGTGGTGCCTTTGGCCTGATTCATCAGAGGGGCAGAGGCTCTGCAGTTCCAGATTAAATCAGTGGGAGGCCTGAATGCTCGGTGCTCCTGAAAATCAGACCCGAAGCACCAAAAACTGGGACACAGGGAGCGTTTGCTGTGACAACCAGGACTGTGCTGGCCCTGCCCTTTGCTGGACATTGTCCTTTTGGTTTTAATCCTCTTTTAACTTGCCCTTAACACGAGGAAATTGCCTTGTTCTCTCTCTGAGGATACATAAGGATTACCAGATAATGAGAGAAGCTTTTCTGGAGGACTTTGGTCATTTTCTTCTTGTGTTCTCACCTGACACCCCCCAGCTATGTTGGCATTTATCTCCTTCCCAGATCTACAAGGTCCTGACTGGAGCCCCAGGCTCTCCTCTGCCTCAGCCTGCCCTTGCAAGACCCTCCCATGCATAGTTTTCTCTATGATAATAAACATTTCAACTCCTCCAGCTCTGAGATTTAAACGTTGGAAAATAAAATTTGTTTGTTCACATCTCTAGAAAGCAATTAATTTATTATAATAATTATAATGATATTAGAATAAATTTTAAAAATGTAGCAGTGATAGGTTTAGGCATAATCTGCCTCACACAAAGCTGTAACGTGGACTAAAGTGTGGCAATGCAGGGAGCAGTTACAAAACAAACCGAGTATTTTGCCTTTGCAGAGGGAAAGAGGGCTGGGATGATGCATCCTGAATGAAAAACAACCGCAGAAAATTAACGAAGGTTTAAAAAGCCATGATAAATTTCATCGCAGGGTCTTTTTTTGGGGTTTCCGAATAAAACGATCGCTGAACTTTTGGAGGTATTTCCCCCCACTAAGCTTTGCAGAGAGTGAAGTTCGAGGAGTCAGCAGCGCTGCTCTGAGGGCAGGTGAGGGCAGAGCGCGGGCTGGGGCTGGGTAAGCGCCGTTACCCTCGCTGCGGGCACCGGTACCGGCAGCGAGCGGGCCAACGAGCCCGGCGGAGAGAGGCGGTACCAGCTCGGGGGAATCTCCGCACCATCCGCCCTTTCTCCGTTCTTTCCCCGTTCTTTCCCC
>WEIU01001422.1:223645-333121 GCA_013389925.1 Aegithalos caudatus
CGGGGACGAGCGGTCTGAGGGAGCACCCTCTGCGCCGGGTCCTGACCCCGGAGCGTTCGGGGTGGCCACGGCTCGAGGCCGGAGCCAGCCGCCGGGAGAGCTCCGTCCTGGCCTCCTTCCTCGGGTACCGCATCTCCGAGCCTTGAATTTCACCGAATTCGGCTCTGGCAGAGGCCCCCGGTGGAGGTTTTGTCTTTCGGTGGCCCAGGAGCCCCTCGGACGGGGCCTGGCCGTGAGGAGGGGGTGGCGGCGCTGCCCGGGGCTGCCTCCCGTCCCTGAGGGAGAAGAGGGTGAGACCTGCAGCGGCCTAAAACAATAAATGTCGGTGACCGATTATAGCTGAGGGACGAGACCCCCCTGTGTCAGGGCACTGCTGTGTGGTGATTGGGAGCTGGCCGTGCTCCTTAGGCGGTGCTTTTCCGTGCGGGAGTGAGAGGAAGAGATTCTTCCCTTTGGAAAGAGCAAAGTGCCCATTCCTTAGCTGGACGATGAGCTGCGAGAGGGGATTCTTTTTGCTGGGCCTGGCAAGTCCTTGCTCCTGGCCTCCCCATCCCTTGACAGACGGGGTCCTGCTCGGTGTTCCCCAACAACCCTGGAGCGTGCTGCTGCCCCACGGCTACAGCGTGAACAGCTCCAGCTTTTTGCCCAGCTGCGGGAGGGTTAAATCCCTTCCTTCACCTCCTCCCCAGCCTCTCCCGCTCCACTGAAGAAGCAGAAGCACAGAGTGCACTGAGGTGCTCAGCCTGGGGCTGGGAGCATCATTCAGGGAGCCCCTCAGAGGAGCGCCCTGCTCTGTCAGCTACACAACTCAGTCCTGTCACGTTTCATGTTTAAATGCCCCGATTGAGGTGAAGTTTATTTAAAGTGCGTATTTAAGCAAAAAAAAAAAAAAAAAGTTTCTTCACGTGTTGGTACCTGCTCCAAAGTGAGAGCTTCCATCTTCTCTGTGCTCTGTGCGTCTGGAAGCTGCTAAGTGGAAATTTGATGTCAGGAAGCGTCTTGAGTCTTTGAAGACATAATGTGTGAGTGCTCAGCTCAGTGAACAGGACAGAGGCAATAGATCAGTCTTTGTGGCCATCAGGGCTTGAACAGGCGGATGTTTGAGCGCATGTGAGAGTATCAGTGGCTCTAGGACTCCTTGTCCCCCGATGGCACCCATTCCTGCTCCGTGCCCACATCTTTTTGCTCGTGCTGTATTTTTATCGCGCCGTTTATTTTTGTCACGACTGCGTTGTGCTCCCGAGTAACACAAGACGACTGAGCGCCTTACAGAGTTCAGCCCTGGCTTCTGGGCGAGGGGTTTTTCCCCCCTTCGCTGTTGAATAGGAGACTGCTGTTTGTAGGGCGGCCCTTTTCCCTCTTCTCCCGTGCCTCCGATGGCTGATGGATCTGTGAGTGCCTGGGCATTGTGACAGGTAACCGCTCCTTGTTTTGGCCTCGGGCTGCTCGGTAATTGAAACGCCTCCTCGGGATATACAGAATAAAGGATGGCCAGGAATGAAAGCGCGGATGCAGGCTTGTCCTGGCTTGTTGTTTGTTTCAGGATTTCTGCTTTGTGGTCCTTGCGGTGTGTTCTGGTTGTGGCAGCATCTCTGAGAGAGGAAGAAATGAGCAGCCAGGGCTGGGAACGCAGCTTGTGCTGCTTTTGATGGAGCAGACTTCTGGTAGGCTGCTGGGCTTCATTAATCATATTTAAGTTTCTGTCACTAACTTTTAATTAAAAGCATAGTTGATACCACTTTAATGAACGTACAGATGTTAGCCATCTTCGTGCATAAAAATGCTTTTTAATTCCCTTACTATTCCCTTTATGGCCCTTAGATGCTTTTGTTGCCATCTAAACCGTGTACAGTAGCAGCTGTTTATCTTCTTAATAAAACTTTTTCTGGCATCTGTGTTCAGGAAACAATAATGGTTTGAGTAAACAATTCCCTGGTATCCTTTAACAATGTATTTTTTTAAGAACTTGGCAGAAAGGGTCAGGAGTGGTGCCTAAATAGTGAACTACAAGGTTCTTGCTGACTATAGATAGCCCTGAGCCTAATGGAAGTCACCTGAAATTGTTGGCTGTTCTCAGGCTTATGTGAGGTGATGAGCGAAATAAGAAGCCCTCAGTGTATGACTTTTGATTCTGATGAGCTTCACGAGGATCTTTTCCCCAAATGACAACTTCTTATTAAAATATCTTTTCTATTTTGGGTTTGCTGCTGATGGTGTGTGTCAATGCTTTGTCGCTTGTTGTGCATCTAACAGCCTGAGCATTTATTGTGATTTACCATCTGGCACGTGGGAGTTTTATCTAACTTCTCATTTTACTTGACAGCAACCAGTTTGGAAAGACCTTGTCCTGATTTTTTTTTTCCCCCCTAATAGAATTTCTCAAAACTTAAAACTGACAATGGGGCTAAAAGGTTTTGAATTTAAATAATTACTCTCTTTTTATTCACAAATCGTTACTGCTTCTGTGAGCTGGCCAAAGGGAGAAGCAGCACATCCTTCAAGTGAGCTAATTTAAAGAAAGTTCCTCCAATTAATCCTAAAGAGCATTAATCTCCCCTCTGCATTCAAATAAAACTCTTGTCATTCAGTTGCTGTCTTGGCAGCCTGAGTGGAAGGCTTTGGAAAATGGCAAGTGAAAGCTGATGCTCGCTCCTGAGTACAGTTTGACTCATGCCTTTCATGCATATTCACCATAATGTCCTGTTCCAGGACCAGCAGGATCCCTCGAGACACATTTCTTCTCTTCAGGTGTTTTTCTTTTAGGCTTTCTCTTATTAGAGACTCAAATAAGAGAAGAGGCTAGAAACAGGCATCGATGTGTTGCTTTGTTTCATTTTTATTTTCTTAGAAGGAAAAAGCAACTCATGGTTTTCTTAACAGCCAGTATTTCTCTAAATAGTGAAGATGCCTTCTCATTTAATTTTAAAACTGGCTGACGTAGGGTGTGATGCAATTAATACTTCTGTTTATCTCCCCAAATTGGTAAAATATGCCTAAATTTAATTTTGAGCCCGAAAGCATCTTATAAACAAAAATGTTCTGTAGTTTGCAGTGTGAATGGAAATGGAATAATTAATGGGGGTGGGGGGTGGGGGGAATAGGGAATAAATAAACCACTTTATATTTATAATTTGATTTCCTGGGTGTTGGAGGAAATCCAAGTGCCACAAGTTTATACTGGGGCAGAGTCTGTCTGAGCTCACCCATGAACCGAAAGGGAATGTGGCTTCTCTAATTGTGCTGTCCATGCCAAGAGTCCTAGGAAAATTTAAATGAACAAAGTAATGGATGATATTTGGATGTTCTTAATGTAAGAAGAAAACAATCTAGCCTGGGGCTGGCCCAGATCCTGTCACTACAGGGAGCTGCAATCAGCACGATGCCAAGTCAATAGTGCATTTTCCATAGGTTTGGAGGGTTTGCCGGTGTGACTGGATGGTGGTTTTAATTTTTTCTTTTAATTAAACAAATACTTCTTAGAAGCTCACGGCAAAATGCTTCAGTAAATCCCACTGGAGAACTTAGAAACCAGCTGGAAAAAGGTGTCTTTCATTTTGCAAGAGGGAAGGGGAGAGGTGCAGGGGACCTCGTGAGGGATGGCAGGATCTGGAGACAGAGCAGCTTCCCCTTCCTGCAGCTCTTCCTGAGTGTGTGACACAGGGGCAGCCTTCCGAGGGGAGAACAAATAAGAGCTTCCTCAGGCAAGCGGAGAGAAATAATTTTGGTGCAAATCTGGCTGCAGGGAAGCAATCCAGTCGGCACAGGGCTAAAACCTGTCCTGGGGAGCTTGGCCACACCTGAGCTGATGCCAGGCAGGAGGTGCCTGCTGGCTGTGCAGGGAGAGGCCATCCAGGAGGGACCTGGGAGGGGAAGCAGCGCCCTCCTGCCCCTGCTTGCTGTGCCGGGGGGGTGACGAGGAGGAGAGGCACCCTTGGGTGGGGGCCCGGCAGGGAGCGCCGGTGCCGGGGTCTTTGTCCCGGGGTCTTTGCCTCGGAGCTGGCAGCGGGCAGGGACACGCATGCCAGCGCCCTGAGTGTGCCCAAGTGCCACCGAGGGCAGGGACAAAGCGCACACACCTCGGCTGAGGAGGGAATGCTGATAGGAGCAGGGGCACCCGCGGCAGTCTCGGCGTCCCAGCAGCAGCACAGGCTGATTTTGGCTTCTCCTGACCCAGGTAGTGGCTGAGAACTCCAAATCAGATTTTTTTTTTTTCTTCTGGCTTTAAACAGCATCCAGAAAATCTTGCTCAGACAAATCTAAAGACCTACAGCATCCAGAAATCTGCACCTCTGTGGACCTCAAGTTGTTTTCCTGCAAAAAGAAGCCTGAGTACTGAGTACCTTGGATAGCGAGGTCTGCACAGCTTTTACAGTCCTGGCTTTGTGTTTGGACAGCTGAGGTTGGTGAGTTCTGAGAAGTGGGCATGAACCTGAAAACTCTCCTTGGCAGGAAAACAGGTGGGGTTGTGTAGTGTTGCACTTCCCTGTGAATTGGAGGGAATCCCTCCGTGTGATGAGGAAAAATGATTTGCCACCCATGGCTTTCTTTAAACAGCTCAGTGTCCGGTCCGAAATCAGATTCTGGGATTTCTACTCAGGAGTTTTCCACCAGGTTCTATGATCTCATCATGGTGAGGGGGGGAGCTGAGATCCAGAAAATCCAGTAGTGGAACAGAGCTGGTTTGCTGTGAGCTGGGAAGGCGCAGCTGGTGAGGATTTGGGGAAGAAAATAGTGAATGAACTGCTGAAAGATTTGTAATTCATCACTGGACAGGGATTCCTGTAATGGACAGGGAAGCTAACTCTGATTTGTTTGAATTGCTGGCACTTACATAACGATCAGGGAGCTTTGGGATACTAATTCAGGCTTAACCCTCGGAGCAGTGACCTGGGAAGGCATTTTAATGGCACGATAACCAATTTGCAGGGTGGCAGTGTGTAATCACATCAGCACGCTGAGGTATCTGGGCACTGCAGGGGCGAGGCCGCCTTATCTCCGGCTCCAAAGAAGTTTGGAATTTGCATGACTTAACTCTGGATGTGTAGAGGGGCCTTAATTCCATTATGTGCTTTAGGAGGTTATGGGAGGATTTCAGGTTTTTCTAGTACAGCCGTGGTAAACAGCAGCTCAGCATCAGCTGTGTTCTGTACAGGTATTCATAAGGAGAATTTGGATCGTTTTGTGTCTTTTCAGATAATTTGGGTTGGAGTCAGAGTTATCCATAGCAGAACCTGGAGGGCTGTGGGCATTTCTGAAGAGGTAAAAAAACCCAATGGGCTGCCATGAGGCACTACGTGTTTGGAGGGAACAGCAAAACAATTTCTTTTCAAAAACAATGACATATGCACTCCTATATAGCTGTGTTTTGTGTACATCAGAGGACAATTCAATGGGAATTATTTCTCTTCTAATTTGTTTCAAGATCAATAGCATAACTTAAATAACCTTCTAAAGGTACAAACACGGTAGAATCACTTTCTCCATGTGGGTGGCTTACCTATTTTAACGTTGCCTTTTTTTTTTTAAAGAAGGAAATAGAGATTTTATATTTATCATATCAGATGAAATTGAAATCTAAATATTTACATCTTTTCACTGGATCTGAGGTTGAGCACCAGCTGTAGGCGTTGCCAAGCTGTTTGTCTCCTCCACAGAGCAGGTTGATTCTCCAGGCTGGTGGAGAGATGGCGCCTCGTGTTTCTGGCTCCTATTTCCTAGCCCATCCCTGCATCTGGAAATCCTTCCCTCTGTGGGCTCTGTGACCCTGCCTCACGTTCAGAGCGTGCTCCAGCCTAAACATGCTGAAGTTAAACATGTGTTGTCTCCAGCAGAATGCAGAGTAAACTGCAAGCTGTGAAACTGGAGGGGGAGTTTGGGATGCAAGGATGTAAATAACTCGGAGATATTTGGTGGAAAAGAGCAGGAGGGGGAGGAAGGCCTCTCACTTGCTTTTCCTCTGCCATCCCATCTCCTCAGTAACATTCTCTGTGCTCTTCACAAGCAAAGGTGGAGGATCACTTCTGTCTTAAACAAGGGTAAACCAGGAGCAGACATAGGAAATGTTGCAGGCACAATTCAGCAGAGGAGACACTGAAATTCCTGAGTTTTCTGCCTCTGGTTTTGTTTTGCTTTCCTTGTTTCCCTGTTAATTTCTTAAGCAGGCTTGACATGGAGCTTTTAGGTTTCTGATCCACGGAAGTGAGCTGATGGAACCTGTTTTGTTCTCCCTCTCTTGTTTTAAAGGATCATTTATCCAGACTCACAGGACTCTTTGTTTGTCTAACCTGTCTCTGGATTGTAAAACATTGTTCCATGTTTTAGCTTCAATAACAGTAAACATCTTCCATCAAATATCCTCAAAAATGTATTTAGCCTGGGCACAACTGTTTCTATTGGGACTAAAACAATTTTAATGTTTCTCTTTTGCTTACATTTAATGCCTTAAATAAGTTTTTCAAAAGGGGCACCTTTATTTAACATGCTGCTACTGGGAGAAGAAAGAGCATATTTGCACAAACCTACTTGAAGGATTAAACTTTTCCATTCAGCTTCTGTGTGTTGCCCTGGCTTCCCAGTTTTCATTTATCCTTTTGTTTAGAGCAGAGAGAGATGGTTTGACTTGCCTTGCTGGGGGTGGGCACTTAGGTATCTTTAGGTTAGATCTTCTGCATCTGGGCAGAGAGGATGGAGAGGAAAGAGCTTTGTGTCCTCCTGCCTCTTCCTTCCTACAGGTGCCCTAGCAGAGAAAGGAGCTTGACATAAAGGGGAGATTTATTTCACTGTCTAATGGAGCATCTGCATTATCAAAGGCAGATATGTCAGAGCACTTTCCCCCTCCCTGCTCTGGCTTTTGTTGTCTGAATGTCATTCTGCTGATAGAACTTGTGTTGTATTCCTTGTTATCAAAGTAGAACTGAAAAAACCCCAGAGGTGATGCTTTGTCTTAAACGTTGTTACCAAGATCATCAGCTAAACGGTGTTGAGTGAGGATTTTTATTCCTGGTTTTAAGACTGAGTATGATTTGGCTTTCAGACCTCCCATTCTTCCTAAATCAAGTTTATGGTAGCAGCAGCCATGAGTGTCAGCTCCTGATTATAAACAGATTTGGAGCCACTAAAAAACTCCTTGAAATCAGTTTGACAACTGTTTGAGAACCACCTTTTTAATATTCTCAGCAAGTTCCCTGCTGAGGTCTCTTGCAGCAGCCTTGTAGATCTTGTAGATGTTAGTCTTTCCTGCATATTTTATTTTAACTTGCTCTTAAGCTTCCTAGGAGAATGCACACGGATAAGCTTTTCCAAGCTTTTTAAAAATGCATTTTTGCATGGAAACCTGGGCTCAGCGAGATGGGAGCTGAGTGGAAACTGGTTGTGCTGAGCTTGGGGGATGCAGCACCTTAGTGCTCAGAGCTTTTTGCTTTTGTTTGGGTTTTCTTGAGGCTAAATCCCAATTTCTCCCCAGTTTCTGGCTCCAGGTGTGTCTCTGGCCCTGCAGGGGGGTGGAGGGAGCAGCAAATCCATCCCCAGGGGAGGCAGGGATAGGCTGGGGGCACTCAGGGTGCACAGGCTCAGCTGGGAGAAGGGAAGGGAGATTGGCTGCTGCTGGTTTTTATTCCTGCAGCCCGTGACAGCCCCTGGTGTGAACCAGCAGCTCAGAAAACCTGAGCAATTCCTAAGGGAGCATCACCCCGGGCCTGTGCTGTGTGCTCTGCAGGGATCAAAGGATATTCCATCTGGAGGTGGGAAAAACAACCCTGGCAGCGGGAGCAGAGGCAGGGACATATTTCCATTTGACTCATCCCTTGTTGAGATGGTGACACCCTTGAGTCACATCAAAAGCCAGACCTTGTAGCTGAATTGGCACATCACAGAGCAGGTGTTTGCTGGGGACTTTGGGGGTTTGTCCTTGTTTGGAAAATTATTTTCCCGTTCGCTGAGATGGGATGAAATTGATTAATGGTGTTGCTGATGTCCTGGGTTCAAAATAACAGGAAAACTTGATTCAGGTGGAATGCTGGAAGTTAGCTGGCAAGATGACTTGCTTGAAATAGTTGTAAAGGCCTAAAAAATAAAATAAAATAATAAAAAAGATGAGTGCCCAGTAGCCAGATGGTTGGAAGAGAACACCCCACGATCAATGAGGCAATATGTAAATATTTTCGATCATTACCACAGTACTGCTGTGTTGACATTGAAATTCAGAGTGTTATTCTGTGGGACTCCTCATTGATCAGCAGATGAGCTCTGATAAAACAGAGGATGAAAGCACAATACTGAGCATTATTATGGATTGTGGATTTCATTGACAAGAGCAGGCTTCCATCAAGGGCTAGGAATGCATTTCAGACCCTCTTTAAGCACGTTACTGAGCCACTGTGTTCCTTCCCTGCCTGTCAGCTACCAATTAAATGGTGTTTTATTTCTTGAGCTGCTTTATTTAAGGTGAAATACTGCATAATTGACTAATTTTTCCGTGCTAATTGCTACATTTGTATGGGAAGGGGCAAGGTGGAAGCTGACATAGAGTTCTCTGTTTGAAATATACCTGGCTAGAAATGACTGGAAAACAATATCAATCAAACAGCTGAATTAAAACAAATTTTTTTTTTTTTTTTTCAAAAAAGATCCTCCTGAAACCTGGTTGTAGAGACCCTGTCTGGCTGAGTCACTTAGAAACCTTCACGGGGTGATAGCATTCTAATGAATAAAAGATGAACTGCCTTTGGCATACACAGGTGCTGAACCCACCCAGAGGCTTGGGGTTTTTTTTTTTTTTTTTTTTTTTTTTTTTTTACCTTCCCTTAAAAAAAAAATCCTGTCTCTTTTACTGCTCTCAGAGGAGAGTCTGAAGCTTGACACTAAATCGACTCTTTTGGAAGCTGCTTTTTAAGATCTGCACACCCCAAGGCAATCCCAGCGCCGAGCAGGGGCTGCTGCTGGTGATGGCTCCTGGATCCCACCCTGGAGGCAGCAGGGAGGCTTGGGAAGGTGATGGATGTGGGGAGCAGCTTGCCAGCCTTGTGTGATAGTAAATGTCACTCCTCCTGTTTTGCATAGACTGGTGTGAGGGTCCTAAAAATCTACTGGGGTGCACATAGAGTGTCGGGTTTGGGGTTTTTAAAATAGTTTTTTCCTTGCTGTTGATCAGAGCAATGGATTGTAACACTTCCCATTTCATATAAGGGAATAAAGACTTTTAGGAAAGGATTAATGACTTCTAAGGAAGGAGGGAGAGGGCTCTTGGCAAACGAAAAGCTCATTCTAGCTACAGCAGGGTCCAGAGCCCAGGCAGCTTCTGGAAGCATTTTGCTGTTTGTTTTCCCTCCCTTTCCCTTGGGTCTGGCTGCTTACAGTGCAGCCAGGACCTCGTGCTCCTTTGGGAATGTAACCCTGGGGCACTTGGAGGGTCCAGATGCTACAAACATCAGAGAGGGAAAAATGGTCTCGGTGCCTTTCCAAGCTGCTCGTGTTTTCCAGTTAACTGCTGCATTTCTCTTGCATGTTGATTAATTTCCTGGCACGTCCTGGAGCCTGTTCCTCCCATTAGAGTTCTTCAGGATTTTAAATTTATTTCCCTGTGGTTTGTTGATTTTTGGTTGCTCACTTATATCTCCTTTAGTGCTTTAGGGTGGCTAGTAGGAGAACAGGACCCACCTTTTCTGAGGATAAAGGGCTCTGGAGACTCTCTGTGGTCTGAAACTGATGCTCCCAAACCATGGGCACGTGGTGTTTGACCACAGCTGACACTTGGTAAGGCTTAGAATTTATTCCTGCAGATTGGGCCAGGCTCAGCTAGACCAGCTGTGGTGATCATGAGGAACAGTTCTGCTGCTTCATTTCTCCCTGCAAGACGCTGCTGTCAGTGCCTCTGCCTTTGCAGAAGCTTTCTTATTGCCTGTGCTTGGCAGGGCTCTGTTGCCCAAGGCTGGTGAGCTGTGGTTTGGACTTGTCCCAAGGTGTGTTTGTCCAGGTAATGGTGAGGTGGGAGCTCTGCCTGTCCCACCAGTATAAAGTGATTTAGTGGTGGCAGCAGTGGTGCCTCCTGGAGGGACTGGAAAGTGAAGTGCAGCATCAGTTCAGCAGAGAAGCCTTCAGGAGCCAGCAGAAAGCATCTTATAATTAATTAATTAATCATCCTCCATGGAAAGGTGAATGCCAGCACCGTTAGTGCAATGTGGTGGTTTCAACATTGGTGCTAAAAGCGAGCCTGTGGCACCTCTGCCTCTTTGCCAAAGATATTTACATGTGAATCTGTCTCTTAATAGCTGTGCTCTGCTTTCCTGTCCTCGGGTGCTGCTGAGCTGTTGTGCTGCTCCAGAACCAAACGTGGTCTTTGAGTCGGTTCTTGGCTGCTCCAGTTCCCTGCAGAGATGCTTCCCTGAAAGCCTTTGGAGGAAGGGAGGGAGTTTATAACATTCCTCTTTGCAAATCACCCATAATAAAAACGTTGTTGCAGCCTTTTGGGAGCCCTTGCATTAACTCACATTTCTGTGTTTTTGTTGAGTTGCTTTTTCCTGGTGGTTTGGACAAATGTGCCCCTTGTTTAACAATGCTGGATCCTCCCACACTTTGGGATTTTAATTTGAAAGCAGGAGCAGTTTTAACTGTGTACTTGGTTTCCATTTAGCACAAAATGTTTCTGAAATGCAGACAGGGTTAATGATTATAGAAGAGGATGAAAACCTGACAATTTTTAAGTTTAAATTTTGCCTTGGTAATCTGTTCTCACACCTAAAAATAAGGAAATTAAGAATAGCATCAGCAAGGCCTCTGCAAACTGCAGTGACTTTAAAAAGTGATGACTTGGGAATACAGTCAAGGTGAATTGTTTATGATTATTCCAGAAAACAAGTTTCATAAATGTCCTAGGCTACATTAATTATCTATTACTTTTAGTGTTTGCTGCAGAGAAAATGCCAGTGTTTCTGTTTTCCCAGAGGCAATACTTTCAGTTTCTCTTGTACAGAGTTTTTTTTGCTTTTAATCACTTTTGATTGCAGTACCATTAACAAGTGTGCAGATAACTCAGTTTTTCTGTTTGGAACAATTGCTACAGACTTACTGTCACTGAAAAGAAGAACTTTTGCCATCCTTCCCTAATCTACAGCACAGGGAAAAAACCCAACCCCAGAACAAAAAGAATAAAGGAGGAAGCAAGCCAGACATGGAGAGCAGGACCCTGCTCTGACTCAGTTTTTTACAATTTATTTACCAAAGTGTGGGTTTCCTGGATGGTTCTTTTGGAAGGATGGTGTCTGGCATATCCAGCACCTAGAGAGACTCATCTTGCTTGTGGAAAATGGGGAAAGAATGGATATGGACAAATCCCAATGTGCTTGAGGATGAATTATTGTATAATCTGTAAAAATTGGTAAGGCTCAATCAGACTGGATGTGTATTGAATTAAAAACTACACGGCTATAATGAATCCTTTTAAAAGGGAAAGGTGATGTGAGGATTCTTGTTTACTTGCAAATCAGAATGGTGGAATGGCTAAAAGGACTAATGGAATACTTGCTTTTATGAAAAGGCATTTAAAATTCAAAGGCAAAGCAAGATTAAAATCATATATTTAAATATATTTCCATCAAACAGATTTGAATAGTTGCTTTAGAGAGAAAGTCCTTTGGGCTTTGCATCATCATATTGTCTATAGCAGTAGGGGATAAAACACTTTGCATTTCCTTTTATGAAAAGAATTTTTATTTAAATCATTCCTTAGGATTTTATTGGGTTAATTCTGACCCAAAGCACACATACAAAGTACTGGCACAGGTATAAAATCATTGAATATTTTTTCATTGGTTATAAAGAGGATGTAATTTTAAAAGTAGTGATGATTTTCAGTGTTGATTTTGTTGTGAGCCTGAAGAATTAATTTTATTTATCTTCTGGTCTTGACTGTATTAATGTTGGCAGCAAGGTCAATAATCAATGAAAGAGAAGAAAACTAACATTCAGTTTCAGATAAATTCTGATTGGATCTTAAACCACAGGGCCACAGACTGGACTTGTGGTTCCCAGTCCTGACAGATCCAATCTAAAAGTTGCATCACAGAAGGTTTTGTGATAGGATAAGCAACTTGATGCTTATCCTCTCATTATTATTATTATTATTATTATTGCCACCCAGCCTGGGAAAGCAGAAGTGGCATTTGGGCTCTGTGTGCCTGGCTCAGCTGTGAATCAGCAAATGACGTTAATAAGCATTTGTGGACTAAATATATTTTTAATCTGTCTGGCTGCTTGCTCTTGGTGAGATTTCTGAGATTAATGGTCCTGAAACGTTACTAGCATTTGCTCTTCCTCCAGGATGAATCTGACCTGTGCAAGCACTATTATATTTTTTAAATTGCTGTGCAAGAAGTTACAAGAGTGAAGATCGGTTATTGAGGTTTTTTTTAAGCTGTTGGCAAGACATAAATTTATGTTAACTGAAGCAGTTTTTGCAGCTAAAGGTATTGATGGTTTTCCCAAGCATTTCAGGTTCTTTAGGGGAGGGAACAGAGTGTATTGATGTTTTATTTATTTTTTGGGTAGCACTTTGGTAGCAGGTGCTGGTGTTAAGGCTTGGATCCAAGTCCCAGTCAAGGAGATATGCTTTTATTTGTGTGGTTGTGGACCCAGATTTGCATCTTCCAGTGCAAAACACAGCTCCTGCTGCTGGGAAGGAGAACTGGGAAGGACACCTGTGCCCTTCCTGACCTGAAGGGGAAAGGGATATTTCTGCTGATGGGGAGTTCAGTGAGATAGAGGCATTTTTAATGCAGGCATGTGGGTTTTGGGGGGGTCCATGGGTGACTTGTGGGATGTACCCTAACCTCACCCTCTGAGACCACTGCTGTGAGAGCCCTGGCTGCTGCTTGGAGGACAGAGAAATGAGGATAAGCCAAGACATTAAAGAAGACCTAAAAGAACCTGGATATATTTGGGGAGATCATCAGTAGAGAGGGGAGTGGAGAGCACATGTGTGTGTGTCCTAAAGTGCAACCCCAAAGCAGCATTAAAACCAGTTTGCAGTGACTGGAGGTAAAGATGAGCCTGCCCTAAGGAATCTCTTAGAGAGGCAGCAGGGCTGTGTGGAATGATGAGCAAAGCAATAACTTGCTCTGCAGGCAGAGTTACAGGTTCCTTCTGCCCTCAGCCTTCCTGACAAAAATCAGCCTTGGGGCAGAGCAGGTGGCTGGAATTGAATGGAAATGGGGTGCCTGGGCTTTCCTGACCTGGATTTGCCCTCCTGGGTGCTGCTGGTTTGCCAGCCCTGGCTTTGTTCCCTGTGGGAGCTGCTGTCTCCTTGCTGCTCCAGGTGTGGAAGGATTTGTGGGGATTGCAAGGGCAGCCCCAGCTCTGCTTGCACCCTCAAATGTGGGATCCTGGCCAGGCTTTGGGGGCTCCCTGGAGAGTCTGTGATGTGCTGGGTTTGTGCTGATGTCTCCTCCGTGGAAGTCACTGAGCTCCGAGTTCAGAAGGGAAATGCTTTGAGGGGAAGTGTTGTACAGAGGGAGCACGTGAGAGTGGTCAGTGCAATGCCTGTGCTTTTTCTTCTCTCTGTTTTTTTTTTTCCTTCTTAATTTCCATGAGTTAGAGATGACGATGACTCATGGTTTGGAACACACTTGAAATCCCTGAGGTGCTCATTGCCGCCTACCATCACGTATTGAATTTCTGACATACCGGAGGGATGTCTGCAGAGAAACTCTGATGTGCAATTATAAAATGTTGTAGCTTTATGTTGTTTGCATAGGAGCCATTAGCATGGTGTAACAGGAAAAATAATGCAGCTTTATTCTTGCTCTTGATTTCCCATGGGCATGGCAGTTCAGCAACTGTGTTCTGTCTTTTTCTAGGATGTTGACACATGTGGACCAACAGTGACATCCTTTTCCAGCAATGCTGTCTTTGCTCCCTCCTGCATTCAGAAACATCTAGAGAGATTTTTTGCAGAAGGTAGGTTCTGACATTTCAGCTGGATGGCTATTCTTTTTCTTCTGGGTTAGAAAAAACCATTTAGATGTTACTAGGGAGAATGGTAATTTATCTGAGGGGTACTAACTTGCTGCTGGTGAGAGAGGATTAACCTTAGCTTGGGCTCCACTTGAATAAATGCTTGGGGAAAATGTGATAAAATAGAGGCTGGAGAATGGCTCAGGAGCTCTTTGAGAAGGGCTTGGCAGTCACAGGACATGGTTGGCTTAAATTGCATAGATGTGTGCATTGGTAACAAACTTCTGAAAGAAAGCTCATGCTCCTTGCCTTTTTCTGTTAGTCAGCATCCTTGTCTGATTAAAATCTTTCAAATAAATAAAAAGGGAGAATGGCTACACAGGATGTGCAATTAATATAATTTTTAATTTGAATCTTGGGTGAGGTTTTTTTTCCTCAAGAAACATCTTAACCTTGTTGATTTTATTTGTATTGAAAGAAACAGTAGTACAGCTTCATTTACTATCATCAAATTGTAGTTGCTCTCTCCTCTGAACTTTAGATTTGTTTTACGTGGCCAATAGGGTTGAGATTCAGAACTTCCCAACAAACAGTGTGGAAGGGGAGGCAGTTACCCCTGGTGGCTTTTAACAAGTAAAAGTGAAGAGATTGTGTTTTTTATGAATGTCTGTCCCTGCTGCTGCCTTATGCTGTAACCTTTGGAGTTGCTCAGGGGTTCACTGTGTGTGTCCAGCTCCATCCAAACCTCCTGTGTGAATTCTGGAAATGTATCTCATAGTGTGAGCTCTCACTACAGAACTGGTGGCTGGAGTTTTTTGGTATACAGGGTGTCAGCCTTTAGCCTGACTGCACAGTTCTGCATCTTCTTATTTTCCTCCAGTACATTGTTCAGCACATAAGTGTTTTTTTTTCCTTTATCAGAAATGGCCTTTTTCATTCCACCAAATGTTTCTTTGGGGTGATACTAAAACTTAACAATTGTCAGGGTTTGCTTCAACGAATTACTGGGAAGAAGAGAAAGAATAAATGAGTTTGGATCAGAGACTGTTCACTTACCAGACTGAAATATGTTTTCAGTCTCTCTGGGTTTATACCTTGGGGTCACAGCAGTGACACTGAGACTCCAGTGACATCTATATTAACATGCAATATCTTTATCAGAAATTGTTGAAAACTAGGAGTGATTTGAGTACCTTAATTGTCTCCTGTCAGGAAATTGGCTCCCAGTGAATTCATTGCCATTCTCCAGGTCGATTTCCTTCCTGAAGGCTCTCTTTGGGATTAGCAGAGCCCAGTGCCAGGCTGGGTAGGCTGCTCCCAGTGCTGTGTCTTGTCCCTCTGTGGAATACCTGATTTCCTCAGGAGAGAGCCCAGCAGTTCCTGCCTGCCCACTGCAGCTCCAAAGGAGCTGTGGCCGGGTCTCTCTGGGATTTAAAGCTGCCAGCAGCAGCTTTAAGAGAGGAGTTTATGCTCAGAGAGGCATTAATTGCCATGTGAGTTTGTGCTGCTGTGCTGAGGGGGAACATCTGTATCCCGAGAGCTTTGCCTCCTGTTTTAGGTCACACACTCCCCCACAGGCTGTCGCAGAGGGAGCATTTTTCTCTGAATTAGCAATAACAGCAGAGAAGAAATGCAATCCTTGGCAGAGCTTAGGGTTTGCTTTGCCCCAAGGCTGAGGCTCCATTTATTTTGCTTGCCTGAAGGATTTTACAGGGCTGATGAGGTGCCCAAGTGGTCATTAATTCTCTGGGTAGGTGAGGGGAAATTGCCTCCAGAACGGTGTTCACAGGAAAATGAATCCCTGCTCTTGCGTCACCAGAGAGGAGTAACGTCTGTGAGTTGGCAGGTAGGGAGTGTAGGGAGAAAAATAGGTTTTAAACCTTGTCAGGGAATGCAGTGCTCATGGAGATAAAAAGCTGAACTGCCATGTCCAGGAAAATGGAAATTTCCCCCTGTGTTCTGCCAGCATCGCTGTGCAGCCTTTTCTTTTTCCAAACCTGGAGGCTTTCAATCCCAACTGCTGGACAGAATGAAAATGTTGGGAGAATGCTCCTCTGGAAGTCCTCCTTGGGAGTATTTTGCATAGAACTATTTCAAAATCTAGGAAAGTGTCCTCAATCCCTGCTGTGAGCTCGAGGGACGGGTGTGTGGACATGAGCCATGTGTACTGGTGATGTTGGGAGCTCTGGGACCTGGGCAGGGAGCCAGGGGGGAATGCAGTGTGATGAGGAGATGGAGGGTGTTGGATACAGGATGGGGGACCTGCTGCTCTGTCCCTCACACCCTCTCTTCCAGCTGTCCAGGGGCACTGTGCTGCCTCTGTGTGCTTCCACTGCTCCTGCAGCTGCGGAAGCCTGGATGGGATGAGAATTTTCTGTCTGTAAGAGGCACAGGAGGATAATAAGAGGGGAAGGAAGATGAGGTAAAATCCAAGGGTGGCTGAGTAGATGTGAGGCAGGCTGGGGACAGGGGACTTGTGCACTGGGGAAGTGATGTCCCCTCTGAGCAATTTGTAATGTCACTGGAAGAATGTGTTGTCAAAAGGAAGCACAGCTTTGCTTTGCAGTTGCCTCCTTCCAATATCCTTCCAGCACTCCCTGCCTTGCCTGCAGCACCTGTCCCTGTGCCTGTGCCATGCTGGGCTGGGATTTTCCACCCCTGGCTGTGTAATGTGACCAGCTTTTCTCCTTCCAGAGCCTCATGTCCTTTTATATGACACAAATTGGGCCTGAACCTTTACTTCTCCTGCACCTTGTACTTACCAGGGGAGTTAGTGTGGGACCCATGACATAAGAATTGAACCCCTTGTAAGGGGTCAGTTTGTGGAAATGGACTAAATGTGGAGAAATCTGTCTTCACGCTGGATCCTTCACCAACTGGACTGAAAAACTCAGTGTGAAGAGTTGGATCAAGGGGATGAGACTCCAGGGAGCTGGGTGATGGCTGCTTTTGTACTGGCAAGGAGAGGGAACCCTGTTTGGCAGTGTAATGGAGCAGCACAATGGTGACATTCCCCTGTCCCAGTGTGTGAAGGCTGTGGGTGAGTGTGGCACTTGTTACTGTGCCAGGCAGGGAGAAGAGGGAGCTGCTGGGGAAAGGGGAATGGGATCTTGTAAAGGTGGGAGAGACTTACAGGTAAACCCATTTTAGACCTGATGGGACACAGATGCTTAGAAAGGTACAGAAGGATCCCTTTCAAAAAAAGAAGGGATCTGCAGAGTCTCCTGTATCATCTGGCACTATGAAATTTCTCATGGAAACAGGGGTGAGTTTTTGTTTTGGTGGTTTTCCTGCTTTTACAATAGAAACACCAGACACGAGGAACTGTTTGGACATACGTCTTTAACTGGTTGGAAAGGGCTGTGAAGCTGCTGTGGTTGTAACCACAAACTGACAGTTTCCTGCTGCAAGTAACTTTCTATAGACCTAAACCTCCGTCATTTGTGTTTGTTTTTCTCTTCTTCTGAGGAAGATTCTGTTGCTGCTAGGCTTCTATTTTTTGACAAAGTCTTTGTTATAATTTTGTGGGGTTGGTGTCACGAAGAGAGATCATTACAGCACTGATACAAACTTAGGTGGAGTCCAAAAAGTTTCTGTATTTTACAGTCTGGTTTAATTTAGAAGTGAAGAAGTAAAGCCACTAAATGTGTGTCAGACTGGTTTTGCAGTTACATTTGCATGTACAAAGCTCTGTTGATTTCTGAGGAGAAAAGATGTCATCATGTGAACCTGCCTGCGTGGCTGAGACACTTCATCCAGTATTTCCATGGCATCATTACTGGCTCCTAATTCTCCTGCCTCCTTCCCACCCTTCTCCCCTGTGATGTGTTAAATATCACAGCTGCAAAAATGAGGGCACGTTTTCCCTGCTGTTCCCATTCCTGCTGGAAAACTTGGACACAACCTTCCCTTGTGGTTTGTGATACTGTAAATAAAGGCTTGGGAGGTCACACGTTTTTCATCTCAAGTTATTTTGATTCCAGTGCTGGAATGAGAGAGGAGGAGGGAGGAGAGGAATAAAAATAAAAACAAAAACAAAACCTCAAACCGTTGTAGCTTATTGTGGGAAAAAGAGCTCATTAATGCAAAGGGGAAGCAATTGGAAAAAAGGCCTTTGCAGAGAGGACTTAGTCTTTGACTGAAGCTGTGACATGGATAATTAGGGTCAAAGATTTCAAAGGAATCTTCTACAAAGCTTTGAAATAAAAGTTATCTACAAAGCAGAAGCCCTGAACACCAGCTCCTGTGATCTGGGGCTGTTGCTGGGCAGTTGCTGTCTGCCTTAAAAGGTGCATCAGCCTGACTCTGTAGGCATGTGGGTGAGTAATTTTACCTGTGTCCCTCTGAATATGGTTACTCATACTCTTAAATGTCACTTAAGTGGGCTTGAAGTGTGGAATTGAGAAATTGTGGTTGTAGGTCTTGCTGGCAGTGGTTGGGTGAGCTGGAGTTTTGTGTTCACAGCCTGGACAGTACCCCCTGGGCTGGGCCTTGAGGGGGTGGGAAACCTGTTTGCACGTTTTCTCAAGATTAATGGTGCACTTCAGCCTTCTGAAAATCCCCTCAGAATCGTGGCTGTCACTGCTGCTGTTCACAGCTGGTGTCCCACACCTGCAGGCTTGGGCTCCTCAGCTGTGTCCCTTCTCATGTTGGTGTTTGGGGCTTTGCATACTCACAGAAAACCCTGTTTAGGCTTAACGTTCTCGTATTGCCCTCTTTTGATATTTGTATAATCATGTTTTGGATTTACCAAGGAATGAGCTCAGGACAAGGTCCACTGGGCTTTACTACTTGGTGGTGATGTGCTGGGTGTGATGAATATTGGCTTAGAGAGGAGACACTAACACTTACTGGCAACTGTGTCACTCACTTCTGTGGAGTTCTGAAGAGACCTTTTCCTGGTAACCATTTCTTCTGTTGGCTTTTTTATCAAAACAGGATACAAAATGTGAATGTAATTTGTCATTGCAGAACTCATGTTGTACCTTGACACTACAGAAGTATTTCTTTTTCCATAAACTGTTATATTTATAATGTACAGCAGAACAGAAGAGGAACATTCCACATCTAGATGTTAATCTCTGCACCGGGTATCTTTTGATTCAATAACTTTTCTTCCTTGATCTTCTTTTGTGTTTTTTTTTTCTTTAATAGGCACAGGACATATGGACATAAAAAATAATGGCCCAATTTCACCCCTGCTGTAGCTCATTGACGTCATTAAAGCTACAGCAGGGATGACTTGGCCCAGATTCTTTAAAAATAAGACCTGATGAACAACCCCTCCTGGAAAAGCTCTGTGGAGAAGGTTGTCCTGAGCACAGCGTAGAGCAGATGCTCAACTCACCCTGACATTCATTACCATTCCCCTTTGATGCTGTTCCAGTGAGATGCTGGGCCCTTCCTGGAGGGGCCAAAAGACGGCAGATGTGTTCCAGATATGCTTTTACCATGTAAGGATAGTGTGATGGAAAAGGGAAATTAATAAAGTGAGAGAAGGGCACTTGAGGCAGAGGCAGGACTGGGTGGAGACCTCACTTGCTTGGGAGTTGTGGGAGCTGTCTGTGCCTGAGGACTGGGCTTGGCACATGGTGAGGCAGAAGATGGAAATGCAGAATTATCTGGGAAAAACTGTTGCCCTGAGCAGGTTTTTAGGAAGATGGGTTTGAGTGCATTTTTTGTATTTTTGTACTTTTTCCTCACATCCTCTGCGACGTCTGGGTATTGCCACGCAAGGATCTGAATGTGGCAGCTCCTGGCATAAAGGAGCATGGCAAGGTTCAGTATCTGTAGGTAGGTCTGAGGTGCAGCTGCTTTTTCAGGGCATCTTTCCCTCCATATAACAGCATAGAAATAGAAAGTCTGGGTAATGTAGAGCAAAAAAGGTACCGTGGATCATGGCAAAAATATTAGATGTGACCTTAATGCTGAGTCTGAATTAGGCTGAAAAACATGCTTTCAGATCTGAACACGCTAAAAAAAACCCCCAAAAAACAGAGAGGTGAAAATATGAAAAGTTCTCAAGTGTTGTTGACTACTTTCTGTTTACTAAAATAGTGGTGGCAATTCATAGATGGTGACTCTGAAAACCTTCAAGCTAATGTACCGAGTGTTTTGCTCACTGTTATTTATAACTGCAGGAAGAAACACCCTTTAGAGAGCAGCCAGAGTCCCAAAGCTGTATCTGAGGTGGGTGATTGCCCGATCACTTTTGGTACAGCCAGTATTCATTGCCCAGGGTATCTTTAATTGAACTAAATCCTTGGTGGTTATAACTGTGTCTGGCCAAGACAGGTTCTCTTGCAGTGAGTCCAAGAAATCAGATAGTTCTTTTTCTCATGCCAGACTCTTCTGGTCCACTGAATATAACTGCAAGAACACATAGTTCCCAAGGAGGAAAATGCTTACTGTGTTTTTGGTGACAGCTGAAGCTAACTTGGGGGAGGGCAAGATGGAGCAAATGGCACTTGTCTGCTTATGAGAGCATGTTCGTTTTAAGGGAATTTGAGTTGGAAAGTTTTTTGTAGTGAAAAGCCAGAATAGTGTCAAAGTGACATTGACTAGTATAAATAGTGAAAGGAGAATTAAATCTTTAAGATATATTCAGTCCTTTGATTAGTCATCCAAAACTCTGCTGGTAAGACAGGGAAAGAAATCTGGGCTTAACCTGATAAATGTCCTTCTAACGGTGGAAAAAGTCAGAAAACCCAAGAATTTAATTCATGATATCCAGAGAGGCCGTGCAGCAGCTGGCAGCAGATTGCTAAGGAAGAGTATTAATCCCAGAGGAAATGGGGAAAAGGTAACTGAAAACTCTGCAGCCTTAAGGACTTTTGGAAGTAAAAGATACTTGATGTAATGTGGATAAGGGTGATTAGCTTATTTTATTGCATAGAATACACCCTTGTCTGATTAAACTACCTTGCTTTGAGGTTCTCTTTCCTTGGATTATGTTCTTCATCCATTTCAAGCTCTGCTATGTCATTGTGGGTGGACCTGTTTGAATGAGGTTAAAAGCAAAGTTTGCTGGGTGTGAAAAGAACCTGCCCTGAGACTTGAAGTGAGCCCCCGTCGTCTCTCTGTAACCAGACTGATGAGCAGCATGGATTGAATATTTATGCCAGATCCAATAAAACCTTGATGATTGCAGAGAAGGATTCTACCTGAGTAAAAGAATGTATGAAAATTTTGAATTGCGTATCTTTGTGACTGCAGTTAATTTTCCAGACCCAAGGCTACGTTGTCATGAGTTTTAGCAGAGTAGAGAAATGATTAATTCCTGAGGTATACAGAGATCTCTCTTAATAATCAGAAGCGTGTCATCTGGTTGAAAATACAATTTTTCAGGCCAGAGAGGAGCTGTAAATGTGCAGCAGCTCGTTGTTATGGATGCAGTCAGACAGAGCACACGCATCCCAGTGAAGCAAGCCCGGCTCCCTCTCCGTGGCACTCGGGCAGTGCTGGGAAATGCTGAGCTCCAGCCAAGTCTGCTTCCCGTCCTCGGGAGCGTCGGCGCGTGGATGTCACGCTGCACGCGCGTCCCCAGGCTGTAGGAGGTTATCAGGGAGATAACCTGACTGAACCCCAGCACTCAGAGTTGTCTCAGGGCCACTTGTGGTGGTATGTCAGCTTCGCAGCCTCGAGCAGAAAGTCCAGGGAATTCCAGTTCCTGCTGAGGCGGCGTGTTCTGTGTGTCAATCCCTGTGCAGGGGCTGTGAGGGGAGAGGAGGATTCACCAGCACGTGCACTGACAGACTCGTGCACCTGTTTTGTTTATGAAGAGTTAGGAGTTGAAATCAATATGCAGATCAGGAGTACCTAAAAAAAATCCTGACTGTGGTTCCTGCATCATCCCAGCAGTTTATTAAAAAAAATAGAAAGAAAAAGAGGGGGAGGAAAATACCATCCGTATTTATTCAGATTAAAAAGGAGTGTGGGGATGGAGCTGTAGGGAGAAGGGGAACTGTTCAGTGCTGAAGCAGAACTTTCAATTTATTTGATGGGAAATTTTAATCTATTCTGGATGATTTAACTGTTAAGCTCTTGACTCACTTGAGCTCATCACCTGCTAAGTGCTTGGGTTCCACTGGGTGCTCTCAAGTCCTGTAGAGGCCCAGGAGGTTCAGCTCTATTCCTAAGAGCTCACAGAGAGTAGGAAAGAATGAGGTAAAGGAAACTTATTAAAAAATGCTGTGTTTATAAAAGAACAAAGAAAATAACCTTGAAATTAATTTGAACTATCCCTTTGATCAATGACTCTAGTTTGTTCACTAATTCTTTTGTATATATAACTAGAATGCAGCCTACCAATAAAAGTTCGTTTCTTACTATTTTGAGGTTTATTTTGATGGATTATGTTTCTAGGTAACAGTTGAAGGTTATTTCTGGGAAAGGCTGCCAGAATGTTTATTAACATGTGACTAGACCCAGGTAGAGTCCCTTGAGAAAATCTGGCTCTTCTGTGCACTCTCAGCGAGGGGCAGTGACTGTGCTGAAGGGTGAGAGTCCTCCCAGTTCCCTGCCCACGCTGGGCCTGGAAATAACTCTGTCAATAGTAGAAATGTCACAGCAGGAATGACTCGCTGGATGTGCCCAATTCCATTTATCTAAATGAGCTGTGATCCTGGATTTAACATGCTGTTTCATAGTTAAGATAAGAGTCACATGAATTAGATTATTGTTGGGAAAAAAATAGAGGGGTGTTGATATAAATACTTCTGTGGGAAGTTTAGAGAGCATTAGCAAGTCTTTTTACTTTTATGAGCAGCAGTGGTCAAAGCAGTTTCCTGTAAGATGCTTTCCACATGATAGGAACACCACTCATTAAAAAAGCATGAATCGGATTAAGAGTGTAGGGTTATTTTAATTTGCCTTTGAGTCTTCAGATGTCAGTGCAAGCTTTAATCAGCAGCTGTGCCAGTGAGGAACTACCATGTGAAATGGAAAGGGAGGATGTGGGCAGAGATGCTCCTGGCTGAGTGGTTCAGGGGCTCCCCCGCACCCTGACGGGTCCTGCCCAGCAGCTGCTCCGTTCTCCAGGACTGCACGAGCATTTGTGACCCTTTTGTGGCCTTGTCAGCAGCAGCCAAAGGCGTCCCTGGGGTTTGTGGAGCTGAGGATGTGCTCAGCAGAGGGGCAGTTGTGAGCACTCCTGCCTCAGGGTGAGACTCCTGGGTAAGAACACGTGGCAGGGATAGTACAAGTCTTGTGACATCAGTAGCTGGCAGCTGACTGTCTCTGGGCAGTTGTCTGATGCCTTCTTCCAGGTGGACTTCAAAATACTATTCCTCCTTCCTTCTGGAAGTTTTCTCTGCATGTGAAACAAACTCCTTGAGCCCTTTGTCTGTAGTTTCACATCACCCTTATGGCCTGTGGTGCTTTTATTGCTTTGAGCAACTGGCTGTGTTTCCTGGGGTTCAGTGGGAGATACAGCAATGACAAATGTTAACAACTCAAACTCTTGTTTCTGTGTGTGCTTAATGAGCAAAACGTCATCTGTGTTGTGTCAGAGGCAGTGATGAGCGGTTCTCTCCTTGCCTGTGTTTCCAGTTCTCAGTTTTGGCCTCCTACCAGTGGTTTTGTCATGGGGAGCCAGAAGCAGGAGAGTGTGGAGGGTGTCCCTTCCCAAGGGCATGGTGGGTACAGCAGTGCTGAACTTCCAGGAACCCTGAGGGGAGGGACTGTCCCAGCGCTGTGACTTTGCTGGAGGCGTTCTAATGCTCATGTCTGGGTGGGTGGCTGTGTTCTGCAGGCCATGATCAGGGAAAAGGCACATTCCCTGCACAGGGTGGCAGGAAGTTCAGGAGGTGGGACAGCAGGAAGCAGTTGTGTGATCCTGAGCTCCTGTTGGCAGAAAAGCTGCACTTTTTCTTGCTCTTGTTTCTCTCTGTGTTGGCAAAGCTCGTGTTTAATTTAGTGGGATGTTCAGGGCAGTACCTGCCATCTCTCTAGACAGCTGTACTTACTCCACTTGTTATCACCATGGCTGTTCACTGGTGATAAAGGAGAAGCAGAAGAGGAACCAGGATCCTGATACTTGGGAACAGGACAACACTTTCATTTGAATTGCTTTTGTAGTAAAGAGTTGAGGCACTGTGGGGATCTGCTTCCTTGAGACCTGAATTATGCTTTTATTGACTACTCAGACTTTGAAATCATGATGGGAGAAAGTAGCAAAACCATTGGAAAGCTTCCCTCCCCACATCTTAGTGCTGTCTTAGTAGCTGCCTCTTATGAATTGAAATAGCCCCCTGTGCCATTCCCTTTCTTTTAATATAAGCTTTCCTCTACTGCAAATAAATATATTAACTTAATATCACAGTTGCCTCAAATCAAGTGGCTGCAGTGTTGCCAAACTTGTGTTGCTGGTAGCTCGGGGGGATATTCTGCCCAGTAGAGACACAGATGTGCTGCTGCTGCATCATCTGTGCTGTGGCCATCTGACACTGGCCTTCCTTTTGCACATGAGCAGGATCTGGTAACTCACACCACCAACCTTTCCTAATCCCCCCTGCCATGCTGATTTAAGGGAAAGTGTCAATTCTCCATCTCCTTGCACCCGTGCCATCACACACACCCTGACTGTTCCACTTGCCAGCTTTCCTTGCCTGTGGCATCTGCCTCTTCCCTGCATCAATCAATGCCTGGCATCAAAGTGGAGCTTGGGGGAGTGCAGGGTACCTGCTGCTTTTGCTGAGGTGCTCCCTGGGCTATTCCCAATCACCCCTGAGCAATGGGGTGCTGCTTCCTGATGTCAAAGCAGAGGAGTCACTCTGGCCAAGGGCTAAACTACATCCAGCTTTCACAGATTAAGCTGATTGCAGATCTCTCATAAATAAGTCTTTCTGTATTAATAAATAAATGCCTGCAATAGTTGGATTATTACAGTTCATGGAAGCTTTCAGAAAGAAAAATTTCCTGAATGAGCCATTTCTGCAATCTCAGCCGGCTTTTAAAGATTGGTGTCATTAACTGAATTTTGGCTTTTCCTCTGGAATAGAGCCTGTGCTCTTTGCTTGGCCATATGAAAGAGAAGAGGAGGAGATAAAATCTTCAGAGCTACTTACATGGTTTCTGTGGCTGTCAGGTTACTGGGAATTGAGGGCATCCTTTCAGTGGGGCTGCCTTTTACTGGGGTCTTTGGGGGTGTGAGGCTTTCCCCACTGACACCCATGTCGTGGTTGTTGGTTGGCTGTAGAGACCTGGCTCCTTGTCTGCTGCTGACTCATTCTTCCTGCAAAATTTCTCTTAAAAACACAAAACGTGGTCTGTATTATTACAAGTAGCCAGATTCTTCTTTCTACGGGGGATGACCCTTGTTGGAAATGGATCTTGCCTAATTCAAAGCATTGCAAATGTAATAATTAAGTGCTCCTTAATTTCCATACTCATTTGGTGGGGAGATAATTGCTTCTTTTTTAAAACTGGGTTTTGCCTTTTGAAAATACTCTGACCAGTGTTACTTAGAAACCATATTGCAGCCCACCCTTAATAGCCACTGATTAGAGGGTCCTTTGTGAAGTGTTGTCTGTTTCTGGCATAAATTAATTAATAGGGAACCAGGAAAATTCCAGTGGAAATAAAACAGAAGTAAATTAATACCAGATAAATGTGTGTTTTGGGCTATGAAAGTGATCATGAAACTCATTTCTTAAAAGGACCCCTAGAAGAACAAACCTACAGAGATGTGGTTGTAAGCCTCAGCTGGAAATGTATGTTTGTGGATATAATTAAACTTTAGTTAATAATGTATTGTCCTCAGTCTTGGCAGAGAGCTGCACTTGGGCTGTGGCTACATGTCCAACAGATGAACTTCTCTGTGCAGCTTGGTCAGGAGCTCTCAAAGCACTTGCAGATCTCCAGTGACTGCTCTGCACCTCTGCTCCTGTCTCAGCTCTGGACCCTCTGAACCCTCTGCTGTGGCCCTGGGTGCTGTCCCTGTCCCTGTCCTACTCTGGGGGAGGCAGGGGCAGCTGCAGGCACGGCCCCTCAGCAGCAGCCTGGGGAAGGTGCAGTGTGTCAAGGTGATGCTTCACGATTCACTTTTTGCATTGCAGATCCTGTTCCGTAAGTAAGCCGCTTCCACCGATGCCTTCAACGATTTATTGTCTCTCAGGGCTTCTCTTCACCCTGGAAAAAACCACAAGATCATCAGTGGGTTTGAAACCTCTGTGCTGAGCATGATATGATTAAGTTGTAATTTTGAAGTGATGGGTTTGGGCGTATAATTTTCACGACCATCTTTGCTTTCAGGGGTCATAAATACTGGTTCCAGCTGTAATGAAGTGCTGTACTACTTACTATGTTCTTATCATTGTGTTTGTCTCTTTTGTTTAAATTACTAAATCACAGTCGCAATGGCCATAATAATGTGGTTGCTTTATGTTCTTGGAACAGGGGAAAATAATTTTATTTAGTTGGAATAATGTAATTGTAACATGCCTCTGGGTTAGAGTTAAAGGGGGAGGTGATGCAGGTGGCTGGCAAGGCAGGGCTGTTCTCTGGATGATTTTCTGCAGCAAATTCCACAGCCGTGGAGTGGCAGCATATTTGTTTTTAATGGAACAACTTGTGAGCAAACACTGGGATGTTTATGATGACAAGGAAAGCACTAGAAAAATTGAGGCTATAAAATCCCACTGGTTAAGGGCAGCACATGGATAATTGGCTCAGTCAGGTGCATCTCAGGGGAGGGGATGTGGATCTGTAATGGCCTAAGCCATTACAGGCAAAACACTTGAGCTCTTTGCACCTCTGAAGGCCATTTTAGGGGAGGCAGCTCTGCCTGGGTGGTTTTGTGAGGCAAAGTGCCAGGGAAGGACTCAGAGATCCTCTGATGGAAAATGCTTTAGAGATAAGGTGTTTATTTCCCCTTTTGAAGGGAAAAGATGCGTGATGGTTTCTTGAATCAAGATGACTGCACCAATTCAGATCTAATTTGATAAATGAAGTATGAAGGCCCGGTGAATGACCTTCTGTAAAATACAAGAGTGCCTGAACCATTTGTTCTCTAAATCTTGCTTCACATCTCTGTATTTCCTGCTCATGCTGTTCATTAGTCTCCTGTGCCCTGTTGTTTTGGGGCTGATAATGGATAGCTGAGTGGTGATGCTGGAAACAAAGTTCCTGTATAAATAACCTGCTTTTCTCAGCATAAATTCTTCTGGGTATAGAGCACAAGCCTTTCTCTTTTTGTCTTTTTTTTTGTGTGTTTGTAGCTGGTCCCTGACATATAACTGCTCCTTAGGTAGCCCCTCCAAGTGCAGCTGATTGAGGCATCCCTTCCCCTGGTGAAAGCTTACCCTGCTGTGGCTGCAGCACGGGCTGTGGTTTCTTTCCAAATGAATCACGGGGGTTTTACAAGCTGTGAAACTTCTCTGGAGAGCTTAAGGGTGTGACCAGCTTACAAGCGTGGGTGATTTTTTTTTTTTTTCCTTCTTTTTCTGGTTGGGGCTGAATATATCCTGAATATCTGCTTGATGTTTTAGATTGCCAGCAGGATTTGTTTTTCCTTCAGATGGGATGCAGCACCATCCCAGACTTTTGTGGCTGCAAAGCTTTGCTGGGACTCCCTTGGGGACTCAGTATAGGGAGTGATAAAACTTCATTAGTGTAGGTTCCTCCAGCCAACGTAAACATTTTATGAGCAATAAGCTTGTGCATTTGGAGGACAAAATTGTCCATTTCTCTGGCTGGGCTTTACTTAAGGTTGATGTGTCTTTTTGCCTTTCACAGCAGCTCTTTGCCCAGGCCTGGGGAGGCAGATTTGACCAGTCCAGCTTAATCCAAACCACTTCTCTCCCGAGCTGTTTGTTCTGCTGGCATTCTGTAGTTGGTGGCAGAGCCCTGCAGAGGGGACTGTGGGCTGGCAGAGCTCCTTCCCTTGGGCTCATCCCTGCTGGGCTCTCTGGCAGGGTGGTCACAGCTGGGAGGCTTTGCCCTGCTCAGGTCTGGGATGTGCCGTCCTGCTCTCCATTGCCTGGATTTGGAACGTGTGAGCAGCCCTGGGGGGAGCTGGCACATCCGTGCTTGGCTCTGGCACGTGTGCTGGGCTGGGGAGATCTGCAAACCAAGGGTGTTTGCAGTGGTTGGAGCTCTGGGCGGGGCCCTGTAGGAGCATTTCTTGCACTGTGGAGTGCAGGGCTCATCCCGTGTTCCTGCAGCTGGTCCCTCTGCTCCAATTCAGCCCTGGCTGCCCCAGAGAGAGCCTTTCTCCAGAGCAGGGCACTGGCCAAGAAATCTGGAGCTGGCACTGATATGGAGCTGGCAGAGGACAAACCAAGCAGGATCAGTCAGAAGCTCTGGGAAATAGAGGGGAATATTTTTTTTCCCTTTTCCAGCCATATGCCAAGGGTAGGTGGTTCAGAAGGGGAATACCTGGCACAATATGATGCCAACTTACCCAGCTGCCCTAACAGGATACTTTCGCCAGGAACCTTTGGACCTATTCTTCTTGGTGTAAATAAAATCAAATAAATAAAATACTTGTTACTATAAATAAAACAGAATGAGTATGATTACCTGGAGTCTCTGGAGGCACCACACACGGTCAGCATTTGTTCCTTTCTCCCTCTGCCAGCAATTACTGGAGAAAGAGGGAACCATCAGTGTGCAGAGGCAGCATGGAGGCTCATAATAACTTTCTTCTATGATAAAGGAGATATTTTTATAGCACGGATTTTTTATTTTACTTTCCTCCTGGTGGGAGAGAATTACTGGTGATGATAGTTGGTAGACCAGCTCCTGTTGGGAAGCAATGAATGGAGGAAGGATTTATTGAAGGGAATGTATTGCAAATTCCTTTATAACACACGTTTTTTTCTTTCCCCTTTATTTAAAGAGGTTGTTTATAACTAAGAGACCATTAGCACCCGGGAGGTAATTTTGTTGTAGCAGTACCTTATTGAATGAAAGCTTGGTAGTCTGTTTTTGGATGGAAGCCTTGGGAACAGCTCCTGTGTAATGCTGTACCTAAGCTATTTTTTCATTTCTCCTTTTTTCTACTTTGAATTGCGGTTGGTGCCGTTCCTTCCCATGTAGTTTAACGAACAGCTTTGTGAAGTACATGTCAGCATTTGAATTATGCTTTTCATTTACTGCAGCCAGTTCCAGGCCTCTCCTTTCACCCCCAGGGTTCCTAGAAGGTTTCTTGACAAATCTCGCTTTTCACCCCCAGCAGCCCAGCGACAAAACCCCAGGAGCTCCTTTGTGTGCTGCTTGGCTTGCTGGTGCTGTTAGAGAAATTCTGTGATTTTTGCAAAGGATACTAAAGTTAGGAGGTGGCAGAACTGTGCTCTGAAGAGTCCTGCTCAGGTTATTGCCCACAGCTCTGCCTCTGCTAAGGAGCAGTCAGAACTTATCAGGGTAAAACTTTCTACACCAAGGGAGTAAACAACACGGATTAACTGGTACTGGATGCTGAGCACTCAGCATCCCTTGCTGTGTAAAGTGGGGTTTGTTACTTCTGGCTTGAATACTCACCTCATACTTATAATCCTATGTTTAAAGCACCTGCCAATCTTTCCCCACTGTAGCAGTTGAGATAAGAGAGAGAAGAGTATGGCAAAGACTGAGGATCATTGCAGGAGCTGTGTTCGTGTTTGGTTTAAAATAATCTTTCATGTGATCAAAGAAAGTGTGATGTGTTCTTAATTATCTCCACTGTAAAATCTTTTGAGCTGTTGCTGCAGGATGTCTAATCCAGAAACCTCTTTTGGTGATAAAAACGGTGAGGGAAGGTCATATGTATTTTGCATCTTGCCCCTTTTACCCTCCCTTTAGTTAAAGCATTTGGGATGGAATACACTGAGCTACCCAGGTGCAGAGGATATTACAGATTTCCATATTGCAAGCCCTAATTTTAGCTTCTCTCTGCAGGGTTCATGCCAATATTCACCCACTTGCATTTGCACTTTGGGTAGCACTCATTACACAGTGTGAGCTTGGCACATGTGCCACTCCTCCCGCAGTGGGGATTTGTGTTCCCACAGCCAGAGAGAGGGGTCTGTGTGGGGATTTGTGTTCCCACAGCCAGAGAGAGGGGTCTGTGTGGGGATTTGTGTTCCCACAGCCAGAGAGAGGGGTCTGTGTGGGGATTTGTGTTCCCACAGCCAGAGAGAGGGGTCTGTGTGGGGCAGGGGCTGCTCACAGCTCTGGATGTGTCCCTGCAGAGCGCCGGGCTCGCTGGAGCCAATTGGATGGGAGCAGGGGGAAAAGAGCTCTGTAATTCCCTTCTGCTCTTCAGTGAAGTGGAGAAATGGCTCTGCATTGCACATTGTGCACTTTGACTGTGGAAGGACTCCCAGTCCAATTTGTCAAGGCAGAGACTTGACGTGAGTCCAAATGTACTTGACAATAGTCTCTCTGCTGTCAAAACCTCTCCTCCTCCTGTGATAAAAACACAGCTCCAAGAAACGCTCCTCTCTCCTTCCTTCCTGTGGCTCTTAAGAAAGGCTCTGCATCCCAGAGCTGCTCTGGGGAGGAAGTTTTTTCCTGGATTCAAAGCACTTACCCGTTTCCCATTAAAAAGATTTGACAGAGCAGCGCGTTCAAAACAAGATAGCCACAGAGAATTTGGATTTACGCTTTCTTTAATTGGCCCACATAAGATTTTATTTACTGATAGTGTCCAAAGGGAGCTGTTGAAATATTGCAGAAAGAGTGAATGTGTCCATTGTGGTAATGTGCTTTTGATAAATGCATTATGGCATAGTTATGAAGTCAGGAAGAAGCCTTAATTACTGTTATGAAGCCATTAGAGTCTAAAGCAGCAATTTGAGCTCTTGTTGCAATTGTGTTTTTTATTTCTTCACTGAAGACTTCTGCACCAAAGAAAGGTGCTTGTTTTAGAGGGTAATTTATGCCTTTTATTTTGTTTGTCTTTTTAAAATGGTGCAGAAGTGACTTCAATAGCAGTGAGCACCACAGAATCACATAAATTAAAAAAAAAATTCCCACAACCTTTGTGTAGAGTGTGTACGGGGAATTCATACCGGGAAGTGATGCTGTATGCCCTGCTGATGGTTTGCTTCTGTTATCCATATGGAATAAGAAATGACTGAGCTCGATTCTCCCATGATAAGGAAAAAAAAAAAAAGAGAGAGAGGGAGGGATTGGTGTCCAGGAATCTCATGTAAATATTCCTCTGGGGCATCAGGTAAGGAGAAAGACTGGTCTTGGAAACTTCTTATTAATGAAAATTGCTTTGGGAGATCAGTCAGTGTTATAATAACCTGCAGATGGGGTCAGCAAATTACCTGTCCCTGGCAGCCTCTGTTTTCCACATCAGCTGTTCCCCAGCACAGCCAGAGTCTCCTTGGGTCTCCCCTGACAGCCACCACAAAGCAAATTGTTTGGAGCTGACTCTTCTACCAAAAATGTGTGCAAAAAAAAAGGAGCTTTGTTCTCAGATGTTTATGATCTTTTTATCTTTTAAGTTATTCAGCAAAAGGCTGTTTAATGCTCACTCACCTGTTTTTAGTGCTTTGTAAATGTTCTTTGACTCTCGTGTAGCACATTAGTTCTAGCAGATGTTAATTTAATGGCGTGAACTCTGTTCCCCTTCAGCATACAAGCATCCTAATTTCCAAAACAAAACTGACCAACGGGGTTGTAAATCAAAGGTTAACAGGCATAGCAACACGAAGGCATTGTTTGCTCGGTTGTTAAACCGATAGTGAGCTGCTTTCTTAAATGGAATATTTCTTTAGCAACAGGAAGGCTCAGTACAAGCTGTACTGTTATGAGAAAGGAGGAATGAATGTTACTTAGTGTTTTTCCAAAGCTGATTGCTTAAAATAATTGCAGGTGCAACACGGTAGCACTGATGGTTTTTACAGCAGCTGGGGGAAGCAGCTGTGGGTGCCTCCAGGCACTCCGTGCCAGCTCGGAGCTGGCTCTCACTTGGCCTCAGTCTGGGCTCTGACTTGGAGCTGTTTCTTGGAATAGATTGCGCAGAGAAGCTGTAGCTGCCCCATCCCTGAAGTTTCTGTGTTTCTAGAGAGCAGAGAGGCTCTTTGCTCTCATAAGCTTTGGTTGGAAAGCACCAGTTTGCCCTTCCCAAGAACAGGAATATCCTCAGTGCACCAAACCTCCCAGGGCAGGCAGGATGGGGGCCTCCACATCAGCACTGGGGGGAGCCTTGGGTTGTGTTGTTCGTGCTCAGTCTGGGATTCAGCCCCTTCAGTTGATACTCAAAAGATGTCAGAGATGTTGAGAATGTCTGCTCAATATGGACCAGGTTTTCACTTTTCCAAAGTGTGTTTATCTTTGCTGTCCGGGGTGGTTTGTGAGGGCTCTGTTCTTGGGATGGTTTTCCTGTTTGATTCAGTTACAAGTAATTAAAAAAAAAAAGGCAGCAAAACCCCTCCCAAAGTAACCCTCCCCAGGCCCCTCCACCCCCAACACTTGACTATTCCAAGGCTGTGTGGTTTTCCTCTCCATGTGCTTTCAGCATGCTGAGCTGGAAGGTGATGATGGTAAATATCACCACCTTGTTTCCAAAAGCTGTTGGGTAAGATCTCTCACTGCAGCACCTGAAGTATTACTGGAAATACTCAGAACTGTTACAACAACATCTCTGTGTAGTTTTTCTTTTCCAAAAGTCTTTGCCTTCCCTTAATTTGGGGTGGAAGACACTAATCAGAGAGATTCAGGTGTCAGCAAATGTTCCAAGCTCCTGAATCATGCAGCAGAGTGAGTTCTGAGACATTCCCCTTCCCTTTGGATAGCAACATTAATTCTCAGAGTGCACTGGTAGTGCTGCTGCAGTTATCATCACATCTGTGTATTTTCAAACTGTAGGTGCTTCCAGCTATAATGTTTGTCCTGATTGACTATTGTTAGAGGTGTTCTGGAATTTGGGTTGACTTCTTGAAGTCTGACACACGGCATAAAAATTCTCTGTGTGCCTCATCTCTGTAGAGTGACAACACCACAGATTAAACCTAAGCATTACTACTCCCAAGGAGATAGGCTAAGTATTTTTTCCTGTCCAGAGTACTCTACATTTTATAGCTCTACAATTAAAATGGATGTATCTTTACTTACTTGATCTAATACCTGTTGTTTCCTCTTTGTTTCAAATTTGAGCAGTTTGGTGCAGTTCATGCTTCAGAGGTCTAATTTAAATGAATTTGTTCACAGCTGTAAGCTTGTAGGTGTGTTAGTCAGGTAAAGTGAAGCTCAAAAGAAACACTGGGAGAGTCCAGAGAAATTTAATGAGATGATTCCTCTCCTCTCCAGGCATGGTTCTGTTGGGTTGTCATCTTTCCAGTCAGTTTCACCAGCCTCCAGCACAGCCCTTCCACAACTGTGCCTGTATTTATTTATTCAGAGCATTTGGTGTCAAGGTGTAACTTGCAGCCTGGTGCCATTTGACCATTTTTTAGTTTGTTAAAATGTTCCCCAGAAGGTTCCTGGCATGACTGCAGCTGCTGAGTCTGCATTTCCACTGACAGGGGCTGCCCAGCTTGTCCCTGCCCCAGTGAGGGGCTTTAACCAGCTCACCTCTGTCCCCTGCAGAGTTCCCTGGGAAGAGTTTCACCCCAGCTACACACACACACACACACCAGTAGATGTTGAAACCAACCATTCGTCTTCAGGCATTTGGGACAAATGCCGCCAGAAAATGGCACAGAGGACAAAAAGTAAATTTGCCTTCTAAAATCCTTCCAGCTATTAACTATTACAGATATAATTAGAAACACAGGCAAGGATTATTATCCTATAAATGCCTTTCTAGTCTGTTCTGCTTTTGTAACCTTTTTTTTTTTTTCATCTGTCATCCTGCCTTGCTGCGTTGTTTCTCCTTGCAGCCTGGCGTCTCCACCATGGTGTCCCATTGCTGCCTCGGTGCTTTCACTGCCTCTGTTTGCTTTTTCCCTCTATTTACGTCAGAGCTGTCGTGGCTTGGCTCTGCACTGGTGTTCTCGTGAAGCCACCATCACTCAAACAGAGAGGTGGTTCTTATTGCTGCAGGAAAATGAGGAGCTGCTCTCTGCAATCGCTCTCTCCCCAGGCTGCACGTCTTCTGCCTTTGCCACTCGGTTGATAAGGATTTTTGGAGGGTTTTGTTTTTAAAGTGCCTCGGAAAGTTGAAGTTTTGTGTAAATTGGTCCCTGCAGGTGCTGCTGTGGGGGGAAGAATGGGTCCCTTGGAGCAGGGATGCAAGTCCAGGCTGGAAAACCTCCAGGAGGTGACTGGACACGGTGGGAAGGAAAGCCACAGCTTTCCTGTAAGAACGTGCCACAGTTTGCCCAAACCAGACACCTGAGAGCCCCTGAGTGGGTAGGGGATGTGCCTCAGGCCCTGAAAGTGCAGCTGAGCTTGGATGGCCAAGCCCTTCCCTGCACGCTGTGGTGTCCTGGAGAACCTGGGTGAGGAATCATCTGCTGGGCTGTGAGGGCCTGAAAAACCCTTGTTAGGAACCACACAGCTTTTCCTCCCCCAGGTGATGACCTCAGGCAGGACCTCTGGAGTGTGATTTTATATGTGCACTTCTGTGTGTGTCTGTCAGTGAGAGCTGGGGGTGCTCAGCAGGACTGGGATCCGAGGTACACGGGCTGGGGCACCCACTGAGCGATGCCAGCACCTTGTAAAACAAACAACCCCCCCTAAAATCCAGGCTGACCATTTCCCAGACACAGCTGAGCTGCTCAGCCCTGCCCACAGGGAGATCGATGCTGTGTTTGGACTCCCTGTTGCTTTCCGTGGAGGTGAGTGTGTTTATGTTATTTAAGGAGTTGGTACATAATCAGTCTTAAAATTAACTGCCTGCCTGTTGACTTGTCACCCTGTGAATGAAAACACATTGCTTGTAATTTGTTTGACATTATTCTGTCCTGTTGTCAGGCTTCTAATTACATTTAGAACATAACCCAGATGTCTGTCTGTCTCCTGTCTCTTTTTTTTTTAAATTATCATCATCATCGTCGTTATTATTATTATTATTTATCTTTTTTATTGTCAAACATGGAAGGAAGTATTTCTCTGAAGTGATGGAAGTCTGTTCCTTTCTGTTTTTAGGCGATTAGTAGGTGGTTGTGGGCTTATCTCTTAAAACTGCTCCTTTTAATAGAAGGTGTCACTTTGGGCATCCAAAGTTGCTGATCCCTTGTGACTTTGGACTGACCTCCTGTGTGTTTTAGGGGCATTGAAATATGTTTCTACATGAAAGTAGGTAGAAGGTTCTGCTTTCTAAATACGATCACATTCCCCACCTTATTTATTTTTAAAGAAGAGATAAATTGCTTGTGCTTTTAGAAGTTTAAAATATTAATGTATTTAAATATAACAGTGAAGGAGAGGCAAGGCAGAAGGGGTTGCCCTTTCAAAATGTGCACAAGTGAGCAATCTTTTATGGAATCCATTGGATAAGCCTGTCATGCTCCTTGCCAACAGTGGCTTTTGGTGATTAGCAAAGGAAACTCAAGCTGTTCACTGGGAGGTTTCATTGCTCTAGCCCTGTTCTGTAGCCTGAATTTTCCTCAAACCACAAGATTTTATGCACCAGAACCATAATTTTTCTATAGAATACTGGATCACTAATGTGACCAACCCCTGTTTTCCAAAAGCACTAAGTCCCTTAAACATCAGACTGCTACTTCCTTAATGGGACTTCTGAGCACTTTGCCTCTGTTCCCACTTGGAGAAAACTCTGCCTACTGAACAAGCTCCATTCCCCTTGTGGTGGTTCTTTTTAAACTGATTTAAGTTTGCAAAGCAACAGGAGTTTGTGGTAACTGTTTTTAGGGATTAGAAACGTGACTTGGTCCCTGCTGACTTGGGTTTTTTGGTGTTATTGATCACCAGCTGTCCAAGCTCTGAGCTGTGGAGGGTTACTATTATACTTGGACACTGTTTTCTTAGGCAAAAGTGTCAGATCTGGCTAGTTCCAGCAGGAGACAGATTTTGCTGTTCTGCAAAAACTGGTTCAAACAGAGCTCATGGTAGGGGAGAAGGTGAAAGTGTATGAAAGACACAGTGGGCTGCCTTAAGAGGGAAAAACTGGGAAGAAAGAATCAAGGAAATAAAGCAAGTGTTCAATACAAGTGATATGTGTGAGCCTTAGGCATAGAGACTGTAAATTATTATGTGGTCCCTGCCATTACTACAAATACATCCCTGATTTTCCCCTCTGCATCCCAACCAATGGGATCTTAATGAAGCACAAACTATGCAAACAAATTCCCTGAACCACTTGTGCCTCAGCTTGAGACAAGCCGTGCTCTGCATCTCCTGGCTTGCTCCGTGCTGCTGGGATGGTGCTTTTTGATCTGCTGCTGTTGTTCCTTGGGGTCTGGCACCTGTGGAGAGGGCTCCTGGCTGTGCTGCCAAAGGTCATTTGAGGCTGCAAAACTGCAGGGACAGAAAGTGAACCTTGGTGTTGTTTTTTTGTGATGGAAGAGCTGCTTCCCCAAAGGGATGGAACTGATGGGCAGTGTTGAGCTTGGCTGAAATGCTACTGGAGTTTGCAGTTGGGAGAGGCTGGAGAGGGGGAATGTTGTCACTTGAAGTTCCTCTCTGATCCCTTCTTGCTTTTTTTGGCAGCTAGCAGGTAAAGGGGGAAAAGGAATTTCTGGCTCTGGGCATCTGGGCCTGGCTGCCACCTCAGGTGGCCTCAGCTGCCTCTGAGGATCTTTGCCCTTATGGGAGCTGACAAACAAGAATAAATTGGTGACTCACCAGCACAACAATGTCAGAAATGCTGGTTTTATTTTGCTGTTCCTGCATATTCTCCAACCTGTAACTATTTATGCATTTTTTAGCCTGAAGAGAGGCTCTCGTGTCCATGTACAGCAGAAAATGCAGAGTGGGTGCTTTTGGAAGAAAAGTTTCTTCAGTGCAGTGGGATGCTGCAGGTGGCTGGCTTGGCTTTCACCAATGGAGGGAGGATTGGCAGAGCTTGGTTTTAGTCTAGCTGGTTGGTGGACCAAAAAGGGTTTCTCTAAAGGTATTGTGTTTGGTTTTCTCTCTTGTTTTTTCTCCTGAAGCAGCACAACAGAGAATTGTGTGAACTGCCAGCATTTGAGAGCAGGAAAGCTCTGTCCATGTGTTTTCACAGGTTGGGGCTTTAAGTGACAAGTTAATTCTCAGACTGAGGAGGGGGAAAAATCCTTGGAATAGCAATGAAGCTATCTCAGTTTAGGGGAGGGGGAAAAAAAAGATCTTCAGAGAAGAGGAAAAATAAGCTAATTTACACTTTAGCTAATGAAGTAAGAAGTTAGGAAGATAAAACAACATGCATTTCTTGAATTATCTTTGTATTTATTAGTTGCTGTGTTCACTGAGGGTGGTTTCCAGGGGGTATGGCTTTTCTTTCTCTTCAATGACAAGAAATTATCTTAATAAATTAAGGGATTTATTAGCAGGAGCTGTGTTTTCCAGCCTTCAGCCAGGCCCAGCTCTTGAGGATGCATGAACTCCCTCACGTTTCTCTTTGAGCACAAAATGGCTTTTGCTCCTGGGTGTAAGCACATCACACAGGTCCCTCCTCAGCTGTGGGGACTTGGTTCTGTCCCCTCTGACAATATGCTCAGTGTCTAAACTGTATGGATTGTGTGAGTGATTTTGGTTTGTGTTTTTTTCCCTAGTTTGACTTTTCTTCTCCTTTTAGCTGTACTTTCTTGTTGTTCCACAGTAAGCTTGGATATTAATCATATGGTATTCAACCTCTCCCACTGTGACAATAACAGCTGCTTGATCATTTTTTGTGAGAATTTTACCTTTACAACCGCAGCCTTCAAAAAAAAAAAAATCAACCAAAAATACCCCAAAGAACCCAGCTATGAAAAACCCAGTAAGGCTTTGAAGAAATGTCAGTGTCATTTAAATATGTAACACACACACTCGGGCTTTCTCTCTGTACCTGCTGTCTAATTTCCCTTCTCTCAATAGCTCTGACTAATCCTGGGATCTTTCCCTGTTGGAGCTCTGCTATTTATGAATAGAGCAAGTCCTATCTGCAGATTCTGAATGCTCGGAGTACGTGGTGCACTCACATTAACAATGTGCATAAATAGCAGAGTTGAGGGACCGAGTCCTCAGAATAACAATTGGGAAGAGATGACCCTGTGGAATATGTGATGAAGGAAGCAGCTTTCCTTTGGCTGGCCCCCCGAGGGTGAGGGTGTGTTTCTGTTGTGGGACTTGCCATGAGGAATCAGGTCCAGCACCCAGAGGTGATGATCTCCTGAATTCTGGTGATCTTAACAGCGTGGGTTTTTTTGAAATGGTGCTGAGGGCACCTGTAACAGAAACAATGATTTCTCCTCTTACTGCAGCCCTCCTGTGTGTGTTCACCAGATGTTCACATCACACTTCATGTTCCCCTCTATCCCTGAGCTGTAAAGGAGAAAACAAGAGTGCTGTTAACCTGTGTAGTGCTCCTCTGGAAATGGAGAGCTGCCTCTCCACCCTCACCAGGAGCAGAGAACAAAGCTGCACCTACATGCTTTCCTGACAAAGGCTTCAAGTGCTCTCCAGCCCCTCAGTGGAAAAAATCCTGGGAGCACAATACTGTTGCTTATTTAATTACTGTTACTACCTAGTGTGTTCAGGGCAGCAGTTTAAGTGTAACTGGCATAAGGGATTTGCTAAACTCATTACTCCTTCTGCTTGTAACAACTTCTGTGTCTCCCTGGCCCTTCTTGGGGAAAATAATCCACTTAAAACATCTTGAAAGAAGGGCTAGAGAGAGCCTGCTGAGGCCAGGGCAATTCAAAGTATGTGGTGGCAATGCTGATGCTCATTTTCTGCTAGGTGTCTGGAACTCCTGTTAGCATAAAAGATTTGATACACCGGATTCAGTGCAGAATAAGCATGAAGTGCCCTTAGCTGTGTTTCCAGGAGGCAGCTGGCACACGGACCTTATCTCTATAACATTTCAGCAGTGATAAGGCATCTGTAGCTCTTTCCATGACACAGTTTCGTAAATCCAGCAGCAGCCCTTTGCCTGACTCGCAGAGAAGACGTGGAGCTGCTTTTTGAATGGGCTGCACAAAGTGGTGTGTAATGAGCAATCTAAAATTGGGTCATTTGTCTGTTAAGTGTGAACTCTGATTTCAGTCTCGTTGGGCTCTGGCTGCTCTGTTTCAGTCTTCCTTGGTCGTCTCTGCACAAGGATCTGCTTCACAGCAAGGACTGAGGCCAGAACGTGTCACTTTTTGGTTTTCCCTTTGAACATCTCTTGTGTAGGTAGTGGGAGAAATGTGCACAGGGACAGGATGCTGCCAAGGAAATTCAAGCCTGACTGGGAGCACTGGTGGCTCTGCTTGGTCTTGTGCAGGTGTGGCTGTTCTGATGCCTGTGCTGATCACACTGCAGTGAAGATCAGTATCACTTCATGATATTTCTGGGACTGTCACGAACTGGTGCAGTTCCATTATTAATGTTGACCTTTTCCCTGCCCGATGAGACATCAATCTGCAGCATCCACTGCAGAGGCTCAGGAGAGCAGCATCCTGATACCTGCTGTCAGAAATGGTCCCTTTTCCCCTCGTTGTGAACCATCTCTTGTGATGTTTTCCACGTGGCAGCCCCAAGTATGTAAAGACGTGTGTGTTTTCTGTGAACACAGCTGCTGCTCTTGACCCATCTGCCAGGAATTCTGCTCTTCAGACACAGCTTGCTTCCTCCTGGTGTCTGTCTCCCTGTTCCATCAGAAACAAACATTTTAACACAGCTTTGCTTAATGCAAAAGAATAACACACTCTTTTTAAGGGCATGGTTCAGAGCATGAATGAATCCAAGGATGGGCTGAATCTCCTGTCAAATGGGTGTTGTAGTTTGGACTGCTGTATAAAGTATTTGTCGCTGTGGAAAAACTCTTCTTCCACTGCATAAAAATTCCCTAAGCAAGTGTGTCTGGGCAATGCCAAACCTGGTTAGTGTAGGGTGAAGCTTCTTGAGAGTCTCTGTCCTTCTTGCTCAAAAGAAAACCGAGTCCATGCTTCATCTTTAATTGAGTTGAGTTTTGCTCTGCTATATGAGCTTTCTCAGCAGTGCAACCAATACTGGGACTGGAGAAAAAACAGCAAATTGTTTTACTGTTCTAAGGAGGGAACAAAAAAAAAAAGTTAAAAACCCCTCAAACACAAAACAAACCTAAGAGCAAGCTGCTTTTAAAACACCTGCCTCTCACCTCTGCTAAAAAGGGGACGTAACTGAGTTATTGAGGGCCTGGATCCTTCACTCAGGAGCCTTTCCACACCATGGTCATGGTGCTGCCAAGGGCACGCTCACGAGATGTCCTCTAATCCAGCTGGAAGTGCTCTTCCAGGAACCATATCATTATAGAGTTGGAAATTCTGGAAACTGGGTGGATGCAGTAGCACAGGAGAGCCGCTGTGCTCTTCCCTTCTTTGTGCTAAAATTGTCTCTGGAACGAGCCCTGTCCTGCTCTGGCTCTGCTCCCGCTGGCTGGGCACAGCGGCCTCCGAAGGGCTCCTGTCCCCTCCTGGTGCCCTGGCTCTGGCTCCAGGCAGTGGGAAGGGCTCTGCAGAGCTGGGTGAAGCCTCCTCTGTCCTGCTGTGCCTCTCTTCCCTTCGGGACCACCTCACTGATGAAGTGATTGGTTCTTTTTCACCATCAGGAGGGGCCTCCTGATCTTTTCATCCCCGAGGTGAAATTTTTGATGTAAGCGGGTCTGCTGTGGTCCAGAGGTCACATTGCCCGTGCCTGGCTCTTAACCAGGAGAGCATCTGATGGAGCTGGGCTTTCTGCCTTACAGGGCTGTGATTTGATGGGAAATAGCGACAGGCACAGGAGGAAAATCAGCTGCAGCCTTTGAGCTCTCCTTTTTGCTGTGAGGTGATCCTGTTTGTTTGTTTGTGTCTGCTTGTTTGTTTTACTGTGCTGTGCCCTGAACAGTCTGCTTGGCCACCCCTGGCATTTCATAAGTGTGTGCTCTTTTAAAGAGGAGCGTGTTTGAAACTGGAGTAGCAGCTTCTGAAATTGCTCCCGTGCTGCAGTCCTTCCTGTGAAGGAGCAGGATGGGCAGTGATTCCAGAGGAGCAGCCTTCATCCCTTAGAAGAGATTCCTCAGTGTGAGGTCTCTGCAATGTGATGTTGGATCTGATGCTGCCGTGTCCAGAAGACATCTGGGCCTTTTTATTGTAATCATGTTTGTGCATTCAGACCAATTTTGATGGTTATGAAGGTTCAAAAAAATCCCAGAGATCTTAATAAGCTAATTCAGTAACTGTTTGTGGTTTTTGTTGTTCCTCTTTGTTGTGAGGACAGAACTGGTTCATGCTGATGAGTGCTGCATGAAAATTGTATTATTAGTAATTACTGGTAATTTCTTGTCTGGAAGCTTCAGGTTTGTGGGAGCACTTGAATCCATTTGCTTCTGTATTCCCTCTGGCTTGGCTGCAGCATCTCACGGTACCTCAAGACACTTGAGCAGGTTCCCTTTCCTCCCTGGCAACTTCTCACAGCAGTTCTGGGTGGCAGAAGCAGTTCCCCCTCTGTCCTGACGTGGATTTTCTGTCCAGTCAGGGCATCACTGAAATGTTGAGGCTTCCCCCCAAGTGAAGGGAGCAGCTCCAGCCCTGCCTCATGAAGGATTTCAGTGCAGGGTAATGGCTCAGGAGTGAGGGGGAAGGCAAAAGACCAGAATGTGCTTCTTCATTTTCCCCTTAAAATTGTAATTTTATTTAAAATGTGCTGTGGTAACACCGTGGTTTCTGTCAGCTGGCAAAGTGAAGGATTAGTCATAGACGTTTGTTTGGTTTTCTTCTAGGGAAGCTGGCAGAAAGAAAGAAAAAAAGTGCACCATTAAACAAAAATCCCTGGAAAAACAACAACCCTAAACCACCAACTTCTCAAAGAAAATGACAGTATTGCTGAATTTGCTCTTTATGGGGAGCATCACCTGGCTTTGCTGTCTCAAGTCCCTCTTTAAGATTTAGATTAGGGATGTTCCTGATTTTTGAGTTGTGCATGGAAGCATTCATTGGAGGTAATTAATTGTACATGGCTTAGCTAAGGAAATGGGAATAAATGTAAATACTGTTTAATTCTCCAGTTTGAGAGTTACCTTTTCTCCTTGTGCCAAATACTGAGTTTTCTCTTCAAAGATCATCATTGGAATAGACACATTTTTATCCCTCTCTCAGCCTGAAATTAATAGAGGGGGACTTCTTAAAAGCTGTGTCTTCTGTTTTGATTTGGTTTCCAACATCCTAATTACTTCTACTTCCAGCCATGCCTCTGCATCTGCTTTCCTTTCATCTTCCCGACTCTGATTGGAAGTAGCCTTAGACCAGCAAAGAAAGAAATCTTGGCTGCAGGTGAGAGAAGCAGCATTTGCAGAGGAGGAGGGCTGGTGGCTGGCACCTTTCACAGGACCTGCAGCCTGGGAACGCTCGGGAATGCTTGGGAATGCAGCCGGAGGTGGGGCAGCCACAGGGTCACCTCAGACAGCTCTGGCAAGGGCTGCTGCTTTGAAATTTGCCTGGGAATAAATAGTAAGTAAACCCTGGGATATACTTGGAGAAGCAGTTCCTGCAGATGTTCCAAGCTTTAGTGAAAGGAGCAAGCAGGAAAAGCAGGGGGGTTGCACCTTTTTATTTTTTCCGAAGCTGTACTAAGTTTATCCACATTTTCAACCTGTTTGTTTTGGATGCTCAGCTATTCTTAATAAACACCTGATTCCCTACTGCTTGGAGATGCTCATGGGGTGGGGGCTCTGGGGTGTAAGCCTGTGGCTGCTGTGTCCAGGCAATAAGGTGGCAGCAGCTTTGATTCCTTATGTCAGCATCTCTCCATGACTTTTTGCTCAGGAAGGTCAGTAAAGCTAAAGAGCAATAACTTGTTCCCTAAGCAATGGGCTCACAGTGCAGGTTGAGTTTATATTTGTAGCTTTGTTTTGAATTTTGTTGTTATTGGCTAAAGGAATGCTTGTGCTCTTGTGGTGCTCTGTGAACTCAGCTGCTGTGGTGCCCTTCAGTGCCTCTGGATTCGGAGTGGGAGGAATGCTTGTTATTTTGTGTGATGGAAGGGCCTGGCTGTTTTCAGACTCTGAGATGTGTAAAATCTTCCAACGCCAAAATATTGGCAGCGTGATGCTAAACTTTCCCCTGGTCCAGATAAGTAAAAAGAGATTTGCTCTGATTTGTGAAACAATAATTTCTCACCGGTTATTCCATGTAAACACTGATGGGTTTTTTTTATGAATTGATTCTCTTGCTGCCCCTTCCTCCCCCTGGGGAGAGATCTTTAGCAGCACATGGAAAATGTGACTGACCCTTAAAGGTCAGATTCAGTCTATCCTTTGCTTTTCTTATCCTGCTTGTCAGACCACGCAACTTACTTGCTTTCCCTCCTGTCCAGATCTGCTTTTTTTTTTCCTGTATATCTAATTTTTTTCTATGTGTGAATTTTAAATAGAATTTCTGTAAAATATGGTGGCAGTAGAGCTGTTCCCTGAACGTAATTTACGGTGCTTTATGGCTTCTGCTGATCTTTTTTTAGTTTCTTGCTACGGATAATATTGATTGGAGTTCAGTATTTTTATGCAGCTGAAGGGAAAGGTTATGCTATTACAGGTTATATATTTTTAAAAGACTGTTTTACAGTAATAAACACATACAGGCAGTGGTTACCAAAACTCATTATTAAGTAGCTGTAAAACCTCTAACAAGATAAACCTTTTAATGCATTGACTGGCTGGTGTCTTTAGCCCTGCCTTTGATGGCATGGTACGTAGACTATATATTTAGAAACTAATTCCAGAAAAAAAACCCCATCTGTCAGACTAAAGTCTTTCTCAAGACCCAAAAAACAATCCTGTTTTTTATTTTTCTTAAGCAGAAAGTCATGTGCTCTGCATGAAAGATGCTGGTGGTAAAGCTTTGGGGAAAAACCAGGGGCGATGGATTCCTAACATCACATCCCAGCCATCCCAGGAGAGTGAGATTCACGTGGCATTCCTGCTGGGATGGAGACTTGGATGAGCAGAAGAGTGTTGGTGTCCAGATTCACTTCCAAACCTCCTGAATTTTATTTCTGGCTTTCGTAGTAGAGCTCAGGGATGTGCAGTCAATTGAGCTTAGCAGCAGGCACGCTGTGGATGTTATTCCTCTGTCTGGAAGGGGTTTGGAGCTGCATCAGGCATCTCCGGGAATGATTCAGTTTGTAACAAACAACCTCCTTCCATGCGTGTTTGTGCTTCTCCTGGTTGAGCTGCCTTGCTTCTGCCAAGCACTGGAATATCACTGATTTTCCAGAACATGAGCAGAGCATCCCAAGCAATTTAAAAGCCATTGCTAAGCGTTCCTGTCTTTTTCTTCCCTTTTCTTCTTTTTCTCTTTCCCTTTTTTGATGTCACACAAAAACACTTGTCTGGAGTGGGGAAGTATGTGATAGAACATTTAACTGAGTTTTTTTTCCTGAAAGTGGCCAGTTAGCTCATTAGCTGAACTTCTGTGCTCTTGGGAGGGATGTGGGGTTTTTTTCTTGGATTTTTTTTTTCCTGCAGGGATGTGTATTTGACTGAAAGAATCAATTGCTTCTCTTCACATCCCAATATTTATTTGCTTAACTTGTCCTGCTAATAAGGAAAATGTACATTCTGAAAGGCTGTACTCTCAAAGGAAAAGTTTAGAAAGTTAATTTGTTTGTAGTGACACTTAACTACAAGAACTGGCCTATAAGTAAGAGGGAAAAATTGCTTCTAATACCCAACAGCTTTGTCCTCTGAGATACCAGTACTGGGAATGTGTGGTTATTCCCATCAGGCAGCCTGAGGGATCTGAAAAATGCTTTATTGGCATCAGTTGGGTGTTACCTGTGTTAGCCCTGAATGCCTGAGCTGCTGGAAAGCTGGGGAGGAACTTGCACATGCAGATTTTTTTTTCACCAGAATTACAGATTTCACCATGTGTGTTTTATCTTGTCAGTTTTTTGAGGCTTTTCTCTTTTCCCACTGTGGTTTCTATGGGAATGTCACGAGTTTGGGTGGTGTGTGTAACCCTCCCAACTGCAGCACAGTCTGTCTCTGTATTGCTTAACTTTGGGGGATTTTTTTTGGTGCTTTTTTTGTGCTGCAGGACAGGGGCAGAGGATGTTTGACATTAACTGAGGGTGCCAATGACAGGGATAACAAAGAGATTTCTTCATCCTCTCTGGAGATGAAACAATTAATTCAAAAAGCTGCACAAACCATTGTTTCCATGCAAGCTTGAGGATGGACTTTACCATCCCCAGTCCCCTGGGGTGTGATGCAAGCTGGGAGCTGTCCCAGGGGAGCAAAGTTGGTTTGGGGAATGAAGGAGGAGGGGGATTTCTGTGGCTGACCACAAGAAGGGCACTACTGAGTGAAAGGTTTGTCTCTGCCACCTTTTTCAGAAGAACTGGTATGTGCTAAAACATTTGAGGGAACTGGGAGTGTTCCTAGCCCTGGGCACAGCTCTCCATGCATTTAAAAATAAAAACTGCTGACATTTCTTTCAGCTGTCCTCAGTGTGAATCAAAGCTCTGGTTTCCAGTATTTCTCAGCACCGACAACACCAGGCTGGGCAGCAGAGATATTTTAGCCCTGCATACAGGATTAGTGGTGTCTTAGGGAGGAAAATGAGGCACCTTGTGTTCTGGCAAATGAGCAATTTACTGTTCACTGAAGAAAGTCTGGTGTTGCCTGGTGGAGGGCTCTGTGTTGTACCAGGCTTTTGATCTGGAGATGCTGTCAATCACCTGCGAGCTGAAGAGCTGGGAGAGGGTTGTACTTGCTGGTCCCTTTGTGCTCATTTGCTGCACTGGCTCAGGGAGCTTCTTCCACAGACTGTTCAGTGCAGGTTGTGTGAGTGTCTTTGGGTGTAAGAACTCCAAAAGTATAAAGGAATTTACTTAACTAATCCCCTTCCCCTTTTAGAACGTGATAACTTAAGCTTCGGTCCTAGGGCACGCCAACCCCTAAACAAGGGCTTCAGGTGGGATTTCAGACAGTATACCACACTTGGCTGTTTTCTCTGGTTTTAAAACCTCTTTATTCTCCATAGCTTTCTGCCTGAGTGCTCCCCTTGCCCTTGGTCTGGCAGCATTTCTGCAGGAAGAGCTGTTGGGCTACTTAGGATGAAAGATGCAACAGGAGCACAGCAAATCACCCCCTTTGTCCTTGTCCTGGGGTCACCCCTGGTGCTGCACCCAGGGCCTGTTGGTTTGGGTGGGGAGAGTGGAGGAGCCTCTCCCAGGAGGGATTTGTAGCCAATCACAGGGAGGATCTTAGGGAACATTGCTGGAGGTGTGGATAGAACTGGAGGTATTAATGCAGGCTTTTACCACATCATCTTAGCAAACCATTTTCTCCAATAAATGTGACAAGCTGACCTGGGTCTTCCAGAGGAATTTGTCCCTGAATCCTGGAGGAGCTCAGCACTGGGAAGTGTTTGGGAGGCTGACACTGCTGTTTGGAAATCTTGGAGGTGATTGCTGGGGAGAGGAATATGAGAAAATCACTTCCTTCTCCTTCACATGTGTGCAATTTGTAACTGTTTGGCTAATCTGATTATCTCATCTTGCTCGGGATGACAAATGGGACAGGTAGCTGTGCTCTGCTCTGTTGGGTCCTTTTGTGCCAAAGGAGCACATGACCTTATTTTGAAAGAGTAAATTCCTGCAGGAATAAATACAGTAAAGAGAAAAATGCAGCTTTCTCCGCTTTCCCCTGTGACAGGCTTCAAAAACTTGTCCATTATTCTGTAAAACAGTGTAGTTATAATCTGTCTGTCAGCATGGAACTGGAAAATATTTTCAGCTCAAAATAACCTCCACAAAGAAAATAGCTTCCATGTGATCCTCTATTCAGAGGAAAGCTACTGGACTTTAGTCATAAATAAAGATTCCAACCAACTTTGGTGCTCTACAGAGCAGTACTGGTTGTCCTAAATTTGACTTTACCAAGTCCACTCTCCTGCACAGCCCTTAGCTTTGGTCAAGTCAGGAGAGCAAGTTTCACATCGGCTTCTCTTTGTTGCTGGTGCTTTCAGTTGCTTTGAGAGTGGCTTCAGTGGCGTGAAATGCAAGGAAAATTTTTCAAAATGTAATTATTCAGCCATCACTTAGTTGGCAAGTCATTTTCAAAGCTTGCCATTGTCCTTTTGTCCTCTTTATCATTGCTGGGAAAAAATGCATTAACCTGTGCTTGGAAGGCAATGATTTGCTTGGTTTTTGATACAGTCAGACCTATTTATTTTGTCAGTGGGAGCTGCTTCTAATGTATTTAGCAGTAAATCATCCTGAAGCCAGGTCTCTGAACAGCTCTTGCTTGTGTTCTTTCTCCTGATGTTGTTGCTGAATGTGCAGGAGAGGATGGCCATTCTTCTTTCTCTTCTAATTTCAGAGATCAACAGGGATCAACTGCATTGCATTTTTAGAAGTAACAATTCTGGTTAGTTTGGAACTTGGAGGTTTTCTCTCCCATTAGCTAATTAGGACTATTATACTCTATTGTCATTATTGTCACTCGGTGTTTTTGAGAATCAAGGGTGAAAAGTGACTGTATAAATTGAAACTCATCAACGAGGCTCCCTGAGCCTATTGTGAGTCACCCTCGCTGATTTTAGTGCCAAAAATAAATCTTCTGTTACAACTGTTGACTCCTGCAAGCCCTGCAGTTACTCATTGCAGGAGCTGGTGCTGGTCTGTGCCTTGGGAAGAGCCACTGTCACCAAACTGTGGCCAGGGAGACATCTCACCCATGGGTGCCTCCTGTCAGCCAGACTCTTCTCTCTCCACCTCTAGCCCAGGATGAGTTGTTAAGCTTTCACTGCCTCTTGCTTTATTTTGCAGTTTATCAATTTTATTAAAAATGCTGAAGCTGAATAGTGCTGTCCTGAGGAAGGAGGGGCAGCTGGTTCTTGGCAAAAGCTGGTGTTTTAGTGGGAGAACAGAGAGGATAAGGTCTCAGATTTACATAATTATTGATGCCTTTTCTTTTTTTAAAATGAAAACAAGCCTTGCACACCTGAGCAGCTGAGATAATCTTCTGGCAGTGGTCTGTGTAATTACAAAAAATTGTTAGCAGCTTGTCACTAAAAGTATGGATTGCTAGTGCTGCCATTGCTTATGCTTTGCTTTTCTTCCTTGTAATTATCGTGACTGGTATTTTTAGGGCAGCTTTGCAGCTTGTCTATTTTCTCCCAAGTTGGCTAAAAATGCTGGTCTCACGTGACATGATAAATATTCTCTTGGAAACTAATGCTGTATATATCCTGAACTTCCTGTTCTGCTGATGTCTGGATTCATTCCTGAAAATTGCAGGAGCTGCAGGAAAGGTGTCCCTTTTTATTGAAGCCTGGCCATGTGACTGTTAATTGTCTTAAGAGTAGCTTGAATGGTCTCTGCAGATAAATCTTAGACTGGAATGTTTTTGTTTGCTTTAGCTTTTGGGTGGTATTAGCCTTAGCTGTAACCTCTTTCAGTTTCTGTTGTCTTTTAATAAGGACTTCCTAGAGCTCTGATCCTGCAGTGAAATCCATGCAAAATCCAACGAGGCTGACACGGAGCATGGGGCTGCTGTGCTGCTCTGCTGTGGAGCTTCTCCACTCACTGCTCCAACTTTCCCCTGGAATCACAGGGCTCTTCTCATTGATTTATTGAGTTATTTATTGTCTGTGTCTCCAGAACACCTGGCTGCACATTTCTCAGGGGTGTTGAGAACTGCACGTTGCTGGTGCCCAGCCCCAGGACTTGTCCCTGCTGTCCCTGTCTGAGCTCCCTCCTGCTCCTGGGCAGGTCTGTGGAGCCTCAGCTCCCAAAAGGAGCCTCCCCCCAAAAGGAGGCATCTGCTTGTGTGCTGCAGGTGACGACAATGCCCAACCCAAGAACTCAGGGGTGCAGTGGGAACCTTCTGGTAAAGTTGCTGTATATCCTCTTTTCAATGACACATTCCAATTCCCTGCAGGCTGTGGGGTGCTGGTGGGTAATCCTTGGGTGAAAAAGAAGAATCATCATTTGTGAGCTCTTCCAGGCAAGGTCCAGCTCATGGATGAGCCTTGGCCATGTGTTTGGGCAGCGTTGTTTAGGTTGATGCCAAGGTTTCCTACCTGGCTCTTGCAGGAGTTGGCTGTGTGCTGGCACTGTTGGGAATGCTGCTTCCAAACACCTTCTGGAACCCCTGAAAGACCAAGGCCTTGTTTGTGTTACTGATGTCTGGACTTTGCTGTCATTCAGGAGTTTTGCTTACTGACAGAAGGAAAATAAAAGCAGATCTGTGGAAGAGCAGAAATGGAACTTTTAGGCTAATGAAGCTGTATTGTGTCTGACAAATGGGTGGCTGATCTGCTGGAGAAGGGGGAGGGTTGACTTTTAATGAGGAGTTATTACATGTTGAATAGCTGTAAAATTGCTGTATTAATAAAGTGGACAATCCTCTCTAGCTTGTCTCCTTAAAGTGTTCTTTTAATTGAGAAGCCCCTTTAATCCATTCTTTAAAAAATTAATTAACAGCTTGAAAAACACTTCTTTGACTGCGGTGGCCTGGTTCAGATTAAATTGGGGTTATGTCATGACTGCTTCCTTATGTACTTTAGCTGTAATTTATGGACTCTGTGGATAACACTGACTTCGTAAATAAGAGCTTAACACTTCTAAGAACAAGACTAATGGGCTGATTTTTCTGGTCACAGTTCTTTGAATTGGCAGCAAACAGAAGAATAGAAATGAGATGAGAAAACAGGGTCTGGTGCCTGGAGTGAGAACTTTGATATTATTTTCAGTTCAGCTCCTGATTGTTTTGACCGTGAGCCAGCATTTGCAGTGAATTTTGGACAAAACTATCCAAACTTTAATGTCCCTCAGATTTTGCATGACTTGTAGACTAGCTTTTTTTGCACAGACTAATTGTCCTTTTCTTCATGCCATGTTGTGATCTCGCTGGAATGTTGATATCCTTTGGCTCTGTTACGTTTTGTGGATATGCCAAAGCCTCCAGCTTTGGGTGGTTTTGAGTTCCCACCTGCCAGTTCTGGAGTTCTTGAGAGGGTGTGTGTCCCTGAGGAGCAGCAGACACGTGTGCTCTGGATGTGGCCATCTAAGAAAGCCCAGCTCCTGAATCAGGTCACTGTTTACAAAGCAGATTGATGTCAGATATAAATACAGCTGTAATGCCCTTTAGCAAAGGGCATGTGGGGCTGTGCAGCTCTCCTGCAATCCAATCCTGCAGAGCTGACAGAGCCAGGATGGAGAATTCCCAAGGTGTGAAACAACTGGGCAGGCCAAGGCAGGAGCTGGAAAGCCAGGACAGGGAACTGCACCACTCAGAGCCATCCCTGAAAGCTGAACTGAGGGGCTTGGACTCTTTCTGCTCCCTGCTTTGCTTCCTCAGCTGCTGTCAGGCTGGAACAAGGTTTCCATCCAACATTGTGTCCCATGAAAAGGAAAATTGTGTGCCTGCACCCTTAGTAAGCTTGATTTTGTATCAGTGTTCTGTAAGGGACACTTCAAAAAAGCATCCCTGAAACAATTTGGATGTTTGTTGGGAACAAAGGAAAAGTTCATTTGACTGGGTCTTGGGGGTCAGGAAACAGATTTTGTTACTTCTCTTTTAATTTACATTAAATTGCTTTCTTTTGACCCACATGTGCAGTATGACACCTTGTTGCAGGACGCCCTGATGGACTTGTGAAACTGAATTTGTAGTTGGAGGAGCGGTTGAAATTCCCATTTAATTTGAGGAATAAAACCACACATGAGTCTTCAAGGAACAAGAGAAATCCACCCCTGGGAAAGCTTTCTGCTGGCTTTGTTGGGCTGAAACCACAATATGTGCTCTATGGCTATTAAATGCTTTGATACATCTAGACATTTTCTGTAGAAAAGAGAATTGTTTCCTGGAGAGAATCCTGAGTGAAGGCAGATCTTGGCTTTCTGAAACCAGTGGCAGTGGCAAGGACTGTGAGAGGGGTTCAACAAAATGGGTCAGAATTAAAGGCCAAAGGATTTGCTTCCAAGTTTTGTCTTGTGGATTTGACAGCTGAAAAGTTAATTTGGTTTGTGATGCCCAAGATATTAATGCAAAAATTGGGTTCAGAACTTAAAATTCACTTAATTACATCTGAAAATATTTTCCCCAGCAAGGATTATTTGCATGGGGTTTTGGGGATACTGTTGTAAGTGAGGGTTTGAGCATCTTTTGAAAAAAAAAAGTTTCTTTCCTTGTCATTGGTAGAGACAGGAGGTCTCCAGCCCTTCTAGAAGAGGGAGGGTGAGTGTTTGGTTGTGGCTGTGCTGGTCTGAGTGCCCTGGGCAGCTCTGTCAGGCTTTATTCAAGTTACTGCATCAACCAAACCTGCATCTACCAGGATTTCAGAGCAGAAAAGTTCTTGAAGCTCCCATGTGCTTTCCAGCAGGAAAAAGGGCTTGTCTGGAGACACAGGAGATAAGTGCTGAGAACCTCTGGGCTCTTGGGGAAATTTGATCTTTTCAAGAATCGTTTTATTTTCTGCAGAAATTACTGATATCTTGAAAGGCAGTTGTTAAGAAGAAAAAAAAAAGTTCTTCACATTTTTTTTTCTTGCAGAATTGTGCCAATTATTAGGAAAATTGAATTTGCTTGAGCTACTCCACTCCCTCCTCTGAATATAAAAAATTATTCTGTGGAAAAAGTTGGATCCAATCTTGAATCTGCTCTGTCACCGATTCTCTCTTGGATATTGGACCAGACAATTTTTCTCCCTATGTCTCAATTTCCCTGCAAATGAGGGATAATGATGGGAGTCCCTGAGGCCAAGGCAGAGCTTTAATGCATCCCTCAAGCACTGGGAGCTGCTGCAAGGAGCACAGCTGGGCCCCAGCCAGGCACTCCTGCTCTGTGGCTCTGCTCTGGGTGGGGGATTCAGAGAACGTTGTTTCCTTCCTCTTTTCTTGCCTGTACCTTCACTTGTGTCCTCAGGTACCACTCCTGTCCTTGGCTTGGGTGAATTCATCTTTTTTTTTTTTAAGTTCTGGATTCAGTTTCCAGTTTCAGGTATATTTTAAGTGATCCTAGTGTGTCCTTTGGGTTGTGTTTTTTATGGAGTGGGCAGAGTGGGGAAGGCCTGTGTTGGGTTTTCCTGGAGGAGGTGAGAACTGGGGATGTGGATAACAGCTGGCAGTATCCCTGGGGTCTCTCCTTGCTGAAGTGGCCATTGCATCCTGCTTTGGAAGCACGTGCAGAGGTCCTGGGTGTTGTGGAGGTGCAGCTGTGGCTCCAGGGCAGCAGCTGGAGCTGGGGCAAGGCTCTGGTCCCATCAGCAGCTCCCCAGAGAGGAACCTGGAGCTGCCTGTCCCAGAGCCCTGGAGCTGGGAATGTCCAAGTGACAGACACAGCTTTGTCCTTCTTTAGGCTTCTCAAAGAGGAATAAGGGACAGAAATGACCCAGCAATTTGTTACCCAGACTAAAGAAGAAACAGAACTGGTCTGGCACTCGAGCCTCCTCTGCCTCAGCTGGAAACACCCTGGAACCCTCGAAATGCAGTGGGTGGTATTTAGAGGCTGGGTGTTCCATGTTGTGGTTAAGGATGATTTGCAAAAGCAGTAAGATGTGATGGTTTAAAAATGCACCATCACTCTGCATGTGGGCTGTGGAATGGTAGAAGGGAAGAAAAACCACCAGCCCAAAATGTGCTGAATAATGAACTGAAAGTGGTTATTGATTAGCTGTGCACTTTCATTACCCTGCTGTAGTCAGAGAGCAGCGAGCGATTCTTTCTTCTTTATTAAAAAAAAAAGAAAAAAAAAAGAAAAAAAAACTTTCAAAGGGGCTTATGAAATATTTAGTGTAATTATTTCCAAGATCAAAACTCCAAAGAAATTACCCAGCCACAGAAACCTTGTTAATCTGTTGGTGTTATGGATGAAAGACGCAACACAGATATTAAACATTTACTGCTCTTGTGCAAAATGGCCCTGTACTTTCCACCTCAATTGCACCATTATTCATCAGCCTTCACTGCTGTGTCTGTCTTGCTCCCCATGTAAGAATTTTAGGTGTCATTACAAGTTTCTTCTGATGGAGTGGAACTTATTTTCTTTATCTCCATTTTGCCTTTAGGCAAGGCAAGTCTCAGCCTAATGAAATCAATGTGAAGTATTACAGTGCTCCAACACTGCCTTTGCAATGGTACAGTGTTTTTCCTCCATGAAATAGTCTTTTTAAACCAGCTTTGGATGCTCATTTCCTGTTCCACATGATATTTGCATAAGTGAGGGAATAAAATGTTATTTCCATCAGGACTGTAACTACTGAAAACGTGGAGTAGCTGTTGATGACCCTTTTCAGCTTGAATAGGGAGTTACTGAGGAAGCAATCCAGGGTCTGTCCAATGTTGACTCAAATCCCAAAATTGCGTTTTTGTGGCTCAAAAGCAGGTTTAGTGGATCTGCAAGTATTTGGAGATAAAAATTCAAATTAACATTGAGAAATAGCCTGAAATGGGCTGTAGGTTGGAAAAGATGAGGATAAAGAGCGATGAATAAGCTATAAAATGGGGAATGAGTGCTGTGGTTGCATTTCAGGGGAGGTGGGATATGGCTGTAATGGGTTTGGGACTGAGTGGCTTTCAAGTGCCTTTTGCAGAGGGGTAAGAACAAGAGTCACAGGAAATATACAGAGTATTTCCTTTGACTTCAGCCTCCCTGCTCTCAATTCCTTACTTTCATGCTTAGTGACTGGTAAGATGAAAGAGTGGGAGTTTTCATGAGTGTCTGCTCTTGATGTTTTAATAGAAAACTCTGATTTCCAGTGCAGCTGCTGATGGAGAGAAAGGGAGCAGGGATGGTGTGGACATGGGCATTAAGAGCCTGGATGGATTTGTGGTTGGGATTTTACTACTTAATACAAGTGAAGCCTTGACCAGCTGGTGGGAACTGCACCAAGCTCCCTTGTGCTCCCTCTCTTGAGTTCTGTCAGGAAGAGGGATTGTAGCACACAGAGCTGTAAAGTGTAAATGCAATAACCTCTCAGGGAGGCTACCTGGGAAATTAAATATGTTTATTTTGTTTTTAAACCTGGCCTGCCTCCCATCTCCCTGCCACTGCTGCCCACAGTGTGCAGGCTTCTGCATGCCAGTGGCCCTTCAGACTGATGGATGTGCCACCAACCAAAGAAAAATCCTGTCCATGCTGTTTGCCTGTGACATTCCATAGATTTTTCTTTACAGTAGTTTAATGAGCTGCCAGCAATTTTCAGTCTTGTTTTCAGCCAACGTGCTGTACTTGCCACACTGTGAGTGCTGCTTTTTATTTTTGTTTCCCTGTGTGTGTATATATATGTATGTCTATATATGTGTGTCTATATATAAAATATATATATTGCACATCTATATTTATGTATTTGTGGGTATAATTTTGCCCTGTTTTAAGTGGATAATGCCGAGTCTTGGAGCAAGAGCAGCCCCATGAAAGGCAGGGTCTGCCCGGGTCCTTTACCTCACCAAGTTCTGCAGCCTTGCCACAGGACAATGGGGTTTGTGGCTGCTCTCCTCATGCAGACTACTTGGAAATGTTTAAACTTTAATGTCAGCGTTCTTTTTAATATTCATCTTTATCCTCAGTATCAGCAAAAGGATTAGAGGCTGGTTTGTCTTTCCCTCTGAACTCATCTGTGGCTCGAGTGTGCTTATTAGTTCTTTTAATGGCTCCTTTATTAGTTCATTACTGCGTAACCTCCAGGCACGGCAGGACTTGAAATGTTAATTTTCCAGCCAAAGTTCAGCTGATGGACTTACCTGATCCCCCTGGAGTCGGTGTGTGCACGGGGAGGGCTGGCTGCCTTTGCTCCACAGCATCACTTACAAAGCAGAGGGAAAGGAGTCAGTTTTTCCTCTCCCAGGTGTTAAAGGAGTAATAGGAATGGAAAGTACAAAAAGCCAGCACAGTATCTGAGAATATTTAAGCAGAAAAGGTGGTGGGTGTTGTGCACACTTTGCTGTGGTGTTACTCCCCCCACCTTCTCTTCACGTTGCTTTGAGCCAGTATTTGGCTGCCCAGTGAACTATAACAAGATTTAATAGCTCCAGTGTCGCTATATTGCATTTGGACTGCTTCCATCCTTCAGTTGTAATAAACGTCTGCTTTACAATGAGCTCTCAAATTCTATAAGTGACGTCAAATTGTATCTAATAATGGAAAAAAGATCAAGTACTGTAAATGCGACTCGTTCGCCCTGTCTTACAATCGGTGTTTGTCCTCAGCCCCTCGCTGTGCTGCTGCCCTCGAGAGCTCTGGAGCTTGTCCTACACCTGGAAAAAGCTGATTTCCACAAATGCTTGTGTTTTCCTTGTCCTGCTCTCCCCTGCCCTGTCCCCTGGCTGTGTTGCAGGCAGCAGCCAGCCCCACGGGGAGCTCCAGCTGCTCTGGCACTGCAAGGACTGCTGCATTCTGCAATGTGGGCACTTGTTGTGAGCTGCTGATTCACTGTCAGATGGGATCTAAGCTCAGTCATGAAATTCAGATGTGCAAACATCTGCACGGTAATTTTTCTCTCTGGAGATGTGACAGATGAGATGGGTGATTAAGATGAGTGTCCCCGCTGAGAGTCCTGCACTGACACAGTGGCCATGGAGCCGAGGGCATGTGAACTGTGCACTTTTAAGGAGCTTTAACTTTTGATCTATTTTATTTTTCTCTTGAGGCCTGATGAGTTTTTAAATCTGCTTAGCTGCTAGTGAGCAGGTACAACCCACACTGTGGAAACTGAAAACTGCTGATTTTAAAAAGCTCGTTCTGTCTCTTCAGTTTAGTGCACCTGTGTGTGTGTGTGAGACAGTTTTGAGAGTAGTGATGAGTGTTTTGTGGCCACAAAGCTGCTAAATAGAAATGTTGAGGCTTTTTAATCTTCTAACGTAGACACGGCTTGAAACAGTCCCACTGGAGAGATCACTTTGGTGGGGTTGGGCAAGGAGGGGGACAGAAGGGAGTAGTAAAATATGAGCACTCATTATTCATCTTGGAAAAGCCTCATTAACTGTGTTTTCCCCTGACCTTTACAGAGTAGTGGTCAGTCATGAAGGATTCATGGTGACACTTAGGCTCCAGACTAGAATGTGCTGAGCATTCACAAACCAAGAAGTTCCTCTCTGTCCCGTGGTCCTTCCCATGGAGCTGGCAGTGGGATGTGGGCAGGACAATGGCCAGGCTGTGCTGGCCCCTGTGATGGATCTCGGGCTGTGTGTGCCACAGCTCCTGGAAAGAGCTGGGCTGGCAAGGCTGGCGGGTGAGGGCTGAGCAAGGTTTGACAACCAGGCTCTGTAGATACTTGTGGAAAGCTTCTGAGAGGCAGGGACACTGTGGACAAGCAGGATCAGAGTGACAGGGACTGGTCTTTGCAGCAGTGCCACTCTGGACAGATAAAGCTGAGCAAGACTGCTCTGGGCCAGGAGGGAAACTGCCGCATTAATCAAGGTGTGAGCGCCGAGGCCGCCTTTGAAAACTGCTGACTTGGGCCCTGGGAATCTATTTCCCATTTATGCTGCAGCTTCTAAAGGCATAAATAAATGCAAGCACAGTAAGTATGCAGCTCTCTCCCATGTCCTCCTGCAGGGAGCTCTGCAGGAGAGGGAAGGTGGCTGGGCTGCTAAGCCTGGTGTTGCTTCCCAAAGTCCAAGTGTTTGATCCACTTAGGCATCAGTGCTGACATCTCTTTGATATTGCTTTCTTCAAGGAAGCATCTTCTTGGGGGATAGAGGCGATGTAGAAAACCTAAGGAAGGTCTTTAGGGAGGTAGGTGAAGTCTCCAGGTAATGCCTTCACTCATCCTTTTGCTGTTACAGGTTTGGCTTGGTTTTCTTATAGTTTCTGTTCATTATCTTAAATTTCTTGATGATATGAAAATACTACAAGGAAAGTTGTTCAATAGCTGAGTCAAGGATATCAATCCTTAGCTCATGAGTGTGCTCTTTCCCAGAGGAGACTTTTCTCAGCTTCTACAGAGAGCACAGCCCTGAGCAGGCAGTAGGTGATCAGACCTGGGGCTGGGACCTGCTTCTGCTGCCAGCTGCTGTGTGACCCTCCATGATGGGTTTTCCTTTTAACTTTATAATAGCTTAAAATGAACCTCCTGTGTGAAGCTGGAAAAAGCTCATTATAGTTGCTTTCTGTGTCTGGGGCCCTTTCTTCTCTGTGAAAAAGGGATGCAGCAGCCTTTAGGTGGGTTCCTGCTGCTGGGGCGTTGCTCACTGCAGCCCTGAAAAGGCTCTGCTCAGCAGCCTGAGCATGGAAAACGTGAGCTGGTCAAAAATTAGTCATTGAGGTGACAGCTGGGAAGAGTCATAACAGCCCTTTTGTAGCCTGAACCCACAGCATGATTGGTTCTCCTACCCTGAACCCATCGAGGAGCTGGGATTTCTGCTGTCACAATCAGTTTCCATCCCCTCAGGGCCAGCCTGGGAAGCCTGGCTGGGATTTGGCCTCCAGCACTTCAGTAGCACAGTTTAACCACCCACCCTTCACAGACTGAATCTCAGTCCTTAATTAGAAGCTGTCAGTTGTTATCAGACCTTTGCTATCTCCTTTGGTACCAGGGAGGCTGCCCAGACACTCCCATAGTGAACGTCAAGTTCACGGGTTAAAAGGAGAGATTCTCCTGGGTCTCTTGGTCTGCTCAGCTTCTGCAAATCCAAATAATCCTCCCCTGATTTGAAAGCACGGGCACTTTTTTTAGGGAGTTTGTTGTTGTGAGGAAGACTGTTAAAATTGGAAGTAAATGCAGCAGGCTGTGAGTGAGCCTTCAGACACTGCCTGGAGCAATGGCTCAGAGGTGGATCTGACTCATCTCAGCAGGATATTGACTCTGCAGCATAATTATGATGCTTTGAGAACCTGATTTTAAAATAATTGAGGTATAAAATTATGCGCCTGGCTCTCCCAGTTACTACAGCTCTGGGTATAAATTGAATAAGGGGCTGTACAAATGTGCCACTTGGCTATAGCAGGAATAGCAGCGAGTCTGGAAATGTCCTGCGTCACCGCTCTTCTCCTCTTGCTGGGAAGCCGGCTGCAGGCTGAGCTTTGCAAACAGCCTCTGCATCTTCCAGTTGTGCAGCCACAGGGGTTTGGCAAATCCATGGAAAGTTCAGCTTGGTGTAGCCAAAATCCAGTTTGAAACCCTGGCTGTTTGCTAATCCCTGCACGTGGAGCATCTCAAGCACCTCTGGCTGCTTCTGGCAATGGGCTGGGTGCAGACAAGTGCCACGGACACAGCTGGAGTTTTGACACCTGTTTTCCAGAGCTGTGTGGTGGTTCCCTTGCTTCCAGAAGTGCTTTTTCCTCTCTCCCATCGTTCTGCAGAAAAACTCATGTGTTTTGTTTGTACAATACAATGTGGGGTCTTGGTGAGCTTCGATTCTCTGTAAAACCCCAGGATTTTGGAAGGAAGTCTCTGTCCTCAGTGAGTTGTCTGAAAGGGCCATTTTGTCACCTCTGTCCCACCTGGAATGGTGTTTGTCCAGACCTGAATTTGGTGAAATCTCATGTCTTTCTTTCATGGTTTGATACCTGGGCTCCACTGCTCTTGAAAGGGTAGGAAGAGGTTATTTTTAACTCAAAGACAACCCAAACTGCAAACTTAGCTCAATTATGTACTTCTTTTGCCAGTCTGGCTAAAAACCAGGCAGACAAGTCAGGTTTGTTCTCTTTGTGCCTTCTTCAGGGTCTGCTGCTGCCTGCAGTCCTGTGGGCTGAGCCCAAACACTGCTTTTTAATCATTGACCACAGGGAAGGAGAAACCTGAAGGGAACCTCACAGTGAACCCTCAGCTCCCATAGAGGCTGAGCAGGAGCAGGAGCCAGTGCTGTGACCAGACAGGCTCCGCATGCCAAGGCTGCTGTTGTGCCTGCTTGGAGCCAAAATGTTGGGATTTTTAGTCTGTAATAAAATAAACCCTCTTGTGTGTCAGCCATCTGAATTATTACCTGACTGGCACTTCATTATAAACACATTTTTTTCCATGTTGGTACTGGTTTCTTGCCATTTTACTGCTTTTTAGGTTCTATTTTTTGTTTTATTCATCTCTTCCAATCGATAGAAATATCCTGTTTTTAGCAAGCAGCAAGGGCAGATGTGACTGATGTCCTTATAATGGAGCAGAATCACTTTCAGAACATTTGGGGAACAAGGGGAGAAGCTTTTAAATCTAATTTTCAAAGATCTCTAAAGCACAACAAACTGCTGAAAATGTGTAGCTGAGTCTCCCGTTGCCATTAGCTCCAAGAGTTGGAATCCTGGAGTTGCACCATTGCAGATCTGATCCTTGAGATCCATCCTTTGGTGGTAACTGTTGTTCCTTGCCCTGACACTAATTAAAACCACTTAATGAGATTATCTCCACCTGTTCTGGAGGATTAGTTTGATGGAGGAAATCCTGCACGTGCATGTGGATGCAGAGCTCAGCACTGTAGGGAAGCAGAGTCTTCCCAGAATTATTCTCTACAGGCTTTGCCATAGCAGAGACTTTTTTATCCTCCCCTCCACAGGCACAGATTGCTCTGACAGCAATAAAATGTGGCAGAGAATTGAATTTGGAAATAAATTGTTTAGATGATGCAGCACCAGACAGATCACTATTCCAGAAGAGTCGGTCTGGGATGGGTTTGCTTTAGTGCCAGACTGGAAATGTGGCAGTCACAGGGAGATGAGCTGGGGGTACTTTGGCACAGGGCTGGGTGTACCTGGGCCAGAGAGCCCTGGACAGTGTCCCCTGGGCCAGAGAGCCCTGGGCAGTGTCCCTGGCAGTGTCCCCTAGACAATGTCCCCATGGGCAGTGTCCCCATGTGTGCTCAGCACTGGGGCAGCTCTGGCAGAGGCATTGCAGTAAACCTGGGTTATAAACACTGGATGTTGTCCCTGGTTGCTCTGTGACCATGGGCATGTGTTGGAACCTCTCTAAACCTCGTAAAAGGTTGGTGAAGTGTTGTGCAAACACCGACTGGCACTAAGGGCTGTTGATAGTGGTGTGGTTTCCTGGTTCCCACATCATGGTTTAATCCACAAGATAAATTGGTTGGGTTTATTCTGTTGGTGGTTTTCACCAGTCTCAGGGTTTGGGGCTGGTTTGGCTCCAGCAGCTCTCTCTGAAGGCATTCAATAGACAGGCACAGCAGAAAGGTGGATTTTGGTGACAGGAAGGAATCAAGTGAATGGTTTGTGTGCTGTGAGAGCCATCACCAGATCCTGCCAAGCCTGACAACAGACTTTGCTTCTTGTGTCCTCTTTTCCTTACCAGTCATCCTTTTATTTCCCCCTTCCTTACATAAAGTTAATGTCTTTATCCACAGTCCATAGGGGGTATTAAAGGTATTTGAAAAGTTCCTGCTTTGACCTGTGGTGTAGTAAATGCTGTATTCCCTGAATTCTTAGCCAGTAATTCTGTTACAGTGCCTTGAGGTGGGGTTTGATGGGATTTTTCTCTGTTGCAGTTTGATCTTTGACTGTATTCTCATGCAGTGGGAGTGTAAAAATGAGCCTGACATTGACAGAAGTGACAGGAGGATCTTGCCAGCAGACTGTTTTGGAGGTGCAAAAAAGAAGGGGTCCTACCAAGATTATAATTCATAATAAAACAGGGAAGAAAAGTACATTTCTGCTGTCTTTATTCTTAGAATCCAAAGGACTTTCTTCATCATGTTGTTACCGAGGGCTGAGGAAGTTGAATTATTGCCTTTTTTTGCTGCTAAATGAATTTGAGAGGATAAAACCTGATTCTTTTTGAGAGGATGCATCTCTGGTGTGTTGCTGACACTGGAGATTGTGGGCAGCAGCAGATCTGCCTATTCCTTTGGAGCTTTTGTCACATTTCTTCCATGGAGATGCTGTTGCATATGAAAGTCTGATTGATATGATGGCAAAGGTCAGAAGGGTAATAGCCTTGATGGTATCCCCTGAAGCAAATCAAAATTCTTCTGAAAGATTCTGTTCAATTTGGTCTTAAAGGTTTGGTAGCACTCCAGGGATTCTTCTCTCTGCTATTATGTTTATAGCTATTACAAAAATTAATGTTTGCCTGTTGTTGCTTCTTTTCTTTTCCTAAATAGGATATTCTGCCACAAGAATGGAAAATAACCAATTCTCTCTTTCCTCCCCCCTCCTTTCTGTCTGTTTCAGGGATCCTCGATGCATTTCCTTGCCATTATTTAAGGAGCCTTTACTAGAAGCTTTTGGATTGTGTTTGTGAGCAGACCAGAGATTTTTGTATCCAAAATGCTCATAAAGGAATATCGTATTCCCCTTCCGATGAGCGTGGAAGAATATCGCATCGCCCAGCTCTACATGATACAGGTCAGCAGCTCCCTGCTCCTGCAGGGCTCTGGGGCTCTCTGTGGGCTGGGGGAGAATTGGAAATGTTATAAAGGAGTAGTGGGGGAAAGTAACACAGACTTCCATTTCTGACTTGCTTCCTCTTCTCCTTAAATTGGAGAACTTTTGTCTGACCTACCTGTTCCTGTGTGGGTACCTGCTGGGGAGGGATCGAGCTGCAGGGCATAAACAGCCCCTGCTTCCCTGCTGGGTGCTGCTTGCTGGTTGTGCCAATTCCATTGCAAACCAAATCCTGCTCTTTTCATGGGAAGCAACAGTCTAATCTCAATTTGAGAGGGTAAACCAAAGGTGTAACTTGGGATTAAGGGAGGGAAAAAATAAATGTAATATATCTGTGCTTATATACCATAGTGAAACAGATACTAATCAGTTTAGACATAAAATGTAGATTATTTTTAATAGGCTTCTGAATGCTGATGGGAATTTTTCCGGAATTCCCTGTCTGCAGTAAAGGAGTTAATTAAAATGTTCGGTTTTTGTAACTGAAATCCTCTGTGCCCATATTCTCCCAGTGTTTGAAATCCAACCAGGAGCAGTTATAAAAGGAAATGAATCTGAAATGTTATTTCATTGTCCTACACTTTAAATAAAATGTAATTTTGCTCATCCAGCAGTACACACATCTAATATTGAGTTTGCAGGAGAACTGTGCTTTCTGAAGTATGCTTAAAAAATCTGCTTTGGCTTAAAACCTAAAATAAGGGGAAAAAGCAAACGCCCCCCAAACCAAAGCAAAAGCACAATGCCCCCATTTCTCTCCTGACCCCCCCAGAAGTGTTTCTTAAGGATTCATGCACTTGGGCTTGACTGTTGAAAGTATGTATGGTGTGTATTTTATAGTAATAATGGTCAAATTCCATGTTCTGACACAAATGTGTCATCTTTCTGTGTCTAACCTAAATCTTGGCATAAACAGGTAAACGTTTTTCGTAGCTGGCTTCATTTTTCTGTACCTTTTCCTGATGCTGTAGCTGCTTTGAATGCTGGTGTAATTATTTTGTTAACAACACAGTCTTCCTAATTTGTCTCAGTTGCTTTGCATGAAGAGCTGGTGGATGGCAGCAGAGTATTATCTGTGCAGAACTTGTCAGTGAGCAGCAGAGCGTAGGGGAGAGTGATCTGATTAGCAAGGAGGAGCCCACCTGATTAAACAGAGGATGAATCCTTAATTGGGGAGTGTCTGTGGGGCCTCCTGGGAATTCTGGAGGACTTGGTCAGGAAGGTGGATTTGCTTTTTGATCTCAGAAATTAAATTGCTGGTTTTAATTTCCTTAATGCAGAACACTGGGTTCTGCTTTGTTACTTGGCAGGGGTTTGGGCCATACCTTAACATGAAAACAGGAGAAGCCATAAGGGTTTCATGCAAGGGGAAGTTCACCAGCTTGAGAAACTACATCCCCAAATTGCCATCCAGCCCTGCTTTAATTCTCTACTGCACTGACAGGCAGCAGAGTAAGGTTTCCTCTTAGATCAGGTGTCAAGTCAGGTTTCTGATCTCCCTCCACTCTCCTGGAGCAGGGGCTGAGCTGGAAACACTTCATGGAGCCCAAGGTGTGGGGGAGCTGGAGGAGTGCATGACAAGCAAGGGACTTGGCTGTGTTACTTGTACAAGTAGCACAAGAGAAAGAGTTAGCTGTGCTTTTCCTTGAGAATACTAGTTTCAGCTCAAGTTTGAAAAAGCCAAAAAGCAATAACAAAACAAAGACCACTTAGGGTAGGGTTCATAGTTTGGTAGCGATTTGCTTCAGTTGTTCCTGAAATTGTTGTTCCTGCTGGCCTCGATGTGAGCTTTTCCTAGACCAGGATATCAAATGTTTTCTTCAGTTTGATTTAAAAACAGAGGTTTTGTCTTTGAGACAGACCCTGGGGAAGGAGCACTGGGGAGCATGACTTTATCCTTTTCAGAAAATGAGAAAGTGTTTCATGTCTGTCCTTTTATTTTTCCTCTGAAACGCCTGAAGAGGCCACAGGAGAAGTAAGTTCTGTGTGCTGAGCCCTGTTATGGGAACAAGCTCAGATATCTGCAAAGCAGCGGTGAAGAGGCATTTCTGAGAAATCTGTGGCTGAAATGTAGAACAGAATGTTTTGAAGTAGTTCCTGGGAAGAGGAACGATTCTTAAAAGCAAAAGGTTAATTTGTAAGACATTTTTCATGTACGGAATGGTGGCGTTGGTGCTGGAGGCACCAGGCAGCCTGGTCCTGTGAGAAACACTTCTCCAGCAGTGGAACAGGAGATGTCATCGTTGTTCCTCAAGGGCTTTAGGGAGCCCCAGGCACGTACCTGGAGTTGATCACTCATTTACCTTGGAGTTCATGAGTTACAATTCCCGTTAAATTCCAAACATTATATATTTTTTTTTTTCCCCTTGGTATAAATTTTCCTAGATTTCAGCATTGTCCAAATGGAAGTTTTCAAAAAGCCATTCTCCCCTGAGCCCTGTGGTGGAAGTGGTCCCTCAAAACCACATGGGCAGGGATGTTCAGACTCAAGCTGTAGTACTGTCAACACTTTCCAAAGGCATTTTCATGTAGATTTTTGCTTTGCAGTGGAAGGATCGATCATCTGTTTTCATGAGAGAACAATCCCTTCCTATTCTTAGAAGTCTCAACAAAACTTTCTGCCAGATTTGATGTAAGCTGCATCATGCCCAAGTAGCAAAGGATCCTTCCATTAATTGGGAACAGGCTGTACTCATATTTGCTGTGTTTACTGGATGGGAGAATTCAAATTGTGCAGTATATAATCCACATCTCTCCTGCTTCTCTGCGCCACTGGGCAGGCGAGACATGCAATAAATCACTGCGTGTTGCTCTGTAATTCCTCTTACAACTACAAGTTCTCCAGGCTGGTGTATAAAGCACTGCAAACTGAGATGAGTGGCCTGCTGCTTTGCTTTTTAATTTTTTTAATTTTTTTTTTTTTTTTAATTTGAGGTGAGAGAGCAAAAAGTCTCCTAAGTTGCTTTCTGCTGGCTTCTGAAATATTATCTACAGTCAGTGGTTTCAGTACTTTAAGTAGCACTTAAATTCTTCCCTAAATAAGTTAATTTTACATTACAGCAAGGACTTAATGTACCCTCAACTTGCTTGAAGCCTAGCAGATCTGAACTGAATTGTTTTTCTCTATTAAATTTCAGACTTCAATATCCTTCCTTGGGAAACCTCTCACGCAGCATTGTCAGCCTCTCCAGGTTGGGAGCCCGTGCTCCAGAGCAGTTTGGTTTAGCTTTTCCATAGACACAAGGCCTTTTTGCATCATTGCTGAAGTTTTGTGTCTTTTGAGGTCCAAATTAAAACATACTCGTTTTTATATCTGAGCTGAGATCCAGCAATTTTCCTTCCTGCTGTGACCTGGTTTTATTCTGGTGCATAAAACAGGCAAAATATTTCAAAACAGTGAAATCACTCTTTGTACCTCTATTAATGTAACTTTTCCCTGAAATCTGTGTGCACATTTAAAAGCCAGTTCTGCTTCCAAGGATGAGAGTTTCTCAATGAACTCAGCCTGGAGAGTTGTCCATGGGACTGGGAGTGGTTTGATCTGGGGAAGCTGCAGGCTGCTGTCCTACACTGAGCAGAATGGAACTGGAGATGAGCACTGGAATGAGTTCCATGAAACACAAACCATTTATGGAGGGAACAACTGTAACCATCTGTAGGGATTTGTTTCTTCCTGCAGAAGTTTTGAGCCAAGGACTCTGTCCTGGATGTCTTCTCAGATTCTCCACATCACATCTGAGGCGTGTGAGCTATTTCAGTCTCTGCAAGGTGAATTCTGTTGGGCACAGAGGGATCTGTGTTACACATTAGAGAGATCTTATTAAAGGGTCTCTTAATTCTTCCCCTCCTGAATCCTTCATATTTTTGTCTCAGCAGCAATCCTTTCCTGGCATCCTTTCCCTGTGTGTTCAGAGAACTTTCCTTTCTGATCACCTCCTCCTCCTCACCCCAGAAACAATGCCCACATTAACCTAAAGTCTCTGTTTCATAAAAGCTTGAAATAGGAGCCCTGAATGCGTTTGTCAGGATGTTATTAGCCAAAGGTCAGTCCTTTTATCATCTTAATAACATTCATTACTGTGCTTCCATATGCCATGAGATGCCAAGAGACCGCTGCCCTTCTGACCCTCTCATAAGACAAGAGAATTCCTCTTGTTATTAAAACTTATTTATATATGTCAGTGTGCTCAGCTTTCTTGTCTGTTGTAAACAACTCTGGTCCTCATTTTGTCTACACAGGTTTCTCTGGGTATTTGTGACCTTCCTCCAAAGATAGTGTGCTTTAAAAATATTCTTCTGCTGGTCCTAGTGATTACCTTTTGAGGATGAGACTTATTTTAATATGCAGCATCATCCTTTTGAATTAATAGCATTAATACTTTGTCATCCATCACTTTAAGGGTCCATGACTGGGAAAAACCTCTGGCCCTGTTTGAGGCACTGCATGGAAGATAACCCATCTGCTCAACACTGCCTGCTGAACTCAGGCAGGATCCTGGGAATTGAGGGCTTCTCATGTTTTAACATGAGCCTCTCCTCTATTGTCCTCCAGGGCTTTGCATTTTTTGCCTTCCCTGAAAAATCAAAGCATGTTCCGAGCATCTGCAGTGTGCTCCCCTGCCCTGGCTGCTGATGGAGTATCCTGAGCCACTTTCCTCCTTTCTGGAGGATCATGGTTTGTCCATCATCTCAGTTTCCAGACACCTGCACTGTCCTATTTTCCCCTTCATTTCCATGTAGCTCTCAGGAAGCACCTTTGAGAACAGACTTAAAACTCTGCTTGATGCTGGTGGTAATTCTTGAGGCCCTGTTGTGATACCCAGGTGCAGAAGTCGTGTCCCTTAAAGCCTCAGCTCTGCTTGGCAGTTGCCAGCAGGCTCAGCAGATGGTGAAGGATTGATTGAGAGGGGGAAAGCAAACTAACCCTTCATCTCTGGACACTGAAGAACTGGATGGCTGATTATTTTTGTTCTGCATGCAGATGCCTTGGCCATCTGCACAGACAGACATTTATGCTTCACTTTTAAAGCAGGTGACGCTGCTGACAGCTCCAGAGACCCTGGAAGGCTCACAAGTCTAAAAGCAAAGCCTGGTTTGAAGCTTTCCCCCTGATTTCTGTGCTGCAGCATTAGAACCTGTGGCTTCTGTATTCTCTCTTCTTCCTCTGGTTTTCATAACCTTTTCTTTGTGATCATGAGGAAAGGAGGGGAAGGGTGAGGCACTTGCAGATGTTTAGTTTTGAGGACAAGGGTGGAACAGTTATGTTTGGTGGTACCAGTCTTGGGCTCTCCTTTGCACAGGTGACAGTGACACTCATACAGGTTATCATTTTGGGAGAACATACAGAAGGAGCAAACACCTTTTCTGCATCTGTTTGTTTCTTGTTTCATAGTCATTATCCTTGAATTCTTATATTGTCTGGGATTCCATATCATATTCCAAAAAAGATTGATTTTAGGGTAGTGAACTCGACGTTGCCTTGATGGTTCATGTGCTCTCTTTCTCTTACCAAAGGCGAATGAAGCTGAGATAATGTTATAACACAAACAATTTTAAACTTCAGAGTTGCATTGATTTTAATACAGGACCCAGCACTGCCAATCCTACTGAGCCTGTTGGCTGTCAAAACCCTTTTTTCCTTCTGTATTTTTTTATTCTTATGAAAGAAGGACAAAAATCATGACTGGGATTAGGTTTTTCAAATACCTGAAGGCAAGTAATGAATTAAGTATTAGGAAGACTATGGGGATTTCTTTAAGCCAGTCCTGCAGTATTTTAGCACACAGCCCATTGTTAGTGAACAATTATATTGGGTTCCTAAAGTATAAAGGATGTAGTCAGAGGATTAGACTTGATCCAGAGCACCCTGAGTTGAAATTTTGTCTCTGACTCACAACACAGTAATGGGCAACTTGCTTTGCCTCCCTTTAAACCAGGGACAGTAATTCTCACAGACAGTGTCTGTGGAATAGTTAATGCAGTGAAAAATCAGTGTGAAGACATGGAAGGAAATACTTAGAGCAGATGAAATACTGAGCTGGAAGTGTAGTCGACATTTTGAAAGATGGGGCATGTGGGGTAAACAGGTTTGAGGGATCTCCATAATAAAGTGATCCCTAATTCATGTGCCTCTGGCACATCCAGCCCTGACTGAAGGAGTATGACTGGGCGTCTTTGTAAGGCAAAGTGATTAATGATTTGCCATGAGAAAGGTTCTCTTAATGCTGTAAATTTTTTATGACCCTGCACAATTGATTGTCCCCAAAATATCCTGTTTTTGTACAAGCAGCTTCATTAATATCTAGCCCTGATTCTAAATAATGCAGTGCCTACAAAGTGATACTGCATGTTTTTCTGCTCTGCCTTGCAGGAGCCTGACACTGACAGCCCAGCCTGCCTTCAGCTTTTAGGTTTTGGGTTTTTTTTAAATATGTGTTCCATTACAAGAACAGCAGCCAGGAGTGCTGGTGCTGATGGTGCAGCAGATGCAGTGCAGGTAATGTGCCCATGCCTGGGTGAGAGAGGTGCCTTCCTCAGGGCCTCCTGCACCCCCAGCTTTGCTTGTGCAGCTCTGCTGTGCCTCTCTCTGACACACATGGATGACATCTCCTTGTGTGCTGGATGTCCCCTTGGAAGCAGCATTCAGGGTGGTTACAGGCCTGTCTGGTAGTCCAAATTTTTGCTTGGTAAACTTGAGGGAAGATTCCTCCCCAAAGTCCCTAGCACAGGCAGGACTGATCAGGCAGCATCTCCCTGCAGAGCTGGAAGGATCCGAAAGGGAACCCTCCTGGAAGCTGCAACTGCTCAGTGCTGGATTGGGAAAACAGAGGGTAACTGCTTTATGGTTACCATCAGAATTATGTGCAGCTGGTGAGGCATCAGTGTTTGGGGACAGGGTAGTGCCTGGCTGGGATGAAGCACTACATATTGCCCAGCCATTGATCAAACTTGCAAGAGGGATGTTTAAATCATCTGCTCTTTTGCCTTTATTAATGAAGCTGTTCATGAGAACAGATTTCTTTCCTCTCTCCTCAGGGTTTCAGGTCATTCCCCTGTGTTTGGAGCAACGAGGCTCAAAGTGCTGTTGTAAAGCCTCGTGTTCTGATCGTTATCTTGTTGACACAAACTAACCTTCCTTCCCGAAATAAGTATTGACACGGCCCTTCATGTTTTTTTGGCTTTTTTAAACAGCACTAATTGGATTAAAGTAATTGTCACGCGTGAAGGATGCATGTTAGAGCACAAAGGGCACAGGGCAGGCTCAGCTGCGGGCACCATGGTTACTGGTGACATCACTGATTTGCTGTTCCCAGCAAGGATTCAGTGCGGCCGAAGCCCGGGTGAGGATGGCCCAAACTAAACCCAGGGGAGCGCTGATGCCGCCCCTCCCGTTGCCATGGAAACACGGGATGCACTTTAAAGTTGCCTGCGTGCATAACGTGGTGCTCAGGGTGTAAACAAAAGCAGGGTCCTGTGGAGCCCACAGCTTCTGGAAGGGCAGGGATGATGCTGTGGGGAGAGTGGGGAATCCTGCTGTGCCTGGACTTGTTTTCCCATTGGCTTCACTGTGCACGATGAGACACAGTGAGCCTTGCTTTGAGGGCAAAGAGCAAAACTCTCAAGTCCTTTGTTGTCCTCCAGCAGTTTTGTGGTTGGGGGGACTGCCAGTCCAACTTGATGTAATTGTTTCTGATTGGAGCTTACAAAGTGCAGGCTCAAAAGTTCTCTTAAAGCCATCCCTGGGATAACAGGGTTCCCATTATTAAAGGTGAACCCCCTGCCTACTTTTAAGATTGTCTTTGTAATATAACCATTGAGATTGTTCTCAAGTCCTGCAAAACAGGAGTAGAGAAGCTTCCCTGTTTGAGGACTGTTTTGCTATATTTTGATAAAAGTCTCTACTCCAGTCCAGAAAAGAGCTCTGTCACAAAATGGTTAGGGTGCTGAAATGGGGATTCAGAGATCTGGGTACTGGATGTAGCCCTGCCAGCAGCTCTGTGTCTTCAAGTTACTTTTTCCATATTCAAAATGGTGCTCTTTTGTTGAATCCGTGGTCTTTAGTGTGAGGGGGCTCAGCTGTTCTGACTGAGGCACAAAAGCCTTTGACAGCCAGAAGTTGTATTGTACTTCAGCACTCTCCTGCATAAGTAAGAATAAGGGTGAATTTTATTTTTAATTTAGTTCCTGTAACTTCCTGTTTGTTTCGAGAACATTGTGCACTGATAAAATTATGTTGGTTTTGATGTGATGAGAAGTTCTGCACCTTGGCTTCTCTAAGAGTGGAACAGTTCCATCTCCTCTGCTCCCTTCTTTCACTCAGAACAAAGCTTTTTGCTCAGGTGTTGCCCTGATTGTGGTGATACGATTTTAATTGAGTGTTTCAGGTCTTTGTCACACACATAAAGAAAAGAAAAGAACAAGTTTTAAAGTACAAAGCTACGGCACTTTTAGGATAACCCAGCATTTTGTTTCCATAGTCAGAGACGTAGGTTTTGATTACCTGCAGTAAATAGTGACCATGAACGAGGCCTGGTCTATCAGATATCTGCATCAGCAGGCAGGAGGTTGCTGGTGGTGAAAGTAGATTGCTGGTAATGAATTAGATGTCAGCTCAAATGCTGGTGAAGGAGTGGTTAACAGAACCCAGAGCTGAGTCATTCCGCAGCACGGGCTCAGGCAGATCCACCCTGAGCAGGAACACCCTCCCTGGACATGAACCATGTGCAGAATCCTGTGCTGGGAAAACCCGGGAAGAATAAACCAAGCATTGCTTCCAGGACCTTCCAGTGTTTCCCAGTGTGTCCATCATTGCCTTTCTGGTTTTAGGTGCTGTTTAATTCTGGCTGGAATGTGCTGTCGTATTTTGTGCTGGTTTGTTTGTGGTGTTTGACTGCTGGTATTGCCACAATAAGCTAAATTACATGACTGGGACTAACAGGCTGCTTTTCTCATCACCTTTCCCAGCTTTTCTGTTAAAGTTTACCACGTGCAAGGCCCCAGTCACTGTGTCACAGGTCCCTGCTCAGTACCTGGTGCCTGCAGGTGGGACTGAGGATGGCTGGTGGGCAGCTGCTGGAGCACAGCTCTCAAAGCTCATAGAAGGAAGGCTCTTGGTGGTGGGAAGAAGACACCACTTTGGAAAATCAATTGTAAGAGTGAAATATTTAGGCTGGAGATAGTTGGGAATATTTTTCCCTTAGCATATGGAAGAGATTGAGAGCAAAGAGTTTATTCCTCTCCCCCAGCCTAAATTTTGTTTATACCTTTGGTGCCTTTACACTTCCTTTCTAAAACTGAGCAGAACAGGTCTGGTTAGTGAAAACAGGTCTTAAGAGCTCTCCAGTGATGACAGGAATCATCTTGCTGAGCAGCTTCAGGCATTTTTGTGGTCTGATGGATTGTGTGAGGCACTTCATGCTTTCTCTGGCTCCCAAAGGAAAGGTCTGTTTCTGGGAACTTAATTGGTGTTTGTGGTAGCCTTAGCATCCAAAACAATAAAATAATAGTAATTGGTCATAGAGAATGTTTTCTCAGCCTCCCTTGCCACAACAATATGAGCAAGTATGTTAGCAGGGTCCTCTGGGGATATTTGCTGTCATGTTCTTGTTCTGTGGTTACAGAGATGTCTTTGCTGTCCTTGTTAACTGAAACCATCAGCTGGCTGGAAACTTCTCATATCCCTATCTGTGTCTAAGTGGGCTAAAAAAATCCTGAGAGTTCAGTGTTATTTTAATGCATTCTCCCAGAAGAGTTTTGTCCAGACTATCAAAATACTCCCTTTCCAAATGGGAGCAGGAGGAAAAAAAACACCCCCCAGAAAAATCTCCTGGTTATTGTTTCCAGACAATGATTTGTGTCTTCCTTACCCATGGATGATAGGTCTGTCAAGCGTGGTGCTGTCAGTCTTCATAATTGGAGTAATCTCAAATCAGAGCTCTCTTGGGTGCTGTGGCTCTGTGTGACTGCACTGCTGAAGGGAAGCAAGAACAACATCAGGAAGTGAAAGCATCCCAAGCTTTTGTAATCACTGTCTCACTTACTTAGATTGAGAGGTTGTACTGTAAACAATAATCAGTGGTAAACAAGGTGAGAGTGTAGTTATAATCTATTTTTGAATGCTAGAGCATGCCCGGATCACCCATTATCACCATGCAGCCCACCCCATCCTTGCTGTTCTCTGCAGGACCATTGCAGTGCTCAGAGCAGTTACAGTGAAACCAGACAATTTCAGGGGAAGCTAAACCAGCTGAGCTGTTTGCAGCGGTGCTGTTGGCTTTGCAGAGATTCTCTGCTTGTGCCTGGGAGCAGCCTGTGCTGGATTCCAGGGCAGGAACACAAGGAGGACTCTGGTTTAGATTAATATTCTTCTTGGTGTTCCAATTTGCTTGATGGGGCTGTTTTTCTTCTAATTCCCCAAAAGCAAAACATTACAAGGCAATCTTAATTTACACAGCCTGACCTGTGTATTTCTCCAGCTGATCCAAAGAGCCACATCCTAACTGTTTCATCCAGCATTATGCATTCCTGTTCTGGGAATGCTGCTCCTTCAGCTGTGCTGAGACTCGTTGGGCTGTGGAGGTCTCTGTTGCCATCAACCATCATTCCTTTATGGAGCTGTGTCCCTCTAGAAAAACAAACAAATTGCATTGAGTCACCTGAGCCAGGTTGTTTGCTGGACTAAGGCTTTGCAAGATGTGCTCTGGTGGAGAGACACCTTTCCAACTGGGAAAGGAGATGGAGGATCTGAGAACTGATGAACCTACCCGTGGAAGGCTCTGTTTACAGCTGTTTGTCTGCTGTTGAGAAGGGCAGATGATAAATGGGGTTAGGCTGGCCCAGTGGTTAAGTGATATTCATGGGAATTATTCATCTGTGATTGTTGTGCTGGGGTCATGTGCTGTGTCCCATGCTATGCTGCTGTGCCAAGAGATTTATTTTAATAGAAGCCTTTAAGTAACTGGCATTCTTGCTAATCATGGTGCATCTGCTTCTCTGGGTTCCCTGTTATGAGTAATTTAATGCTATTACTTTAGCTAGAAGGGATCTGTGTCACCATCTGTCCTGAAAAGCTATTGATGGGGCTGTGCAGAACATGGAGTGTCATCACCAGGAGAGAGGGACTTGGAAAGGGATGACTGGGTTTCCTCTTGTAATACAATATAAGATGGTTTACTGTGATTATGGGTTAGATAACCTGCATATAAAGGCTGGTAGCTTTATTTTGCTGGGGACCATTCCTCAGATATTTATAGAGGGTGAAGATGCTGTGTCAGTAGTGAGTAGCAATGATCCAGGTGATCTGCTCAATAAAACCTCTACTTCTCTCTGAGGCTGAAACCTCTGAGACTGACCCTCAAGTGCTGCACATCAGCACCTCCAGCAGATACTCCTTGGAGAGGGCCTGCCACACACTTCTTCAGCCAAATGTTTTCCTAATTGAGGGTTATTTTTTAATTGTTGTTTACAGACCACTTCCTTGTAACAAGCCCTCTCCAGGCTGTAGCTGAGGCACAGTAGGCATGAAGAGGCTGCATGGCTGCAGAGCAAATTGCTCTTCACTCCCACAAGTGCTTCACTTTCACACCACTTACACCCAGAGTACTATCCTGGCCTCTCAAGTGCATGTGGCTGAAGTCTTTATTTTTATTATATGAGAAACATGTTTTCTCTTTGTCTTTCTGACTGGTCGGTAATTGCACTGTTCACTCTCTCTCCTGACTCTTGGCCCTTCCTTACTTCACTGCAGCTCGTTGTCTTCTCAGCAAGCCAACTGCTAAGTGTGTGAGAGCCTGGAGGGCTGGGAAGCAGCTTTGTGTGGGTTTATCCTGGGGAGTTTCCCTTTGATCATACTATCCTTCCCAGCAGCGTGGTGTATTATGAGTATAAATTTGCCCTGATTCAAAAGTCCTGGCTCTAAAGATAGTTTGGGATATAATCTTTGATTTTTTTTTTTTTTTTTTGTCAGCAGAGCTACAGCTCCTATTTCACATTCATCTGAGAAAATGTTCTTGCTGCCCTTGTCATATCTTACGTAGATAAGTGACAAGTAGGAGGGATGTGAAGGGCCAAAATTTGCTCAAGGTTTATAATTGGGTGACAAAGGCTGTGGGCTGGAGTTGGTCATCTGGAAACACTGGAGGAGGAAGCACACCCTGCTCCCAGAATAGGGTTTGCAGTCTGCTGCAGCTGCAAAGAAGTGAATAAAATAGCCACAATTCAGAAGTGGGACGTGAAGTGACTTTCACAGAGTCTCAGTGAACTTGGTTTATCCTTCCTTCCTTCTCTCACACTGAGTTGGGGCAGTGGCACTGTGCCACCCTCACATCTCCTACCATCAGAGTGTCACCGGTCCCAGGTTGTGTGGAGAAGCTGCTGATGGAATTATTCATGTACAGCAAAAATTGAGCAGTATTGTGAGTTCTCCAGGGTTCCAGCTGTAGGGTGAGAACCAGGCAGCTCATCTCCAGGCAGAGAAGTTTTTGTAAAAAGTGACTGAATGGGGAAAAGTAAAATGGGGAGTGCTAGTGAGTAAAACCCCTCAGTGGATTTTGGTCCCAAATGAAGACTTGCAGAATTGACTGGAATTGCTATAACTGTGCAGTCTAGAAGGGAGTTTTGAATAACTTGGCATGAAGGAAACTCATCTTCCCTCTGCTTATGATTTCCATGTGCTTCTGCCATATAATAAAACTCTAAATCTCTATAATTTGTATCAACTATTCAAAGCAGATGCTGTGCACTTATTCTGTCTGGCACTTTCACTGTGCTGGCTGGGTTACTGCCTTTTCTGAGACCTTTGGATTAACCAGATTTTGGGGTCATCAAGATTATTTAATGTTATTGTCATAAATATTTGTACAGGACTTGGTCAGTGCTTATGAAAGAACTGAGAGACAGTAGTTTGTTAGAAGAGGATGTGTGCTTTAATGAACTTCCAGCTGAGTGTTAGAAATAAACTGTAAAAAAGAACTTTTCTGTTTTTCTGGGGTTTTTTTTCTATTGCAGTTTGTGGGATAGGAAAAAGTGATTATTTAGATGTCAGTTACTTAGGTTTGTCAGTTATGGCTATTTAAATTTAAAATTGCTTGAGAGCTCTTTATAAACAGGGCTGTTTACTTCTTAACAGCTCTGTTGGCTTAACATCCTGTCCTGAAAAGATAAGAAGTTGATCTCTTGCATCTTATTAATAATTTTCTGTTAAACCATGTTATCCTTTGAATTCTTTGTATGCCAAGAATGAGGAGTTGTTATTGTGTTATATTTCACAGTTGATTCTTGGTATAAAATTCCTTTTGCCCCTCCCCTTAATTTCCAAAGTACTGTGCTCTTAAATACAAACAATAATCTCAAAATGCTGACAGAATGAATCTGTTGTTTGGAAATGATGACGGTTATACATCATCCAATCTGCTGAAATGTGTGAGAAATTAATAAATATTTGGTTTGCCTCTAGCTTGTCTTAGAAGCACTGAAATTAGTATTTTTTTTTATTGAGGGAATTTTTGCCAGGTTTCTCACTGAAGGGCAGTCCTACAAATAAGCCAAAATGCGGAGGCTGCCAGGGGGTGCAGTGATCGTTCTGGCAAACTTGGGTTGTTTCTTCTAAATATCTTAATTAGCAGAGCAAAGTCTCCAAGCTGTTCTTGGAGAGCTGCTGCTGGGCCAGATCACATGCAACAAATCTCCAGATCCTGTGGGTGTAGGTCATAGAATAATCTTCATCACTGTGATCATGGAATCGTTGAGGTTGGAAAAGAGCTCTGAGATCATCAAGTCCAACCTGTGACTGAACTGAGGTGTTGGTACAGCTCCACTCAAACTGAGCATCCAGATGGAAATATTTTCAGGGTTCCAAATAAATCTCTATGTTGGCCAGACAAGACTCTCAATTTTGACTTTATAATCTCTAAGTTTGGTAATAGTGCTGGGGTCAAAAGGAGTCCTGGAAACCATCCCCAGTGTCCAGGTGCTTTGAGAGCCCGGTCTGAGCACGATGCCCTGGAAAAATGAACATTTGTGTGACGTATTTGTGATCTGTTTCCCCTTTCAGAAAAAGAGCAGAGAGGAGACATGTGGGGAAGGCAGTGGAGTGGAGATCCTGGAGAACAGGCCCTACGTGGATGGCCCGGGGGGCAGTGGGCAGTACACTCACAAGGTTTATCACATCGGGATGCACATCCCCAGCTGGTTCCGCTCCATCCTGCCCAAGGCGGCCCTGCGCGTCGAGGAGGAATCCTGGAATGCTTATCCTTACACAAGGACAAGGTAAAACTGGGCACAATGTCCACAGCTCTTCTCCTGTGTTAAACAGGGAGGTTGATGTCACTCTCTGGCTGTGGCATTTCCGTCTCCAGTAATATCCTTCAGAGCAACTGGGGTCAAGTCCAAAAATTCCTGTGCAGTGCTTGATCTCAGGAGTTTGCCTGGGCTGACTGCTCACCTTCCTGAGAATTTGTGGCTCGTTGCTGTAAAATGTGGAGCTGCTTTCCCTGTCAAAGCTTGGGGAATCGTGCATGCTTTTTATTCAGTCTTGTATCCTGCACTGTGTATTCTGCTTAACGTTGCAGATCTCTGCAAGCTCAGGGAAATTATAAATGTGCACGGTGCTGGGACAGATGTCATGCTGGATCCTGTCAGGGAAGACAGGATGCATTTGTACAGGGGAAAGAAAAATGTTAATAAATAAATAAATAATCACAGTGCTGCTTTTCTGGGAGCTGTCTGTCACTTAACTAGAAAATAACAAACCTACATCCTATGGTTTTTACCCTGAGGAGGGAAGAGAGCCAGAGGCTCTGTGGAGCCCTCTGGGACCTCCTTGTTTCATCTGATTTTGTCAGGGCAGACTTCAGATACCCTGGAGTAAATAACCTTTGTGCCAGTTACTTCAGTTTAGAGCATTTGCTCTTTTTCAGATTTACAAATATGATATTCCTGTCATCTTGCACAACAAAAAGGCGTTAAAAATGGGTATTTTGGTTTTTATTAAAAATTTTCTGGTTCTGTTTTAGTTGGTTTCTGTGAGTAACATCAATCCTGGGAAGGTGGAGAGTTGGTGTTTGCATATAGGCTGTTGCCAGTGACTGAATATAATGGAGCTGCCTGACTTTTAAGTGATTAAGGTTCACTTCCAGTCAGTTTTTATCTCTTCTCTTGAAATGCCTATGAGTCAATCAGTTGGCCAGGAAACCTGTGCTGCACAGAACTAGTTCATATTTTATTCTGCACTAGGTTCCAGGCAGGAGCTTTGCTTTTCTCCTTGCACAGGTGCATTTCCAGGGTGTCCTTGTATTAGTATCTGTGTCACAACTTTTTAATAGAGTGGGCCCAAAATTTATCTCCTTGCTGCAAACTGGTGAGCTCCTGTCTTAAGAAGTTATTGAAGAACAATCTCTAGTTGGTCTTTTAAGCATTTCTGAAGGAAAACATGAGTGCAGGCTGGCTGGGATTTGAGGCTGATTTACTCTAAGCTGTGTTGTTCTGGCTCCCAGGTACACGTGTCCTTTTGTGGAGAAGTTCTCTATTGATATTGAGACGTACTACAAAACTGACCCAGGAGACCATAACAACGTGTTCAACCTTTCTGCTGCAGAGAAAAGACAAACCATTTTAGGTGAATAGCCTTTTTCCTCTATTTTTTCCTGTTCTGTCTTTTTCTTTTTTTTTTCTTGGTGTGTCTATCTGCCTGTCCATCCCCCCTAAACACACACCTGCACCCCTGTCAGTGTCACTGCAGGTAGGGTTACATCAAGTAGGGTGAGGATACCAGAATTTTCTTCTAGACTTGATGTGAATCCCATGGAAATAATTTCAATCTTCCATCTGTAAATATAAGCTGATGCTTTTCCATCTTATTATTGCATCTTACTCCCAAGAGGAGCAAGACACCTAATGATTTTGGGGGTGATAAGTAGAAATAACCATAGAAGAGAAAAAAATAGCTGTATAATGGTGAATATATTGCTGTTTATTTGTGTGGCTCCTTCATGTATATGGAAATGATTCCTATCTGCACTTTTGAAGCATAAAGATGCATTTAATTTTTGTTCCCTCTCCTTTTGTCCTGCCCTCACACAGGTTAACACTTATTTCACAGCTGTCTTTAGAAGATAGAGTTAATGTAAGGAATTAATGAAAAAAGGCAAAAGTATTTCAAAAAAGTACTTTTGTACTCAACTGTCCTCATTCCTGGGCCTGTCTGACCAGGCTTTCACAGCTGAACAGACCCAAGTCCCAGCACTGCACTGAGAGGTGTCACAGAGCTGTCACTTCTTGGGAAATGTGATCCTGCCCTTCAATCCAAAGTTCAGATGCTGAGCTCTGGGGGTTGCAGGTCTTAAAAATATGTTCATTCCCTCCATTCCTGCTGCACTTTCCATTTCTCCGTTGTTGGAGTGTTAATTAGGACTTTAGTTAAACTTTCTGCTTTCCACAGTACATCTGGTCTAACAGTGGCAGATGAGGAGTTCCCAGTCCCCTCTGATGTACCCAAAAAGATGAGATGTTCCATGGGTAATGTTATTCCATGGCAGGGCAGGTGTGCTGAGCTTTCTTGGCTGAGACACCTGCAGTGCTGTGAGTAATATTAGAAAAGCTGGAAGGTGAAATGTGCAACAGATCTGTGTGGAGCTGGAAATACAGAGTGTGCAGAGCTGCCAGAGTGCTGTGGATCTGCAGTTACTGTGGGCAAAAACATCTCTTTGGAGCAAAGCCTCTGCTTGCTGGAACTGTGTGTGCTCTGTGTTCCTCTGGCAGAGCTGATCTCTGCCCAGCAGCAGTGTATAAACAATTTAAATATCAGTTGTTTAAGTGCAAGTAAAAAAAAACTAAATTGCTGTAATGCTTCTGGTACTTCCTAAAACAGAAATAACTCATGAAAAATGATGTTTTCTTCTTTTGCTCAGGAAAAGAAAACATCTAACTGTTTCTATTCTCTTTCTATAGATCCTATTGATATTGTTAAAGATCCTATCCCTCCCCATGAGTACAAAGTTGAGGAGGATCCAAAGCTGTATAAATCAGTGAAGACTAAAAGAGGACCCCTCTCAGAAGACTGGATTCAGGAGTACAAGAACAACCCAGGGAAATACCCCATCATGTGTGCATATAAACTGTGTAAAGTGGAGTTCAGATACTGGGGGATGCAGTCGAAGATCGAGCGCTTCATCCACGATGTTGGTGAGCATTTATGGTCTCACTCCTTAATGTTTGCACTGAATTGAAACATGAAGGTGGGATCTGTGCAATGTATCACATCCCAAGACACGTCTGTGAAGAGATTCTCAGATCTGATGACCCCGTGGGTCAGCTCAGACAAAATCCTGTTATTCTATCATTTATAATGTACAAATCCAAACCACGTGTACCCACTGAAAAGGTTTCAAGTCCTGTGTAGGCAAGATCTTGCATTCTCCTTTTTTTATTTTATTTTTTTAATACAAACTTGCCAGATCATTTTTAAACCCTGCCAGTCTTCTTTATTGTGACCAAAATCCATCCTGAAGGGCTGCCTAAAGAAATCAGCTTCACTTCAGTGTCCTGAGTGGTTCCAGTAAACAACTCCCTGGAGCATCCCTAGTTTCTACCTGCCTTGTGACAGGGCTGGTGGGTCTCTGTGTGGCTCTGAGTTGTGAGTAAATGTCCTTCTTTGATGGATGCATCATTCTTAGGGTCAGGGCTTTTAAGGAGGAATTGGATGTGTCTGGCAGTAACTAAGTGGAGACAGTACAGGTGGTGGCAGTGCTGGCAGTAATTTGTTCTTTGCAGAAAATCTATAAAACACCTGATACAGTTTCTGAGCCTTGCCACAAATGACAGGATCTATGGTCGAGTGGAAAACTTAAATCGTGTTTTAAAGGAGCATTCCCATCTGAAAGGGCAGAGCTCTGGCTGTCCTCTGGCAAAGAAAATGCCAAAGAAAAGCTGTGTAGGGGATGCTACCACCTTCCTGTGCACTGTAAATCCTCCTACATGACCTCTGCAGCTCTGCTTTTGATGTGCAAGTCTTCATGAAGTGCCTGATTCTAGCATAAGTAATTTCCAAGCTCTTTCCAGTCTCACTGTGCTCCTGAGAGCTGATGTGAAGAACACTGATAGAGCAGTGGAGAATAGTGTGCACCTCTCTCTGAATGCTCCCAGGTTGTTTTCTTACAGCTCCTTTGCTTTTCTTTAGGTAGGGATGGAAGGTTTTCCTGCTGTAGACTGTGTTACAAGTGCCTCTCTGCACTGAACTCCCTTGGCGTTTCGGTGACACGGGTTAATTTAGTGTATGCTGGAAAACACGGAGGCAGAATAACAACTCCATTGTATCTGTTAAATGAAAAAGGAGCACGTGACTCTTCCAGTTGTTCAGAGGTGTTTGGCATAGATTAACTGTGGTCCCTTAGAAACATTGCTTTTGTATTCCCTGAAAGATTGCCTGCCATTTCCCTCTTGATTGAGGCTTTGCAGAGAGCAGAGCCAGCTCATTGTCTGCCTTTCAAAAGCTTTTCCAGCCTGTTATAAAGATGGCAAATAGTGGTTTTCGAGTGGGTTAAGATGCATAAAATCAGGAAAGTCTTTTAGGCAAGACAGAGTAGAGTGAAAAGCAAAAGTGAAAGCTTGGGGTATCTGCAGGAGCTCTGTGGCCTCCCCCTGCCCTGGGACAGCTGTGGGGAAGCCCTGAGTGGGCAAAGTGCCACAACATTTGTACCAAAGCCAGCAATGCATGAGGATGTTTAAGTTGGAAAGGTGTGGTTACAGCAGGACTGACCAGGCTTAGATGCAGATTCCAGTGTGGGGCTTTCAGCTGGTGGCCAAAAGCAGATGGAGACCTTTGTGCATTGTGCACCTGATGGTGAGCCAAGCTCCCAGGAGCCAGAGATGTTGTGGTGGGTCAGCCCCTTCTTCCTTGGTGTTTTCCTCCTGGTTCCTCTCTTCCCAACTCGAGCAAATTTATTTCTTGGAGAATTTAGCCCACCATGTTCAGGGTCACCAAGCAAGGAAACAAACAGCAGATTCCAAGCTCTGCCCTGTGGGGAGCAATGCTTAGTGGAGCAAACTAAAATTAGAGAATGGCTTGAACAAAGAGCAGGTCTGAGGTAAGTGATGGGTGGCTTGTGCAGTGTGGAAGAAGCTGAGCACAGGGGGAGGAACTCTGGGGGACGGTGTTGAAACGTTCTCACTCACACTGGGTGCAGCAGCCATTCTTCCCCATGACTAATTGGACAGTTACTCAGTGCTTTGACAGCCTGAGACACAGACTAAAATTGTGATTGTGGGCTATTAGTCTACTTGGCTGTAATATTTGTATGCTTTTTTACTCCTTTCCCATAGATTTTAAGTTTAATTGGACTGGCACTGCATAATGTTCTGCTCCCACGTGCTTCCTAATGGTGCATGTGGGCTCTGAGTCCTTTGTTGTTAAACAAGTGTGTTGACTGTGTATGGGTTATTAATTATATACTGTGGCAAAGTGTGTTCCATCCCAGTAACTGGAGCTTTGTCTAAGCCACTGTGTCCTAGGCTAAATATGCCCAAATTGCTGCACAGTGGTGAAGTGGTTTTTGAAAGCTCTTTTGCAGAACTTTGGCTTCACTAAAGCACTCAAATGACTCAGTTCATCCACTGCCCACTGGATCCCAAAGGTAGAGTTTTGTCTTTCCAAGGGGAGGCAGGTTGCCATTGGTGTGATGTGACCACAGGCTTTTGTTTGTGAGGGTTCTGAGCAGGGGAGGGCAGGGAAGCAAACAAGTGTGACTGCAGGTGGCCTTTGGCTGGACTGTTCTGACAAGGTTATGGGATCTCTTGTCAGGGAAATACAGTGTTGCACATGCACAATCAGGCATCCTGTGTGTGCTGTCAGGAAATTGTGACAGTGCATTATAAAATTATTTGGGAGGTTGTTCTGGGTACAGAGGCAATGGGTATCTGAACAATTGCTTCATTTGGGTATTGAGGGCATTTGGGGCAGAATTTTTTGCTGGGTTTTCTAATTTATTTCCATTGAGTTCTTATTACATTTACTATTTTCATTTCACATTGAAGAACAAGCCCAGAACTACAAAGCAAAGCTTTTTAAATTCACATGAAGCCTCCTCTTTGCCCTGGCTTGTCTAATGGTCATTTACACTTCCTCTTGTATGTCCAACACCACAAATCATTCCCAGAGTCAGCACCTCATGGATTCAACCAGCCTCTGAGTTGTTGAGATGGTGAGCTGGAAATGAAATGATTTAAATGTTTGCACCCTGCTCAGCTCTTCACAGATGATCTTTCTGCACAGCACAGTGGGGAATGTTAGAATAATTAAATCAACACACGATGACGGGTGCTCTGAACTCAGCCTGCACATTTGTGCGTGTGTGGTGTTATTGTTTGTTTGTTTTTTTAACAAAGCATTGCACTCTGGAGAAATGATAGTCTGCTTAACGACTGATAACCAGCTGGTAGCTGCATCCTTGTCAAAAACCTCTGCCCATTTTTACTGGGTGACTTCAGTGAGGTGCCTGGTGGGGCTGGGGGCTTTTCCTCTGATTCTGGGGAAGAAGGCTCAGATAAGTTTGGGGTGTGCTGGTGGAGGGGGAAAACCTGCTGGCAAGGCAGACTTCTAACTGTGCTGCAGCTGGGGACTTCTCTGGCTGAGCAGGGACACATTTACACCTACTCTCCTTCCAGGGAGAAAAAGGAAAGCCAGCTGGGCCACAGATTCCCTCAGCACTCTCCTGTTGGGTATCTGCTACAAAGAGAGTTTTTCCCAATTATGCTCTTTCCTGGGTCTGGTGTCTCCCCTCCTTTTTACTTTAGAATAAAAAGCTTGGTTTTCTCTAAGATTTTGATACAAAAATACTTTGACTTTTTTTTGGTTTTTTTTTTCCCATTACACAGGGAGAGCAGCAGTGTCTGGACAGATGAGGTCAGTCATTTGCAGCTGGATGCTGGCTCCCTGTAGCTGTGTGGGACACTTGTTGTGTTCCCTGGGTCTCTGCTGGGAGGCTGCAGGCTGAGCAGGAATTCAGTGCCCACTGCTGTGCACAGAGAAACCCCTCAAGTTCTCTTCCCTAGCACTGAAGCCTTTTCTGCAAGCCATGCCTTTTATTTTTCCATTTCTTTTGTACCTGCACAGCCTCATTCTCCCACAGGTTTTCTCCTTGTGTTTAAGAAAGAGAAATGCAGCACTGCTGGCACATCCCAGGTGAAGGCCAAATGCTGAGAAAGTAATCTGTTTTTTGGACTTCTTAACTAATCTGGAGGGGTAGAGGCACAGCAGCTCTGGAGCCCTGTAGTGCCATCCTATTTTCAAAGGAGCAAAGCTTTAAGGAAGGGTGGTTTGGGATGTCTAATCAAAGGGATGTGAGCAGAGCACATGGGGAGGTCTGTGGGTTGGCAGGAAGCAGTGCAGGCGATTTTTGAGATCTAAGAAGGCAGAGAGGAACTTGAAGAGACTTTTTTTTTACCCCCAAGTGGTTTTCTTGTTCCCTGTGATGTTAGTCCATTAAAACACAGATATGTGGTCGGTGGCATCTGTGACTCTACACAGAGAATTTCTGAAGGAGTTGAGGCACTGATACATCAAGGCTGGATTCAGGAGCAGGAGTGGAGCCTGCTGAGCCCTTGAACAGGGGAAACTGTGGGATAAGAGCAATATTCACTTCTGTGTCTGATCACAGTCTGATTTCAAGGTGTTCCAAGCAAGATAGAAGTGGACACTGTGGGTGTGGAAGTCCAAAGGGTGATGTGGTGTTGGGGACAGCAGGAGAAATGTTTTCTTGGCTTTCAGTGCGATGCGAATTTAATCTTGGTTTTAAAGCTCTGCTCGTTGTCAATCATAACAGGAGGTGAAGAGGCTAAAACATTGTCCAGTAGTTCTGCTAAAAGTAATCTGGCAGAGGAAATAACTCTGAATCTCGACTCAGGTTGAACAGAATTAAGGTGCTGAAGGCTGACATTCTTCCCCCAGAAGGTCACACACTGCTGGCTCTAACTTGCCTCTCCCTTCTGAAAGTCAGTCAGCAAAATGCATCAAATATTGATGGATTTAATCTTACTGTGTAAATGAAGTTCAGGTTGAGCTGGTCCGTGGCATTAGCTGCTGATCTCAGTGGCCATTTCCTCCTGATAGCCTGGCTTGGGGTGACTGGTGGCATTAAGGACTGACCCAAGAGCAGAAGAGACAATAAACTGCTCAGACCTGGAAGGAGATAAACATAAAAATATGCATTTTGAGTGTGTAAGAAAACAAACAAACAAACAATGATTGCTGAAAACAAACTGGATCTTTAGGCTGAGCATCACAGGAGCTGTGACAGTAGTGGGATCTGAGGTTTTCTGTACAACAGGGAAGCCCGTGTTTCTTGGAAGCACCTTGGAAACCCTGCACATGGTGGGACTCCCCTTTGGCCACGCTCCTGGGGATGGAGAGTGGCTTATGAGGGATGTCTTTCCTCATGGTGGTGCTTAGAGAGCTCAATCTGCAGCTCCCAAAACCTAAATGATGCTAATGTAGCCTGTTGATTGCTCTCTTAATCCCACTGACAGCAAATCCCACTGGTGCCTTTGGCTTGTCCTTCAACCCATATCTGCCTCAGTTTCCTCATAATTAAAGAGGGGGTAATATTAATTGATCATTTATTGTCAGAAAAACTCCTGAGGATCAGTTGGTTGGTATTTACAGAAGCTTTAAAAGCATCATTACTGCTGTGTGATCTCATCAGGAATAAATAGCAGTTTGGAGTTTTGACCTGTTGAGAGCTTTTAAGGAATAATATTAGTGAAAATCCTGAGTGACTCTTATGTTTTAAAAGTCTTGGGGGTGTGATGGTGTTAGTGAGTGAGTGTGAGTCTTGAGGAGAGTATCTATTGCCTGGTCAGGTGCATTGTGTGCTGATACTGAGGCTATTCTTCCTTTCAGATACATGATACACTGAAATATTTTAAATTGGCTTTACCCACTCCATTTTTCTCCTGCATCAGAAGACAGATGGTATCTGCAAAATAAAGCATCTTTATTCTCTCCCTTACTTTGCTTTCTATCCCATTATCTCAGAAGCTCCCATTTGTGATGCTGTTTTACTGATACATAGAAACCAGGTGCAGAAAACCGGTTTCCAAGGAAAGGAATGGTGTGGGATGTACTTTGGTAATGTAACAACTGGGGAAGGCTGTGGAGCATTCATCGAGGAATGACTTGAAACTCTCCAGGATTTAAAAAACAAACAAAATCAGTAGCTTTTTTTTTTTTTTTTTTACTCCTAGTAATATATTTCACTTTGAAGACAGGATCCAAATGTTACAACCTCCTAGAACTTCAGGGAGTAGAAACTGTGGCCTGTGTGTGGCTCCTCCTTGGTGGAGCAGACAGCCAAAGCCTTCCACCCAAAATTAGGAAATCCCTTTCCAGTTTAAAAGCAGTGACTGGCTGATCTCAGTACATGGTTGATTAGGAAGAATCGAGGAGATAAAAGTACAAGAAGTGACCGGTTTGTCACCCTGGCTGTGTGCAGGTCCTGCCCTGGCGGGTTGGATGTCACTGCAATGTCCCCTCCATGGTGTAGTGAGGCTTTGGGAGGGGAGCAGTTGTTCCCTGCAGTTTGTGGCTGCGGTGACAGGGACGTTTTGGCTTTGCAGGCCTGCGGAAGGTGATGGTCCGGGCCCACCGACAGGCGTGGTGCTGGCAGGACGAGTGGTACGGGCTCACCATCGAGGACATCCGGCAGCTGGAGAAGGAGGCCCAGCTGATGCTGGCCCAGAAGATGGCCCAGTTCTGTGGGGAGAATGACCCAGAGCAGCACGGGGTCAAGGACACTCCTGGGGAGAAGGACGTGGAGCCCAGCACGGGGTCGCCTGCCGACACCGAGGACGCCTCTGCCAACAGCGACGCGGCCTCGGGCAGGTCGCTCACCAAGCAATGGTCCACCTCCTCCAAGTCCTCACGGTCTTCAAAGAGAGGAGGTAAGGTGCTGACAATGATCTGCTCTTCTGAACTCATGGAGGTTGGGCTTTTGGCAGGTTGGACCGTGTCTCCTTGTGGCAGGTGCTTTTGGGACAATGTGTATTAGTCCTATGAGTCCTGTTAGATCAGAGGCCTTCTCTGCTGGTGCTGCAAGCTCACTCTTCTCAGGTGACCTGTTTTGGGGTTGGGAAGGTTTCTCTTCATCCCATAGCTGTGACTCAGTGTCACGTGGCAGAGTTGTTGCTAGTGTCAAAAGCACAGAATCTGTAAAAACACTGTAGAGGAGCAGGCTGGCTGGCAGCACTGGGGCTCAAAAGACAGCCAGCAGCACAGTTAGTCCTTGTTACCCAGGAGCCACTGGTGGCTTTCTAAGGCCATTCCATGGTGTTCCCTTCTGGATATCTGCTTATCCTTGTTACCTGTCACACCAGGTACCTGTGTTCCTTGACCAGGGTTGTGCCACCACGTGCCTGTCATTTCAGGAGGGCTGTTTGGCTCCACAGGGCTGCACACAGTGAAACATCTCATCAGCTGCTGGGGAGGTGAAGGCAGGAACCCCCAAAGCCCCAAAGGCACGTGGGGGCTGCTGCCTTCCCCTGGTGATGATGTGCAGTAGCTGTTGGGAGACAAAACCTCACTCTGGGATTAGATGGGACTGTGGATCACATCTGCATTCCCTTTGAAACACCAGGAAGCTTTCAGGATTTGATGTTAAAGCTTTTCTGTGGATACCCTGTAAGGACTCAGCTTTGAGGTTTGGATTTTGTTACTCACCTCTCCCATGGGACTCACCTTGTTTTGCTGTACTTCCCTTCTTTGGACCATTCTATACAAAGGGGTGAATCCCCAGTGAGTTACAGGCACGAGGTTCAAACCCTCAGCAATTCCCTCTCTGTTTAGCCGAGTGCTGCTGGTAGCAGGGAATAAGCAGCTCTCACTGCAAGAGGGGAAAAAATCAGAAAACCCCAAGGGGCAGCATTTCTTCCAGTGACAGTGGAAAGGAACATCTGGGTGAGTGAAGCTTCTCCATCTCCATCATATGCACTAGCTATCAGGAGTTGTCTCCATTTTTATTTCCCACTCCATCACTGATTTCATCGTGGGGTGAGTGAGAGAGGAGCAGTAGTTTTACCTTGCGATGACTCACTCGAGTGAGCCCCAGGGAAGAACCTACCAGATGCTTCATAAATCACTGCATAAAGATAAAAATACTGGCTGCTTTGCCTGCACCAGGATTTTATATTGATGCACCCATCTCCCATTATGCTCTTTGCACAAACCCCTTCTTCCACTGCTGACATGTTCACTGGGAGCTGGAGTTTTCAGACCTCTCAGGATTTCACCTGAAGGTTTTCACTGGGAGCAAAGCATGAATTTCTTTTCAACTGCAGAATGTCTCAGCTTTTACAAGGAAAAGTAACGAAAGAAATTAATTGTGATGTGCTGGGAAGTACGTCACACAGATATTTTAATCCTCCTTCATGCTGGCAGCATATTACCATATGGAAGCAAGGAGGACTGTCGCGACGCACCGCCACCTCCAGCTGAAAAAAATGCCTTTTCTCCAAGAGATTTTCCTTTTCTCCAGCACCCGAGCGAGACCTCTGGTGATGGCAGGACCCTTGTCACCCTCCCATATGTTATTAGGTGCTCTATTTTTAACAACCATTATGCCAGTGCCTTGACGTCACTCGGGCGTGAATTAGCTCTGCTCCGCCACCTCCTCGCTGGCTGCGCCCGAGGGGTGGGCGGTGGGATGCTGGGGGCTGCTGAGCTGCAATTACATGACTCTGCACAGGGTCTCCATCCTCGTTCCATGTGACAACCGGGTGGGAGATTAGAAGAATTTTACTTATATATTCAACTCTGTTGGAACAATAGCACGAAAGGGCTCGTGCGGCTGTCACAGTAACCGGAGCCTTTCAGGCTCTTGTATATGCTAAATGAGAACTTGTCAGTCTCCTCAGGTTTTGCTGGGTTAGGTGGCTGCTGTGAGTGCTTTGTGTGCTCTGTGTGACAGGCACGAGGGGACAAACCCTCGCTCCCATCGTTCTCTGGACAGCGCTCCCTTCAGCAGGCGGCTGTTCCGAGACAACTTCAGCCGGGAAGAGCTCAGGCTGGATGGTTGCTAAATTATGTCTAAAAAAAAAGAAGAGAAGAAGCCATAATGTGTTTATATTTAGCTCAGGGAACTCAGGAGGGGAAAGTGAAAGGGAGCAGGTAAGCATTAGAGCAGGAGGGCAAACAGCACTAAAAGGACTTTGGGGTTTCTCCTTGCTCTGACAGGACCGCCGCCCCGGCAGCTCCCTTTGAAGTAGTCGGATAGCATGTTGTTTAAATCATTCAAGTTTAAAGTTTAAATAGATATCTAATCCAATTTGTGTGGAAGCAATTTCCTTCCAGAAAACAGATTATTCCTCTCCAGGCTGCTCTGCTGAGCTACCCACCCGAAAGTTAGCGAAGCAGAGGCATGGCTTGTGTGCTGATGAGAGGCACAGAGAGAGCTTCCAATCAGCCTGCTTCCTTCCTAATTGCAAACTTTAAAACCCAGCTGATTTTGCACGTCCTACTAACAATTATAAATAGCTGCCATTCAAAATAGCAGAAGAGTGATCCAAGCAGCTTTGCTTTAATGTAGCATCTTGCTGGCAGGTTCTACCAACAGTAAACAAACAGGATCTGTAAAGTGGTACACTGACATCACACAGCATCATCGGGGTTTTGTGTTTTTTAATATTGCAGCAGTGAATTTTCTTAGAGAACACATGATTCTTCCTCCAGCAAAGATCATGTTGGGAACTCTCCGTCTTGTCGGTGTAGCGTTTCGCATAAAGCTTTTTTGTTTTTTCCAGCAAGTCCCTCGCGCCATAGTATCTCCGAGTGGAGGATGCAGAGCATTGCCAGGGATTCAGATGACAGCTCAGATGATGAATTCTTTGATGCACATGGTATGTGGAGCCTAAATCACCTTCGTTTCTTCCCTGAAATGGTGGGGTAAGAGAACGGAAGGCATGAAGGGCGGGGGGTGAGCAGGGAAGGAAGCGGCGAGACTTTTTTTGCTTTGAAGTCTTTTCCTTTCTAACCATGATGTGCAGCTTCAGTGCAGCTTCTTCCTGCATCACCCAGCAGACTCTTACATTAATGCAGCACCATTTCAGGTGCAGTCTGAGCTGTTTGAGGGGATCTTGAACAGTCTTAGCCCTAGGGGCTGCATTTTATTTGGTGCAAATGAGTGTGCGTGAAATCCAGCAGTACTAACTGGGCTGTGGGTGTGTCCTAATGATTCACTGTGACTGATTATTTTTCTAATTTGTTTTTTAATCAGTAAGAGGTATGATTAATTGTCCTGTCTGGGCCTGAAGAGACCCAAATTCGCCTTTATTAACTCCTCATTCTCCCATTCCAAGAAATGTAAAACAGCGAATGCAGCAAGGTACTTCAGGTGCCAAAATTAATCAGTGTTTATTCCAGAATTCTCAAAGTAATTTTGACTATCTGTATTAAAAGAACACTGTTACATTTTTTTCCTCTGTGCATGCGTATGTGAAGAAGCTTTGTTCCACTGCACTCATTTTATACATTGTACTTGATGCAAATTTAAGCCTGAAGGTCTCTGTGTCTATAGACAACAGATGGAGTCTCCTCCAGGCTGTTCTGATGGAAGTGAGAGGTGCAATATTTGATGCAACTCTGATGGAGTTGGGAAATGCAGTTGTTAAAAGATGACACCCCAGTTTTACAAAGCAGGATTTTGCTGATGCTCAGCTGATAGTGCTGATGCTGATGCTCCAAAACCTGATAGTATTGTGTTCCAGATGAGTTCTCCCCTGAGTGTTTAGGCGTGGATCTCAAATTGTGAGGTAGAAAGGGGTGTGTCAGTGTGGTGACCTGCACAACAGCAGCTGAAATGGATGGGACACGTGCAAGTTGGGATAAATGTGTCTCCTGCCAGGAAGGGCCAACTCATTTTAAGTGTCTCTATCTATTATGTAGTATTTCCAACAAGTATGTGAGGGATTTATTGGAGCAATGTACATCCAAGGGAAGAGGAGTGAGTCATCCAAACGGCACCGCCGCTATCCACGCGCTTTTTGCCTTTTTAATTACTCAGTAATAAAACTGAGATGGAGACGTCTCTGCCTGGGATTCAGGGCCCCAGGGAATCCCTGGCATGCTCCTAACAGGCCTGGGAAGGGGAATTAACAAAAATGAGCCTTGTGCACCTCTGTTGCAATACTTGTAGGAGGTTGCTAAGACTAAAAGCATCTGCTCTCCTGCAAGTCTCTGTGTACGCACAGTTTGTCCTCTGCAGTCGGCACGGTTGGGTTGAAAAGTCTGCCTAAATCTGGTGGGATTTTGGCTCATGAGTCAAAGCCTTGGCGTGTGTGCGTGCAGCTGAACAGAGCCCCATCCCCAGGAGGGACCTCTTGGTGCCCCTTGGCCTGCAGAGACTCGGGGTGTGTGAGCAGGGATGAGGCTCTGCTCGCAGCTCATCCTGCCGGGGTTGGTACCATGGGAACTGGCAGGGCTCAGGATGTGAGTCAACAGCCAGCAGAGTTCCTCAGAAGTGCTTCCCATACACACACACACACATTTCCTCACAGTGCAGTGGGCGTAACCTGAGCCCGAGAAGATTCCTTGTCTCCAGCTTCCCACTCACCCTCATTCACGGGTAAAGATAGTGACAAATACAGTAATATCGAATATCTAGCCTGTAATAAATGCTAATAATGGGAGTAATATCCCATTCAGGGATCACTTGAGCAGCAGTAAGGGCTATAATTAGACCTCTCAAGGAATTAAGTTTAATATTTAGATTAAGTTGTTGGAGGAGCTTTGAGTGCAATCGTCCTCTTAATTCTCTGCCAGCACGTGTGTTACAGGCCTGTGCTTTCCACTTGCCCTGGACAGGCAGCTCCACGCTCCCGTGTGCAGGGAAATTGGGATTTACTCAGATTTTTTCCATGGCTGAAAAAGGAAATGGCATGCTGGTGCAAAATTTCCAGGTTGCTCTCTTTTTATGGTCAAAGTTGAAATAGAGGCTCCTAAAAATAATCGGGCTTCGCTTGGATGTTCACTTAGTGCCCTTCATACAATTTTTTTCAAGCTATTGCTCGGATTTGCTGAAAAGATTAATATATTTCATAACCTTTTTTTATTCCCCATTGTGGGATTCTTCCAGCTAATTATTTTCTTAGTAACTTAGTACAGCAATAAGAAAGGGGAAATCCTAGTCTGGGACTCTGAAGATTACAGCTTTTAGATCTTCAATACATCTGTAATTACTGCTGTTATTACGTTTATAACTCTTTATTAAATTTACAAGCCCAAATTTTCAGGAAAGACATCCTAAGCACAGAGGTATAAATAAATTAGAAAGCACTTAACCATCGTAGCAGCAAAAGATGCATCCTCAATGGAAAAAAAGAAAAAAAAAAAAAAGAGAAAGGAGTATACAAAGCCCCTTTGTATGTCTCTTCCTTTTAATTACACTTCTAAGAACATAATATTTTTGGGACCCTTATTCTTTATTGGCTATAGTTGAACTGAGCCAGGGGATTTGGAAGATACTGAGGTAGGAAGGAAAAGGCAGATCCATGCTCTGTGTCTCATCTCTTGAGGAAATCAGCCTGGGGAGTTGACATTCCCTTTATTGCTCCTGCCTTTTTAGGTGTTTGGTCCTATGAGCAACAGAGCATTCTGGAGAATGGCAAGGCAAAGGCCAAATGTGGTACCTTAGATGGTAGCATTAAAAACCCAGATTACTTTTTTCCATGGTTTAGGAGTTTTGTTTGTTTAAATCATGCAACTAAAACATTTTGTTTACTTTTCAAAAGGTGCTTTGGTTTCTATATAACAAAAGCTGGTAAAGTATATGGTTCATTGTGACTTAAGCTATCCAAATGTGTATAGATTACACCGAGTTGTGGGTTTTATTTAAAATTCTGGGTTTGGCTGTTTTCTGTGTATATATTTTTTGTGTTTGTGACTCTCAAAAAATCTGTTTTTTAAAGAGGACTTGTCTGACAATGAGGAAATGTTCCCGAAAGAAATAACCAAATGGAGTTCCAACGATCTGATGGATAAAATTGAAACCCCCGAATGCGATGATGTCCAGGGTAATTCTTTTCCAAGTACAAACTGCATGTGCTATTTTACAGTATTTCCAGGCAATTGTCACAGCCTTATTGTGAACAAGGTAGAACTTGTTATCCTCTTCTCACAAAGGGAAAAGCTGAGACAGAGCATTAAAATGACTGCCCAGTGCTGCTGGAAAGGATTTGCTCAGTGGGAGCTGGGATAGCTTTTGATTCTCTTTTATTTTCCACATTGGTTTGGCTCCTTTCTAAGACAGCCAGGATTCTCTCATATAATGATGAAATATCCCAGCTCTGTCTCAAATGACTTGAATTTCTCCTGGCTCTTCTTTCCTTTTGCTCCATCTTTTGTTCCTGACTGTATCTGCCTCAGTTTTATTTTCTGCTCATCATTATGAAATGGTGAAAGGAAGCTGTAGCTCCTCAGCCAGTGCTATTCACGGTGGAAGGTGACACTCAGGCTTTTTCTACAAAGTCAGTCTGTGTAGGCACAGATGTAGGAATACATCAGATCTCAACTCCCCAGCATAGTTCAAGCAATTCCTTTTATTTTCCCACAAACCAATCATTTCTGACAGTCGTGCAGGGATTTCCCATTGTTGCCATCCTTAATAAAGCAGCGGTACCAGATGGCTGTTATGAGGGAAGAGCTCACTAATGTCCTCAGCTCTTACCCAGGTTATGAGAAATTGCTGGAGAATAAATGACCCAGCATTGCCCAGGCTTCTCAGGTGGAAGGAGGCAGGAAGGAGGGAGAGGATGATTTGATGAAATAATGAAGGAGATGTGAAGCACTGGAACAAGCAGTGTCTTTATGGAAGAATGTCTTTTCCAAAGAGCATCTGGCAGCGCTGACATTGTACACCTCTGTGCTTCCAGGTGACTTGTACCAGGAGACATCAGCAGAGTACCACGTTGGCTCCAGCGTGGAGAGGCTCAGCATCATCGAGGTGAGTGCTTTGGCTTCTTGTGGTGAGATCCTTTGCTGCTGGAATGTCTCTGTGTGGGATAAACGTGAGCTGTGAGCACTGTCTTGTCTCCATGTGCTGCTGAGCCCCAGTAACACCTGTGTGTGTCCTTCTGTCATTCAGATTTAAGGGATTTTTTTCACCTATCTTTTGAACATCATTTAGAAAATGCTGTGTAGTTTGCAGGCAGCATCAGTTATCCAGCTGGAAAAAGCTGGTAATCCTGTGGGGATCAGAGCAGCTCGAGGCTGGGTAGAGCTCTCCTGCAGTGCCAGATGAGCAAGTGTGGATGTGGGAGTGGGAGAACACATTCCTGCAGCACCAAGGTGCAAAGGACAACACTCACTGTGGGACTGTAGCCCACAGCATGGAGCTGCTCAGAGTCTTGTTTGGAAACCAGTTACAGCACAGCCTGTGCCAGTACTGAGCAAAACAATGAATAAATAACCCCACACTGACCCAGCCCAGCTTTCTAGACTTCTGCAGTTCAGAATCCTGGTGAGGCAGCCCGGGCTGGCTGTTCTCATCCTGCCCTTCAGCATCTGCCTGTCTGTGCTGCAGGGGTGGTGCAGCTGTTGTGCCTACATTGTGTCTGAGTGGTCCATCAAAGATCATGAGCTTTGGAATTACTGTCTGTGCCAGGCTCCAAGTTCATGGTGGTTTGGCTTTTCCATAATAGACAGAGAGCTCAAGGGCTGAGGAGAGTGGGTGGCTGGGAGGAGAACAGCTCTGGCCACATCAAAATAAGCAAGTCACAGCCCTAAGGTTTCTCTTGAAGCTCAAGATGGTGTGGGAAACTTGTCTTCCTCAGAGGGCTGTGCAAGCTCAACCCCCTCCTGTTTCTGCCTTCATTTTAGGAAAAGAACAGACTTCAAAGCAAGATGAAAAAGACAGTTATTTGTAGTTGTTCACAAGCTGTCTGCTAAAATAGTATGAAATTCCTGTGCCACCAATTGCAATGATTTTCAGGTTAAAAGCTTCCCTCACCCGAAGGTGGTTTAGGATTTGTTTTAAGAGGCTCCAGATCTTACAAGGAAGTTCTAAGTAGTTACCTCCACCCTTAAACTAATCAGCAGTTCCCCACTTCCTTCAGAGCAGAGGGTAATGAACTGAAAGGCGCCTCCAAATTACTGCTGATAAACTTCTGCATGACCTGAGCTTGGTGACTCATGTTGTTCTCCAAGTGAACACTTAAAATACTTGTCTGGAAGCAGAAGAGGTGTTGAGATGCTTTGAGGGCTCCTCCTGTGCTTCCACCCAGGGAAAGGTTCACTGTGCAGGTGCTAAAACTGGAGTCAGAGAAGGTTTAAAGAGCAGGCATGAGTACAGTGCAATGGTGCTAAATAATTCAAGGCCATTCTTATGCAGCAGGTCTGGAAAAATCGTTATTACAGATTTGGATGAGAATTTTAATACTTCTGGTGGGCTGTGTAGTAGGACAAGCTTTAACATTATCTGGCAAAAATGTGATCTAGTTGTTAGGCTGGTAATGTGTGCCTGGGCATGCTTTCCTCCCACCAGCAGGTCTGTCAGGGACTCAATCACTGCTCAAAGGACAACAGGTGACTGAAGATGCTAGAATTAGAACAATTCTAAAATGGAAAACACTGCTGCCCTCCACCCTTTCCTTACCTCTCAATGTCAGCAGGGAGTTGCTCAGGATGTTTTAAGATGTTGTCTTTGCTAGCACAGGGGTCAGGTACAGAAGGGTTTGCACAGATCTCACAGGTGTGGAATGGAGGATTTGAGTCCATATGGAAGCTGTAAACACTGAAAGCCCTGCTAGCAAATAGATATTAAAGTAGTTACTGCTCTGTTGTGTTACAATGTGTGCATGTGGATGCTCCTGTAGCTGCCTGGGGCATCAGGTCTGGGCTTACAGCTCCTCTGGCAGGGTCTTAATGAGAAGGATACAACTCCCTCCTTCCCCCAAATTACAGAATTGGTTCAACACAATAAGCAAATCACCTGGACAGCCAAATTAAAATCCCTCACTGTGTTCATGCAGAGTCTCCCAGCCACATGCTGGCCATTCTTTGGGTTATGGGGTCATGAACTTTTTTCTTTTCAGTTCCTCTCTTGCAATGGTTTAAGCAAATCTGAAGTCTTATTTATAACTTCTGTGTTTGGCAAACATGCAGTGACTGATCTTCCCACAAGTTCTCAGTAACTTGCCACTTGCTGACCTGTCTGATCTCATTTCTTAATTTTGCTGAATGTGTTTCACTGCCAATTGCTGCAGCTGAGCACAGCACCCCAACAGAAAGCAACACCCATCTCTTATTTCTGTATTTTTCCACCCTATTATGTACAAGGATATCTTTACTGCTGCCATGTTTTACCTGGATAGAACGTTTGCAGGTTTTTTGTTTTTTTTTTTCTACTTTCAGCATTCCCTCTGCTTCTGACAAGTCAGACTGAGGCTGTGTGTGCATTTGTGCATGCACAAGTGTAGGATAAGAGATCTGGAAGGAGTACTCAAATTCTCAGCATTGAATTGTGGTGTATCTAATGGCCTTTGCCACAAATTAATTTGCCATAAATAAATCACAAGTCATACCCCTTTGAAAAATGAGCATTTCTGTGTCCTCTCTTCCATCTCCACCTAGGATGAATCAGTGCAGCCATTAATGCAGCCAAGTAAAATCCATGTCCTCCTCTTGGTCCTCCATGGAGGGAACATCCTGGACTCAGGAAGTGGTGACCAGAGCTCCAAGCAAGGGGATGTGAACACCATCACAACTGTGTTTGACACGGTGATGAGGGTGCATTACCCAGCTGCTCTGGGACACATTGCCATCAAACTTGTCCCTTGCCCAGCCATCTGCTCCGAAGCATTTTCCCTGGTGTCCAGGTAAGTTGATGCTGTTTTATCATGGAGAGTAGGGGTTTTTTGGGGAGGTTGGTGGTGTTTTGTTTCCCTGAGATGTTCTGCGTGTAGCACTGGGAGCTCTGACCATGCTTTGAGAATGCATTTATTAATGTACCAGCGAGGCATTCAGTCTCAATTTCATACTTAGCTGTAGTGAATGCAGTAATCATGCAGCACAAGTTCTGAGATTGATTTATTCTAATTAATCCAATAAATACTAAGGATTTAATTCCTTGTCTGAGGGTTGTTCTGTCAGTGTAAGTATGTTGTCCTTGAAGATTTACGTTTGATGGGAGGGAAAGATTTATTAAGCTCTCACCCATTCACAGAGGAATAAATGGCCTTTCTGTCTTGAGGCTTTTTTTTATGAGCCACAGCACTTGACTGTACTGCCTGCAAGTTGTTTTCCCCATATTCCCACTGTCTCTTGCCCTCTGCAGCCTCAGCCCATACAGTTATGATGAGGGCTGCCTGTCCAACAGCCAGGATCACATTCCCCTCGCTGCTCTCCCCCTGCTCGCCACGTCCTCCCCGCAGTACCAAGAAGCCGTGGCCACTGTCATTGTCAGAGCCAACCAGGCCTACAGTGAGTTCATCAAATCCCAGGAGGGCACCTCCTTCAATGGCCAGGTGAGCCAGGGGCTGCTCAGGCCACAGCCAGAGGAAGAACAAGTGAAGCAATTTCCTTCTGAATTTCTCTTTGCCTTAAATCTCTCAGGAGGGATGGAAGCATGACAGTGTTGGGCTGCAATAAGGAAGTGTTGTGCTTTCCATTTCTTTCTTTCTGAGAGGGAGAGATTATTGCTTGTGCATTGTCCTGGACCTTTGGGATTGGAAGCAAAGGCTGAGTTTGTGTTCAGAAATGAAGCTCCAAAGCTGGGAAGTTAATCAGGTTTCAGTGTGACACACCTTGCCCGAGCAGGAATGCTGCCTTTGTTACTAAACATGGTCTTGTCCCCATTGCAGACCAAGCCTGTTTAAGCATCCCTGGCTTTAAAGGACCTTCAGCAGCTTGTGCTGGAGCTGTTGCACCCATGGTTTATTTTTTGAGGCTGTGCAGCTGCTGCACCCCATGAAGCCATGCACGACCTTCACACCTCTGAGCAAAGTGACTCCCTGGCCCCATGAGGGCAGAGGCATTGGAGGAGCTGTCACACTGCACTGCTGTCATGTGGTTTATCCAGCCTGAGCTTCTTCCCAGCCAGCCCTCTCCTGCCCAGGATCTTGGTGCTTTACTGTGCCTGTCTGCTCATTCCTTGGAGGCAGGACACTGTTATCCCCTTGGGATACAAATGGGCAGAAGCTTCCCTGAGGTAGCACGGGCAGCTGGCAAGGGGGGTCCAGCTTGGTTACTGCAGGTAGCACCAGGATCAGGGCTCTGTGTTGCTGTGCTGTTGCTGCAGTTGGCTGGTGAGGACAGCCAGGACACCTGAGCTGTGTGAGAGAATGGGAGTGTGCAGGCAGTGATGGATTTCACTGAGTGAACAGTTTTACTGGTGAAGGCACTGGGCATCCTGTTACTCCAGCTTGTCCAGCTGTAATCCAGCTCTCTAGCCAACTGTTAGTTCTGAACTGAAGTCAAGGGGATTTTTTTAAAATTTCCTTTTCATTCCTCCTCCCTGTCCTTCACTGCTTCTGTTTCCTGTCTCAGGTCTGCTTGGTAGGGGACTGTGTTGGGGGGATCCTGGGATTTGATGCCTTATGCTACAGCAATCAGACCGTGTCCGAGAGCCAGAACAGCAGTCGGAGAGGGAGCGTGGTGAGTGTCCAGGTAATGCTGGCTCCCAGTCCCCCCACAGACCCTGTTTGTAGTAAGGACCCCTGAAACAACAAAGATTCTGCTCCTTATCAGTGGCAGGCATGACTTAAGGTGCATATGGGTGTCAGTTTGGGTGTGTTTGCTCTAACAAGGGATGTTTCACCCTGTGGTGTGAAGCATCACCCACACTTTAGGGAGTGATTGGGCCTGAGATTCTGTATTGACCTCAGCTGGATCTTGGGGTAAACGGGGAAAGGAAGATAGGAGGGAGGTGTTACAATGTGGGTGTCTTCTTAATTCAGCTAAATCCATACATTTCAAATCCAGGATACCGACCTTCTGTCTCCTGGAATAACGGTGAACAACAGCCACTGTTCCAGTGGCTCTAATCTGGAAGCCAGCAGACACCTCAGCAGGAGCAACATTGATATTCCTCGTAGCAATGGAGAAGATCCAAAGAAGCAGCTGCCACGGAAAAGGAGTGATTCATCCACCTATGAACTAGACACGATAAAGCAGCATCAAGCCTTTCTTTCAAGGTAAGATTGAAGATTTGGAAGGAACAGATCCAGCAGTGTCCTGGAGCTGGGGGTGGTGTATCTGTAGAAGCTGAGTGTTGCTTTGTCATCCTGTGATAAGCAAGGTGGAGGAAGACAATTTAGATTAGGGGGTTATCGATGTCAGTGTGTTGTATATGCAGAAAAAAATTAACAGCTTTCTTGCTGAGTGGCAGAGAGAATCCAGCTTCTCTGCTGCATCTGTGTTGGAATGGCAAAAAGCCCTTTGAGCTGTTGTATGACAGCAGCCAAGGCAGCCAGGGAACTGCTGCTCTGCTGTGCTCCAAGTGTGGGATGGAGGTCAGAAAGCAAATGGAGAAATCTTGTAAGGGAACTCAGTGAAGCAGAACTGGGATTCCAGCTTTGTATTAATTTTAAAGCATCTCTGAAACCTGATTTTGAGTTATTCTGTCCCCTCCCAGGGCTGCTTCATTGCACCAAGGACATGTTTCAAATTTGGTACTCACTGTTGAAGTCCCCAGTATCACATTTTTAAGCTTTTTCAAATGGACATTCAGAAATGTGTCTGTTAACATAACCCATGGAATTTTCACAGCAGTCTGTCCATGGCCACTGGTCATTCAGGGATTATTTCTGTAAACCCAGAGGATTTTTCTGGCTGAATCTTCTTCTTGAGCCTCTGGAACTGGACAGCCCAGACATTTTTCTGCTGCAGGCCTGGAGGAACTGCAGTAAATATGCTCTTAATCCCTCTTCTCTCATGTCCCAGGAACTGGGAAGCAGTGTCCCCCACAGCAAATCCCATTACCTGCATTGCAGCTGCATCCAAGGCTGCTCCTTTTGCCCTGTGTTGAGCTGAAAGCTCCCCCTGAATTTCTCCCCCTCCATCACTATTTGGAGTCATTGTTTTAGCACAGGGATTTGTGTTGTCCTGCCATGTCAGGGCTCTTTTGTAAATGATTTATAGGAGAGAGAAGGTATCGAAGTGAATGTTGTTGGTGCCCAGAGATAGGATATTCAGAAAGACAGCTGCATTTACAAAATCCACAATAAGGTTCTTGGCTATTTCCAGCAGGTTAATAAAAAGCAGTCAGGCTCTTGTTCTTGCCTCCTCAGAACAGTCTCCTGTATTACAGGGAAAATATGAGTTGTGCAAAAATGTGCTGATTCTCCTCCTTGTTATTGACCTCAGGGGCACAGACTCAGTTAAGGAAATCAGGCTGGCATCTTGATGCATTTTCACACCTATTTTAGAATAAGTGCTGGGCCTGATGTGGATAATGGATTGCTCATTTTGTTTTTCCAAATAGCTTTGTGCTGGTCCTTCCTGTTCCATCTCTGAAGGGCTCTGCCTGCACCCAACATGCAGCACTTGTGGGTCCCTGACAAGAGCTGTTGGGATTCAGTGGGGTGACAGATTGGTGCATCTTTACTTCTTCAGAGTTTTATGTGGTTTTAAACCTCCCTTTAGACATTGGGCTAAAAATTAGTCACTTCTCAGAGCTCAGGACCAGGATCCCATCAGGGAAAGGGCAGGTTGAAGCTGCAGTAGGAGCTCTCTCTGCATGCCTCTCACTCAGCTGTGGTGCAGGGGAGGCTGGGGAGCAGGGATTCACCTCATCCCTGGTGCAGGGGAGGCTGGGGGAGCAAGGATTCACCTCATCCCTGGTGCAGGAGAGGCTGGGGAGCAGGAATTCACCTCCTCCCTGGTGCAGGGGAGGCTGGGGGAGCAAGGATTCACCTCATCCCTAGGGCAGGGGAGGCTGGGGAGCAGGAATTCACCTCATCCCTGGTGCAGGAGAGGCTGGGGAGCAGGAATTCACCTCATCCCTGGTGCAGGAGAGGCTGGGGAGCAGGAATTCACTCATCCCCTCCTGCATGTCAGCAGGATGTTGCTCCCACACCCATCCCTGGACCTTGTTCTCCCAGGCAGCACCAGCAGAATGCCCCATTGGCCTCTGCCATCAAGGAATGATTTTTCCCATGCAAAAGCAAGCCCTGGTGTGATGTGGCTTTGAGCAGAAGATTGGCAGAACAGAGCCAAGTTTTCCTCCAGGGCTCGGCAGACGGGCAGCCTGGCACACAGGGACCTTTCTGTCCATGCCCACTGCAGATTTCAGCCTGTGCCAAAGACTCATTTTTATTCATGTATCAGACCTACCCACTTCTCTGGGATAATGCCCAGCAAGCCAGAGCAGCATCTGGAGATTACAATCACACATTTATTTTTAAATTCAGTCCTTCTGCACAACTACATTATTTCTGGCTGTGCCGTACTTGTATTATTGTAAATGAGTTGATTTGCTTCTGAAATCCATAAGCTCTTGTTTAATTAATGCACACAGTACATCTGCTGCTCTTTAAAGGGAGAACAGGGCACTGTAGGTTGCTTGATGCATGACAGATCCAGAGTTCCCCTTGGCTCTCATTTCTTTTGATTGCTGAGAAGACGATACCAAGTTCCCGGCTAAAGGAGTGAAGATGCCCAAATTGCTCCGTGCTGTGCCTGCCCTGCTTCTTCCCCTCCCCACAAAGAGATGCTGTGGGAAGCTGTGTGGAATGCACCAAACACTCCCTGCACCCATCCTGCCATCAGGAAGGCTTTTCCTCTGGTGCCTTTGTTGGAATCCCATCGCTGTCACCCTGCCTTCTAAATGACTTTGCATTCCTCACACACAGCAAAGCATTGCATTGCATCTTGTTAGCTCAAGCAATTGCAGCTCCACCAGAGGTGCCTTGTTCTCAGAGCCGTTTCAGGGCTGTGCAGCTCGGCACTCTGATCTCAGGCAGGCTCGTTTGCATCACAGAAACAGGAGCGGGCTCGTTTTAGCTGTCGCTGCTGTAACCTCCCCGTTCCTCCCGATTTTGACACCACTGTTTTGACTGCCCGTGATGTGTGTGTGTCTGGCATAAGTAACTTATCATTCCCTGGCTGGGAACGGGGAGAGCAGAGCCGTGCATGAGCGTGTGTGCAGCTCCAGAGGGAACATGACAGCTCAGCAGGAGCAGGCGGAGGCTCAGCATCCTCTGGGAATGGTGTTCAGCACAGGAGCTGTCTCGGGGATGATGCCTTCGTTATTTGCCGTGGCAGGAAGGCAAAGTCTGCCTGAAACTTGGTTTTCTTCCCCCATAGTGTCAGCATTTGCAGCTGCTCCTGGGCTGTGGCTGAGGGGTCTGTGAGCAGCTGAGGATGGTGGGAAGAGCCCAGTTTTGGGATCACAGCACTGCTGGGCTGTCACTGCCCTCAGAGGTGGCCTTGATGAGCCAGAGCTGTTGCACATGAGGGTGTGACAAGCACTGGTCACCTCCTGGGTTTTGTTTTGAGGCCACAGAGCTGGCAGGAGACTGGGATTTGCATCATTCCTGTCTCCAGGCCAGTAAACTCTTTATCCAACCCAACTTTTACGGTATCCATTTCTCCTACATGTTTTATAGAACCTGTTCTGATGCTTTTTAAAGTGTTTGCAAACACCCTCTTAAGGCACTGCTGGTACTGCCTTCAACTCTCTGCTTCTATTTATAATGAGATAACCCACTACAGCTGCCACTGGAATCTGTACAACCTGGAGAGCAGAGGAATTTCCAGCTTTGTGATTTTGTGTGCATCTCAGAAAACCTTTTTTGAACCAGGTTATCAGTGTTACACATCTGTCATTTCACTTTCTCAGATCTAGACTGCAAGTAAACAATTCTCCCTGATGTGGGGGTGGATTCCCAGGATTTTCACCTAAGCATTCCTGCTGCTTCTTCTTCAGTGTCGAAGGAAAATGTGAATTTAAATCTCTGTGTTAAATCTGTGCATTGCCCAACCTTCACAACACAGAAGTGGAATTTTGCAAACAGATTTGACACCTGAGAGTGGGAGGAAAAGCTAGCAGCAACCACGATTTTGACTCCTTAAAGAAAGAACATTTTGAGGCGATGGTGTGTAAATGAACTCACCTGAAGCTTGGATTTGTGCATGTAAATGATGCCACTGCAGTGGGGTCATTGTGGGTTGATTAGCACAATTCCTTCAGTGAAGAGATTGAAATGATATCCACTGTCAATCACTAACCCAGGCTTTAATTATGAAAACACAGTGAGAATATAATTCAGACTTTATTTTGTGTTGTTGTCCCAGTTTACATTCTAGTGTCCTGAGGAACGACCCCACATCCAGGCGATCCAGCAGCTCCACGATGTTGGATGGAGCAAATATTGGGAAATTTGATTTTGAGATCACCGACTTCTTCCTCTTCGGTTCTCCCTTGGGTCTGGTGCTTGCACTGCGGAAAACTGTAATTCCAGCCCTTGACAGTAAGTCCTGGTGCAAAGTGCTCCCTTGGTGGGTGGTGTAAGCAGCTCCTGATGCACTTGCAGGAGTCTGGTTAAACCCAAACATTTCCATATCATATTTATTGCACCATAAAGAAGCAGATCTCTGTGTGCTCTATGCACCACCGATTATATCCTTTCCAAACATGAAAAGTGCTGGGCAATTCTTGAGTTGTAAACACTCTAATAAATTGTTTCAGTTGGCTAAACCAGGAGATGAGGGAGGTGATAAATCTCTTGCAATTTTGTAACCCGACAGTTGTACTTTATAGAGACAATTCTTTTCAGTATTCTAACAAGCAATATTTTGATACTTGATGGATTTTTTTCTTTGTCTTTTCAGTCTTTCAGCTGAGACCAGCTTGTCAGCAGGTTTATAACCTGTTCCACCCTGCAGACCCATCTGCTTCACGCCTTGAGCCCCTTTTGGAGAGGAAGTTTTACCTTTTGCCCCCGTTCAATATTCCCCGGTACCAGAGGTTCCCGCTGGGCGATGGCAACTCTGCAGTTTTGGGTAAGTCCCTCTGCACCCACTGATTAAATTAGCTGATTAAAGCTGATTAAAGGGTTACAGCCACACTTCACATGAAGTTCTCAACGCAATTGGAAATGGTGAGAAAGAGAACTGGCCCTGTAGCATTAGCTTTGTTCCTGATTTACCAGAAAAGGAATTTTCTTCCAGTGAAATCAGTGCCTTGTGTCCTATGTGCCCTCTGTTTGTCACACAAGGGCCTCCAGCTGCTGAGGATCATGAGGTGGTGACCTCTCTGTAAAGGCCTCTGTTTTATACCCACACTGGTGCTTGTGAATGAGAGTGAATGAAACACAGTAGAGTTGGCAGAATTTAGGACTTGGAGGGCCAGAGAAGACTGGAGGGAGCAGAGTCTACAGTGAGATGATGAGATGATTTACTTGTTTGCATCCTATTTGTCTAATATTTGACTCATGCAGGGCTAAATGAAGAATACTGTGTATCTAGAGCTGGATAATTCTGGTGATCCTCTGCATCATTTTAAAGTTGAAAATCCAAAGAAGTGGCCTTCTATATGTATCAGTGTCTTCAAATATTTTAATTGCTCAGTCCAGAGGTCTGATTTGTTAAATGGGCACAAACTAAACCCCATGTTAAATGAAGTGAATAAAATGCTTTCTGCAGGCCCCACTCACTTGTCAAATTTAGCCAAGATCTTGCTGCAACACTTTTTAAAAATGGATCCACCCACAACTGCATTTGTACCCAGGCCAGTTACAACAGCTCAGGGATTCTATAGCAACTTGAAGAGCAATTTGCTTTTTGGAGGTATTCTAGGTATCAGCTGCAAGGGGCTTATTACCAAAAAATTACAGCTAAACATCTTACCTCCTTTCTCTTAAATACATACATAAAGCCCCTGTTCTCACTGAACCCAGAGGCAGAGGCCCCATTGACACTAAACCTGTGTTCTGGTTATCATTCTGGACAGCAGCAGGAACATTAGAGCCCTCTGAGTTGGCTGTGTTTGGAGAGACACTTGCTATGCAGTGGAGTTAAACAGCAATTAGCTCTCCTGTGAGAAGGGCAGAGTGATTGCAGAACCTCCAGGTCTGAGCCTTGTTATTTTAAGAGATACTGCTCTGCCTTGATGAATAAAACGGACAAAAAACAGCTTTAAATTCTCTTTTCCTGTAAGACAAAACCTCTTCATTTGCTTATCAGAAGGTAACAGGCCATTCCTTTCCATTAGAGTCCGTGTTGTGATGGACACATTACCCAGAAGGACTAAACATGATTCACCAAGCTGCTCCTGAAGCTAGTGTTCACTGGAGGGCACTCCAGAAAAGTTAATTGCTGCTATAATTAAGCTGTATGTTTTGCTGGTCACATTAAATTCAGGTGCTCAGTTATAATTGGTTTTGTACAAAACCTTGTGGAACACTGCTCGTGCACATCTCCTCGTGCAGGTAGCTTTTTTGGGAGTCCCCAGTTCAGAAAACCTCTCAGGCTGTTTTTTTCCCCCATTTTCCCATCTGTACTAAATGCTGGTCCCTGTTCCATTTCAATAAACTTGCAGAGTAAAATCAGATCACATCCCTGCTCACTCCTGTGCTTTGCACTGTGTAGGTTGGGAGTCTGATTCTTCCCTTACAGCATATTTTTTCCACTCATAGTAAAAAAGATTTCTCTGGATCTGCTGTGTATTTATGGATTTGGCTTAGAAGGGGGTGAAGATGCCTCCCTTTTGTTGTTGAAATGCCATTGTTGTGTTCTCCTCTGCTCCCAGTTAATCTCTGATGTTGGTCTGTTTGGAAATCACCCCTGTTTTGTTTCTTTGACTCTATTTGAAGGTTGTCTGTTCATTGAAGACTCATAATTAAGTGCTGGGGTGTAACTGTTTGTATGTTTAACACTTTGTGGCCGCATGTCTGTTGTTCTTTGTCCTTCTGTTATGTTTTTTTTTTTCCCCATCTGCTTCTAGTTGAGACAATCCAGAACAATCCCATCCTCCTCATGGAAAGTAACCCTCTGGGTGCTCTCCAGCACCAGGACAGCTTCATGGAAACAAGTATCCCCGTTCCTGTACTGAATTGGCAAGATGTTTCCAATAAAAGTGCTGGTTGTGCTGAGTGTGTGTAATCTACACTTTTGTATTGTCTGTGGTGTTGGGTTCTTGGGGTCCTTTTTTGGAGATCACACTGTTGCCTCCTGGGGTTGAAATCTTGGTGCTGTGTCTCAGGTTGTGCCACACAAAATAACCACAGGGGATCACACCTGGCTCTGGGAGAGCTGCTGTGGAAAAAGGGCTTGGGGTTATAAACTCTGTCCCATTCTGGTGTTGATGCTGGGAGGTGCTGCCACGCACGGACTGCTTTGCTCTGTGCTGCTGGAAAGAGGCTTTGGCAGAGGCAGTCCCTGGTGGCCCTGCTCCTGTGGTGCTCACCAAGGGCAGGATCCCCTGGGAGATGTGTTCTGCAGCCATGAGTCACCATGCCAACTGAAGTCCATGTCACACCAGGTTTTGTCCCTTTGAGTATTCCATGTTTGGACACTTGTGGTGGCTCTGCTGAACACAGCACTGAGGCTTTCAGACCCCAGGGTGGCTCTGCGTGTTGGTTATTTTAAATTAATTTCTCGTGTCCCGCCTTAAAAGCAAAGTTTGATGCATTTGTTTTGCCTTATTTTCCATCATCAATGCTGCATGGCCTCATTTATTCTGATTGTGGCTGGTGCTACATCTGCAATTTTGATGAGATTTGCCTTTGTTTTGGTTTGTTTTCTTCCCCGCGTGTCTCACTTGCCCGTTCTCGTTCCTTTCTCAGTGTTTTGCATTGGGAGCTGGGTTCTGCTGCCCTGTTTGTCTTTAACAAGCTGACCCTCACTGTCCCTGAGCAGTTTGGGCTGTTATGTGTTCATACAGGATGGCAACATTGCTGAGTTTTCTGGGTGCTCTCTCCCTCTGTCTCCTGGAGGTGGAGAGGAATTTTAGGTGTGCAGTTGCCGTGTTGCCTGTGCTGTGAGGTTCTGTGATAAAGCAGAGGGAAAGGATCTGGTACTATTAATTAATCACTTTGGAGGTCCCTGATGAAATGTCATTTCACTGTGAGCTGATACTGCCTGTGGTCAGGACAGAGCCTGTAGGAGCATCCCTTGCCCATGGCAGGGGCTTGGAATTAGATGGTCTTTAAGGTCCTTTCCAACCCAAACCATTACAGGATTCTATGATTCTCTGCTTTCTACATTGTGGGTCAAGAGCACTGCGTGTCCAAGCAGTTCTTGATGTGAGTGTAGCAAGTGCTGAATCCCAGTTCAGCCACTGGACTGCAGGAGATTTCCAAAATCACCAAAACTTCTGGACAGCAGAAATCTGTTGCTCTTGATCTCAGGGCAGTGGCTGCGAGTGCTTTGCTGGGAGGGTGCTCAGGGCACTGCTCCAGCCAGGCTCCTCTTCCTCACCCTGCTCCAGTGGCCCTGAGTCAGCCCTGAGTCACAGGACAAAGTGCAGTAAACAAGGGCACCTCTGTCCTTGCCGAGTGACAGAGGGACAGCTAATCTTGATAAAGGTCATGCTGCTGCTGGCCTCACTCTGGGCTTGCCTGGAAAACCTCCCCGTGGCTGTCAGGACCTGAGTTGGGGCTGGGGATTCACCTCTGCAGTGTAGGAGGCTTCCCATGGCTCCTGTTAGGAACACCCAGCTGCAGGTGCTGGGGTCTGTCTGTGCCAGCATCTGTGACATCCCACCCTGGTCACCACACTCCCCAAGAAAGCCCCCTTGGTTTCAAAATTGCTGCACAAGAGCCATGATGCAGAGAATGCACAAATTCAGGAAATATGTTGTTAGGTTTGTGGGTTTTTTCTGCGAGTCAGGTCTCAGGATTTTCTTCAGAAGTTGCTGTCACTGCAGCTTTGGTGTGGGGGAAGATTTTCTGAGTGGGTTGTAATGCAGAAAACAGGTTTTTCTCCACATTTCCCGCCCTGCCTTTTCCTGGCCTTTGTTTTTCTTAGAAACTGCCCTTTCTCAGGGACAGAGGGTGTGTAGCTTGGGGAAAGGGAGAAGCACAAGAGCAACCTGAGTGGGCAGGAGCAGGGGAGCGCTGCTGTCGGGTGGCACCTTGTCCCCTGCAGGGCAGCCTCCTGCCACCAACGCAGGCAGTGCTGAACTGAACAGTTCAGCAATGCTGGAACACCTCAGGCTTTAACAGGAGTGGGAATTGTTCCTCTGGTGGCACCAGGATGGGGCTGGAAGGGCTGCTGAGGTTAGGTGTTTTGCTGCAAACTCATCATATTTCAAAATCCCTGATCAGCCCAGGAAAACAAGATTGGTTAAAAAAGAGCAAGCCCAAAATCTCACTGTTTCTTCCTTCATTCACTTTCTGGGTTCTCAGAAAGGAGTTGAAGTTCAGGCAGAGCTAAGGGAAGTTGGGCTAATGGAGTCAAAGCCATGACCATCCCAGGCAGGCCATGTTGGGCCCAGCCTTGTCTCCTGTAACGCTCTTGGATTTGTCTTCCTAATTCAAGCCACAGGTGCTTGAGGTTAAAGCAGAGGAAGAAGTTCACGTTTCTCTGGTGGTTAAACCTGAATCTGAGAAGAGAGGGTTGTTCCAGGTCCCCAACAAAGGGAATGAGACCCTTTACCCTTGAGACCTTTATGGGGTTCAGTGTAGCTCCTGTTTTCCATGTGGATTGTTCCTTCTGGCCTGGTGGAATCAGCTGGGTTGTGGATCCTGGTCACAGCCTTGACAGCCAGCAGCTCGAGGCAAGGTGGAAAAAGGGGGAAAGCGCTGAGAAAGTGATGCTGCTAATGGCCTTTCAGGCACAACGTGGGCTGTGTGTGCAGCTCATCATCAGGTCAGGCTCCTGCTAAGGCTCAGATCTCACAGTCCACAAAGCTTTTGCAGAGAGCAGCTTGTGGCCTGATTTTCCCTGCAGAGAACAGAACTCTTTTACTGACACTTAGGCACACATTTTCTGCTTCATACATTCCCTCTCCCTGGGCTGCAGCAGGATTTGTGTGGGCACAGACGCTGCTGCTGCGAACTGAGGGATTGGAGGGAGAAAATCAGTAGCCCCAGGCAAAAAAAGATTGGTATTAAAATAAACCAGTTGTTAAAACAGCTCCCTGTGTCAGCTGTGTGCTGGGATTAAATCCAGAGATATCTCAACAGGCTGGGATAGGTGGAGGATGTTGATGTGTGGGAGTAATGGGCTCACATTCCTTGTGGTATCTCCTGTCTGATACCTGGGAATAAATTCAGATGCTGCTCCTCAAGTGCAGCAGAGATGGGCAACCTTAAAACCATCATGGATTGCTTTGCTTTTGCATGTTACTGCCACACTGGTGCTGCCTGCTGTGAGCACCTGGTGTTGGCATTACAAACCTCTGCCCTGCAGGAGCTTGGGATATCCCACTTAATTCGGCCTCACAGCATCCACAGAGGGGTGGATGCTCTTAGCACTGTTACAGAGAGAAAAGTGAAATGCAGAGATTTTAGTGTGACTTTCAGCATCTCTCGTTTTGCCACTCCTGAGTGTTTGAGGTCCTTTTCCCTCCCATCCATATATAAGGTCCGTGTGAGCATGATTGCAAACCCTCTCTGTATTTATGTACTAAGGGGTTTGGCCTGACTTGGTAAACCTCAGGTTGGGATTTAAAAATCCAGACCTGCATGTTGTACCAAAAAAGCTCTGTTTTCATAGAGCCTGAGTGCTCCCTGATCTGCTGACTCTGATGGGAGATCCAAGTGCTCAGCACCAGACTCCCTTCAGTAGCCCTTTCTCCAGATTAATGAGTGTTGGCTGTATCCTTCAGCAGTAAAATACAAGTCCAAATTTAGTCTTTGCCAGGCATGAAGATGTTTTCTTGATTTTTGCTTTTTAATAATGCTTCTATCTTGGAGACATTCATTTAAATTTAAATATCTCAAGAAAACAAATACCCCTTCTAACGTTTTGTTGTTGTTGTTGTTTTCCTTACCTTGGTTATTTTGTCTTGATGTGAATATATAAAATTGTGTATATTCACATCTGTATGTATGACACATGCTTGTTATTGCTGCTTGAATAAGTTTGCCTGGGTTTTTCTTTGGATCTGGTTTTTGAGCTACTTACTTTGCTTCTCTCAATCAAAGACTGCTCCTCCAGCCACATCTCTGCCTGCTGTTTGCTTTCTTTTCAAACCAGAGCTCCAATGAAATGTGGGGTGTTTTCTTTTTCATTCCAATCAGCTCTGAAAGGTTTTTGCACCTACCAGCTTTGTTTGCCTCCTTCCTCCCCCCCGAGTTCATCTTGCCCAGCCTCTGTCTGTTGGTCTAATATTTTGATTTCCCTGTTTCAACTTTGTAGCAGATGTTGTTCAGTCTCATGGTGCCGTCTTCATGGAAAACGCGTCCCTGTCCACCCCCATTTCAGCCCCTCAGTTCAGGGGCTTCCGGAGAGCCAGTGAGATCAGCATTGCCAGCCAGGTCTCAGGAATGGCAGACAGTTACACTGCTTCCAACATAGCCAACAGTAAGTGTTGCACCCCTCCGAGGCTCCGCTCGCTGCCGCTCCGCTCTCCGACCACGCTCCGGGCCGAGCAGCTTCCGTCCGTCCGTCTGTCCGGGGGGTGCTGCCCGCTCCTAAGCAAAAGCTTGGAATTATTCCCCCATTCTTCTCCCATTTCTGCCACACTCAGTGCCGTGTGTTATCACAGCCCCTGGAAGAACAGGTGACGTGTTTGATGGCCACGCAGGGACCACGGCTGTGTTATGCATGTCGGACCTTGCTGGTGACGGATTGTTAAAAAACAAAGATAATAACTGCTGACTCTGAGCACTGTTTGGCTGTTGTGTGAGGTGAGGGTTAATCCAGAGGGATGTTTCTGTGCTGCCATGGTAAGTCATGCAGAACTGGTCGGGATCAGCACTTGATACCAGATGGGTAATGCAGGATGTGGCTTGATGCAGATCCCTCAAACGTGGCCCGCAAAAGCAGGGATGAGTAAGCCCCTCTGTAATGCTGAAAGGCAAGGACAGGTTGGTTCAGAACAGAACATTTATTACTTTGCATTAGAAATTCAGCTCTTCTGCAGCCTGCAGGGCAGCTCCCAGTCAGTTATGACCCATTTCCCAGAGCTGAATGAGGAGTAAAAGGGATTTTTTACTTACTATTTTTCCCAAGACCTGCATAACTTCCTAATACAGTGGAGAAGAGCAGACTTTATTAATGGCTCAGCCCTTTCTTTGTTTCAGCTCAGGTGTGAGATGAACGCTCTGTCCTCATGGACCTCATGGCCAAAAAAAAGCTGAAAACTCAAAAAAAAAAAAAA
>WEIU01001422.1:333167-354118 GCA_013389925.1 Aegithalos caudatus
AAAAAAAAAAAAAAAACACAAAACCATGCATATGAGAAAATCTTCAGCCCTCCAGAATGTCTCAAAAATTTAGAGATACATTCCTGGCACGAGTTGTGAATTACTCACTCCATAATTAATTGCTGAGGTTAATAATGCTCCCGGAGGCAGGTATGAGTTGTTGAAGGTCTGTGGGTGCTGCTCAGGGGCTGCTGTAACCTCCTGCCCTGTTTGAGGCAACACTCAGCAGCAGGACTAAAATACCTTCTCTGACAAACGAGGTTTTCCTGCTCCAAGTGTATCCGAGAGCTGACACCGCGCTCCCCGCGTGCGTCTTTTTATTGTCCTCGCATCTTGCCAAGCACTGCTAAACAGGAATCTGCTTGGGAAGCAGCTCCTGGGGGAGAAGGTGTTTGTTTTGTGCTGCTTTCCCACCCATGGGGAGCTGCTGGGCTGGCACACAGTGGTGCTTCATGGGGAGGTGTTTTGGTCAGGGTGATGCCCTGAGGCCAGCGTGTCCCATGGGGAGATTTTGTCCTGAGCTGCAGCAGGGTTGGGTCACACAACACTCACCTCTGCTTTCCCTGTGCTCTCCTCCCTTGTGCAGCTTCTGCTTTGTGTAATTTATTCCTCCACACAGCCATTAAAGCCTGTTCCTGAGATAGGGAGGAAGAGTCTTCCCTTGACTCCAAGTGCCCCTTGAGCTCTGGCTCTGCCTTTGCTGCTCTTGCTCTCGGCCCCTTTGGTGTGGTGGTGCCATGGAGCTGTGGCACTGAGGGCTGGATGTGATCCATGCTTATCCCCAGGGAGAGCTGGAGGAAGGTTGGAGGGGCACTGCAAAACCACAGCTCCCTCCCAGGAACCTCCCTGGGGTGCAGCTCCCCTGGTACTGTGAGTTTGTGGAGGATGAAATCAGTGTGTCCCATAATAATAAGTGATTTCTGCTTTTTTTTTGTATTTTATTTTTCCTTTTAGAAACCAAACACCACCATAATCATTGTAGGGGGTTTAGCCTTCTTTCCCAACTTGCCCTCCCTCACAAATCCCCTACCCAAACCTCGTTCAGGAGGCGTAGGCAGCATAAACACAAAAGCCCTGCCAAGGGAAGGAAGCTCAAAGGGCCACGGAGCCGGGCTGCAAGCTGTGCTCTTCGGATACCAGACCTGGACATCAAGACAGGTATTCTGGAGAGATCCATCCACTCCTGTCAGCCTCCTCTCTCATTTGATAGTCACAGAACTTCACAACAAATCTCTGCGCTTTCACTGAGGCACTTGCAGTTTCTGATTGCATCCTAACAAGTATTTCTGTCACTTTGCCCTGAAGATCGATCATAACTCCGCTAACAACTTGGCAGCAGCAGGAATTCTTCTGGGCAGAGCTGAGGGACAACGCTTCTGCCTCCACCTCTGTCTTTTGAGCATGGAAGAGTCGATCCTGTCTACTCCTGTAGAGAGTCTGAAATTACCCAGGCTGGGGACTTGCATGAAAAATGAAAGTTGGGACATGACCAGGAGCTGTCAGTTTGGAAGGCAGGGAATCAGAAGAGGCTGCAAGGAGGTGCCTGTGAGCTCTGGAAAAGCCACACTGATCCCTGAAACCTTGCTCCTCCTTCCCATGGCTCTTCAGAAAAGCAGGGACTATCAGGATGAGGGTGGCCTGGCCCCTGGCACAGCCAGGACTTGGGCCATGAGGATGTGCTGAATCCACATCCCTCTGCATTTGCTGTGATGGGAACTCTGTGCAGGTCTCTGGAAGGAGCTGGTGGATCCATCTTTTCAGTTCAGCATCTGTGTTCATCACTAGGCAGATTTCCCTTTGCAGAGGGGTGTGTTGGATTTTACCTTAAACCTGGCAACTTTCCTGGAAGTCCTTAAAAAGGGAACATTGTCACAGAGACAAACCGAGCTTGAGGAAGCCCTGTCAAAGCCCCAGCTTGCATCCTGCATGCAAACACAAACAAAATTCTTCTGCTGCTCTCTTATCTCCATCTTTTCTTTCCTTGGCTGCTTTTCTGGGCTGGAGTGCACACGCATTGAGGACTCCTTGCTGCTGGGAAAGCAGCCCATGGCTTTGGGGTCTGAGACCTGCTTATTTCCAGGGACTGGGGCAGGACGTGTGCGTGGGCAGAGTTCAGGGCAGCTGAGGTGTGGGAGTGTCCTGGGGTGAAGGGTGGCTGTCAGACACTTGTGTGTGAGTTGTTAGCTCCCTCAGGGAGAAACTTGTCTGTTTTGTTTGTATCCCTGCCCCCCACGAAATCCCAGTGTATTTTTCAGTTCCCCATGCAATGAAATCCCAATGTTCCCATGTCTTGTTGCCCACCACAGAGGCTGTGCCCCTGGGAAGGCTGGGCTGCACATCTCAGTTGCCTGTACCATGGTAGCCCAGGAGGGCAATAAGGATTTGTTGGGGACTACCACTCCCATCAGCACATGCTGTATTCCCTGCCTCGTGGTGCCTTTTAGCATCCTGTGGATTCCCAGTATTCAGTCCTCTTTAGTGTGGCCAACACCTGAATGCAATTCCCTGGTGAAAGCTGAAGGAGTTGGAAGCAGGGCCGGGGATGGGCAGAGCACACCCATCCTTCCTCTCACAACTCCAGGGAGATGCGTTGCTGTCTTTATGTTTTGGCTCATTGCACAGGAGCCTTGAGCCCCTTCCCTGGGTCTGGACTAACAGCCAGTTAACCTCCAGTGCCTTCCTCTGAGCTTAAACAAGGGTGAGCTCACTGCTGGTGGCCGTGTGTTCCTCCCTTGCTGCGAGCAAACACTGAACCCTGGGTTGTTCCCCCAGAGCAGCGGGACCAGCCAGGGAGCAGCCTCCTGGCATACCTGGAGCAAGGAGCCAGAGCCCTGAAATCCCATTTGTGAACCCCCTTTGTCTGAAGGAGTGTTTTGCCTCTGTAGTTGCTGCCAAGTGGTGGGGAACCAAACGGATCGACTACGCCCTGTACTGCCCCGACGCCCTCACAGCTTTCCCGACCGTGGCTCTGCCTCACCTCTTCCACGCCAGCTACTGGGAGTCCACGGACGTTGTCTCCTTCCTGCTCAGACAGGTACAGTCATCCTCTCTCCCTGATCTCCCTTGGGTTGAAAAATACTTAGTATTAAAGAAAAAAACATTTGTTTTTTCCAGTGCACCTTCCATAAGACTTGTCGATTCATAGAGGTGATAAAATACCCTTTGCCCCTGCAGATCCATTTTCTTCCTTTTTTTCCTCACCTGTGGTGGTGATGGAAGTGCACACGTACAAACTGCATGGATTGGTTTGGGGCTGGGTTTATCACCAGAGCAGGTTTCAGATGGGCTCACTGGGGATTCATGGTGAGAGCCCAGGGCAGTTTCCTGTCAGATCCATAGTGGCAAAGGTCAGTGGTGTTTGTTTCTTGAAGTGATCTGTGCTCTGTGTGTGTGTGCCAGGTTGGATCTCAAGTCTGAAACTTCTCAAAAGACAAATAAAACCAGTACCAGATGCAACAAAACCAAAGAAAAAGTTTTATATGAATTCCATTTGAATTGATAGGCAGAATGCAGCTCTCCATTTTGCCTTTCTAAGTTACTGTTGTCTCCTCTAGGAACTCATTAGGATTTAGTCCTCATTCCTGCATCACAAAGCAGGTCTAGGGCCAGGAGAATGGGAATTGCTGGTGTCTGGAGTCTGACACCTCCGATTTTATCAACCTATATTTGGCTTAAAATTCAAATTTACTCTCTAAAATGTATTTTTTCCTAAAAGAAATATTTTCCCTTCAGTTCCTTGGGAATGAGGGGGAGTTATTTGCCTTAAAAAATATGAACTCCCCAGAGAACGACACTTAGAGCATGGAGCTGGAAAAAAAACAAAACTCAAAGCAACTCAAAGCTACTCTGTTCCCCACTTCTGCACTGGGTTTGCTTTGTGTTAGCTCAGCTGCTAAACCCTCCCTGTTCCCCTCCAGCCTCCTCTGCTGCAGCTCTCAGTTATTTATGATGCTGTTGCCAAACTTTCTTTCAGTGTTATCTTCCAAATGGTGTGAGAACCATAAACAACAGCGGTGTCAGTGCTGGTGGCAGCTGAGCAGTGCTGATAATCCAGTGAGACCCTTCTCTTCCCAGACTGTGTCCAAACTCTGCCTGCACGCTCCTGGCTGGATGGTCCCACATCAAACCCAGCCTAAGAGGGCCAGAAAGAAGAGAGAACTCTCATTGTGCAGGAGGGGGAACAGTCATGACAGTCTCAGACACAAAATGTTCCACTTGAGAAATAGCCAAATACTCAGGTTTCAGCCCTAGCCTGGCTCTGAAGCACTGTGTGCTGTTTCAAACCTTGTGGCTTGAGTAGCTGGAGGCACCTCTCCATCCATTCTAAGCCTGCTGGTGATGCCTGGGTAATCTGACACCCCCTTGCCCAGTGCCTGTCTCTGTCCACTGCTCTTTGCCTTGAGACCAGGGTTTTTCCTCATCTTTTGTCTTCTCTCTGTCCTTTGCCAGCACACAAAACTGCTTCCCCTAATAAGGACTTGTTTCTAATGGCCTTTGAAAGTCATCTCTGGGCAAAATGTGAAAAGAAGCTGTTGAATAGTTTTAGTCTCCAAAGATTAAATCTTGTTAAAACAAGCCCAGATAGGATACAAAATACATTCCTGGTTTAAATAATTTTCAGTAAAACTTGTTATTTTGTTTACATTGGATTTCCATGAGCTCCCGCCCCAGCAAGCTCATCCTCCCTGGGGTCCTTTTTCCATTTCCCTGGATGAAAACCAGCTTCAGCTCTGCAAAGATAGCTGGCCTGTGTCAGTCAGGCTCAGCTGGAGAGCTGCTGACCTCACTGAGTATGTTCAGGACCTTGTAAAAGAGCCCACATTTAGGAGGCTTCTTAATTTTTTGGTCACTAAGGACTACTGGCAGTTTTGGAGTTGTGTGTGCAGGGTCACCTCCCAGTCGTGCAGTGCTGTGAGGCTTTGAGCTGTCCCCCAGCTTTTGGGTTTTATTCTTCCTTTTCCATTCTAGAGGTTAATAGTAATCTAGTTAGGATTTAACCCTCCTCACTCCATGTTCCTGCCTCCCATCCCTGTCCATGCCCTGGTGACAGGCAGGAATTGCCCCACAGAACTGGCTGGGTGGCAGTGACATCCCACCAGCACAAAGTCCTGGAGCTCTGTCAGCCTCAGAGATGAGGCCAGGATGGACAGACAGCCTGGGCTCTGCCTCACATGCAGCCAAGCCAGACCCCTGTGTGCCTCCACAGGGGTCAAAACAGTGAGAGGAGCACAAACCACGGGACAGGAGTTGGGAATTTCAGTAGGAATTAGAAATGAGCCAAAGGATCGGCATCTGTCGGCGTGCAGCCAGTCAGAGCAGCTGGTGCTGGCTCTGTTATGGAATGGGGAAGGCTCGTGTTCCCTTGCAGACCGTGGGAAGGGACTAATGAATCTCTGGAGGAAGGGCAGGTATCTTAGTGCAGAGCTCATCCCGCTGTGTTTGAGTCAGTTTTGTACCTCCTGACAGTCCAAAAAACCTGCATCCCAGCCAGGATTCAGTCAGTGCTGGCCACAGGCTTTGCCAGTGCAGGAAAGGCCACTTGTCCTGTCAAACCTGCAGAGTGACAAGGCAAACACCCAGCAGCAAACCCAGGGGCTTCTCTGCATGCATTGCCCTTCCTCACTGCTGGCTCAGGAGGTGCAGAGCAGCCAGGCAGGAGGAGAGGGCTGATGCCTTGGTGGGATCTGTCCTCCTGCAGGTGATGAGACACGAGAACTCAAGTGTTTTGGAGCTGGATGGGAAGGAGGTGTCCGTCTTCACCCCCTCCAAGCCCCGGGAGAAGTGGCTCCGCAAGAGGACGAACGTGAAGCTCCGGGTAAGGGGGGTTTGGGGGCTGCACAAACTGCTCTGAGGGCATGGCACAGACAGAGGGTTGTGTTGCATTGCTGGGCTGTTTTAATGGTTATATCCTACCTGGATATAACCAGGGTGCTTGTAAAAGAGCAACCCTAAAGATGTGTGTCAGCAAGGTCTCCTCTTAGCCTTGAGAAGTGTTGGCTGTGGGTCAGAAATGGAACATCTTTCAAAGTCCAATAATACCAATTCTCAGCTCAGTAAATGCCCTTTGCTCCCAGTAAAGTCTCCAGTTTCTGAGAGGGCAATTCTGTGCTACAACTGAAACAATATCAGCAGATTTCTCGGCAGCTGCATGTATTTCCTCTTAATTCCAAAGCGTGAGAGTTAATAGAGAGTATCGGAATTGCGCATACAACCTGCCATGGAAATTGGCTCTCCAGCACTGCCATCCGTCCCTCAGTTAAGGGCACAGAGCCTCACCTCTGCCACAGGTCAAATTCTTTCCCAGAGCTGAGGGGGGAGTGGAGGGGTGAAATGGCACAGAGAAACCCATGTTCCAATTTGTCCAGTTATATTTGGCATTTCCCTGCGAGGTTATCCGTTGCTGAAAACTGTTTATTTTTTTTCCTCCTCCCCTCTTGCCTCGTGCAGAACGTCACAGCCAACCACAGGATCAACGACACCATTGCTAACGAGGATGGGCCCCAGACCTTAACTGGGAGGTTCATGTATGGTCCATTAGACATGGTCACCCTCACAGGAGAGAAGGTACCGTGTGTGCTGGGGGGTTGTCACCGTGTGGTGACGGTTGGGGGACAGAGGTGGCACTGGTCAGTGCTCCCTTGGTCCCTGCTGGGGTTTGCCGCCCTTGTGTCCTGGCCAGGTTCTCCTGCTCAGACTTGTGGGTGCCTCCCACCAGGAGCAGCATTTGTCACGGGGGTCTCACCACCGAGGCCAGGTCTCATTCCAGCCCCGATGTTTGGGCACTGCCCGGCTCAGACCCGTGAAGTGCAGAGGGTGGGAGCAGGACCAACCCCGCTGCCACCCAGAGGGGCTCGGGTGGGATGTCCCTGTGCCTGTCCTGCTGGGGTGACACAGCCTCGCTGTCCCCAGGTGGACATCCACATCATGACCCAGCCACCATCAGGGGAGTGGGTGTACTTTGACACGGAGATCAGCAACAGCAGTGGCCGGATTTCCTACGTCATCCCCGAGGAGCGGCGCCTGGGCATCGGCGTCTACCCCGTCAAGATGGTGGTCAGGTGAGGGCCCGGGGCTTGCAGAGAGGAATTGGATGGCTGCAGAGCATGGTCCCTCCTGTGGCTGGGTGGGCTCAGAGCCTGGTTTGCCAGCAACACAGGCAAAGCCATTTGTACCCTTACTCTGTAAGGGGAAAAATCTGTATTTTATTCTGGCTCCTGCATCACCACCAGCACGGGAATTGAGCTCCCGCTGCAGGAGCAGGTCTTCTGCACCACAAGGCCTCATGGCCATCTGCAAAAGTGCACGACTGAGCATATTTTAAAGACCATAAACTTGTCCTTGAGGGACAGGACTTTGTACTCGTGATGATTCACATCCTAGGGGCTCCAGCTCAGCTCCACTTGGGCTCTGGGAGGGGGAGATGGGGAGCATCATCTTGGTGGTGAACCCAGCAGTGTTTTTCTGGGTTAACTTTTGAGTCTCTGCTGCCAAGGAGTGCTAATCCCTCCCCACAGAGCCCCTCACACAGTGCCTGTTACTGCTCTGACTGAGGGTGGCATCACTGTCGGAGCCTTTGGGTCAGATGTGGGAGCTGCTTTGGGCTCGTGGTGCTCCGCGGGTCCTGGCGATGCCTTCTGGATATTTTGTTACCTCTAAGCACCTGCATCCCTTCCCTCAGGGGCGACCACACCTTTGCTGACAGCTACATCACGGTGCTGCCGAAGGGGACGGAGTTTGTGGTGTTCAGCATCGACGGCTCCTTCGCAGCCAGCGTGTCCATCATGGGCAGCGACCCCAAAGTCCGCGCCGGGGCCGTGGACGTTGTAAGGTCAGGGCAGGGCCTGGGGCAGCTGATCTGGCACTGGCCTTGCTCTGCAATCCATTGACTCCTGGCTTTCCTTCCAGGCACTGGCAAGACCTCGGCTACCTCATTATCTATGTCACGGGCCGCCCTGACATGCAGAAGCAGAGGGTGGTGGCGTGGTTAGCACAGCACAACTTCCCCCACGGGATCGTGTCCTTCTGCGATGGGCTCGTTCACGACCCGCTGCGGCACAAGGCCAACTTCCTGAAATCCCTCATCACCGACGTAAGCCTGGCTCTGCTGGAACAGGATCGTGGCAAGGGTTTAGATTGCTCCTCATCCAACCGCCACTGTCAGCACCAGTCTCTTGGCAGCAATGTGACCTGCAGTGGAAGATTAATCTGTTCATTTTATTTTCAGCCCTTTATTGCTCTACAGAAGTGTCTTTGCTGTTAAATTGTGCTGCCCCTGCTCTGCACTGCTCCATTTCATCACTGCTGCTCAAACCCCTAATGGAACAGACGCAGTAGAGCCTCCCTTCCCTCCACACGTGCATTTTTTTCACCTGCTTGGTGGCTTTTTGGCTGCCTGTGGTGGGGACAGCAGGACTGAGAGGGAATGGAGCTTCTGCAGAAATGGCTTTGCAGGGAGACTCCACAGAGATCTTCCAAGCATCTGACTGTCGGGAGGTCCTGATGTTGCTCAGCCCCGAGCCTCAGAGAAGCTCCAGATAAAGTTCTTTGTGTCTGGCAGCTGAAGAAGCTGCCTTGATTAGCAGGAAAAACCTGTCCTTAACTTTCTTAGGCTCCCTTTTTGGCCTGAGTGGCAGTGGAGGGAGCAGCTGGCCCTCGGTTGCTCTCTTGTCCTCCACAAGTTTGGGACCAGGGTCAGAAATTGTCTGTCTCCCTGTCCTGTGGTTCTGGGCTCACAGCTGGCCAGTGTGTGGTGGCACCAATGTCCACAGCTCCCTGCCAGCCCCTGCTCCAGCCCACTATGGAAGGGGTTGTCCAGGAGCTGCTCTCTGCTTGGACTCCAGGCAGAGGTATCCCTGAAAAGCAGGTTTTGCTGCCTGTCCCTTCTCCCTCTGCCCAGCAGGTAACAGCAGTTTGGCTGTGGAGGGGAACATTCCTGGCTAATGATTCCTGAGCAGGTTTGCAGTTCCTCTCCCCCAGGGACAGCAGGGAAGTGTGTAGCATCCTTGCCCCCTGCAGACCTCAAGGGAAGGCTGTGGATCAGCAGGTGGAGATCTGCTCTTGTATCGCTGTCACTCCTCTTGTCACGGCCTGTAAACATCCCCAGCTCTGTTAATTAGCACCTCCCTGGGTGGTTCATTATCCAGCTGGGAACTTGCATTAGTTCCAGTGACCTGACATTCCCACAAATGCTACTGGAAAACCCAAAGCCCAGCCTGCTGAGCAGCACGGGGTGCCTGCGTGTTCTGACCCCTGTTGCTTTCTGTCCCCCCAGCTGCACATGAGGATCCACGCAGCCTACGGATCCACCAAGGACATCTCCGTGTACAGCTCCATCAGCCTCCCGCCCACGCACATCTACATCGTTGGCCGACCCACCAAGAAGCTGCAGAGCCAGTGTCAGGTAGGAGCCACCTCGGCTGAGCCCCACCAAGGGCTTCCCATGGGAGGGAGGTGGGAATTCGGTCATCACAAGTCCGGTGACTGAGCTGGTGTCGGCCAACAGGGTGGGAACTGTCCCGGGTAGCAGAGCCACCTAATGGGTGTGAGCGGTCCCGTGTCTGCTCACCGCAGAGAAGCTGGCAGAGTGAACACACCTGGCTGCCAGCGGCTCTCAGGGGAGCGTGTCCCAGCCCTCTAACGCCTGCCCTCGCCCCGCAGTTCATCACGGAGGGCTACGCGGCGCACCTGGCGCAGCTGGAGTACAACCACCGCGCGCGCCCCGCCAAGAACACCACGCGCATGGCGCTGCGCAAGGGCAGCTTCGGGCTGCCCAGCCAGGCCGAGTTCCTGCGCAAGAGGAACCACCTGCTGAGGACCATCTCCTCCCAGCCCTCGGCCAGCGCCGGCCACCGGCCCGAGCGCACCCAGAGCCAGTCGGACAGCGACAAGGACAGGGACAGGGAGCGCAGCCAAAGGAGCATGAGCATCGCCACGGGCTGCTGGGGCCGGAGCGCCGCGTCCCGGCTGGAGTCTGGCCTCTTGGGGCAGAAGTAGCCGGGCCAGAGCCAGGGTTGTCAGCTGCAGCCACCGGAGGAGAAAACAAAAAGGGGAAGAGGGACGAGGCCGGTGTTTCGGGCTGGAAGGGTAAATATGGTGCTACTCTAATAACACGGTGTTCTGGGAAGAGACGGGATGTTTCCCACGCAGAACGTGCAGGCCTTGCAGCGGGAGCGTCGGGTTTGTGCAGCGCGAGCCCAAGGAACGGCTGGAAATCGGGGGGAAGTCTCCAGATGAGGACGGCGCTCTCTCCTGCCTCCTCCTCTCATCCAGGGTCAGTGACTGTAAATATGTGCCTCCTTGCCTCGTTAGCCATCGCTCCGACACGGTGACCGAGTGCTGTCCTCAGAGCCACGGGAACAGGGCATGAGGCTGGGGGAGCTTGTTCTGGGCTGTCCCGGGAGTCAGACTGGGGGCTCTGGGGTTGGGTAACGCGCCGCTCCCCCGGCCCCAGCGAGGGATTTGTCGTGGGCTGTGCCAGGCAGAGCGACCGAGAGCTTTCCCTGGACAGAGAGCTCCACGTGCAGCAGCTTTCCCGAGGAGCTGGTGCGGGGCAAAGCTAAAGCTGCACCGATGCCGTTGGCAGAGGCAGAATGTCGGCAGATTGGTGCCCAAGACAGCGGGGTCATTATTGTTGTTACTGTTATTTTTTAAAGAGACCTTTTAGAAGCCGATGGAATTCAATGTGTTGACCTATTAAAAGAGGAATACAAGCTATTTTGTTTGAGCTGTTACAAACCTCAGACACTTAATTTGCTGTTAAAGTCTCCAAATAGTCTCGCTATGTATTATTTCCAACAAGTAACCACCATATATTTGGAAGCAGCTGAAGGCACTCAGCAGCTGGATTGCATTGCAGTTCTTCTCATCCAAATGCAGGGTTTGACTCTCTCAACACCCACCTCTGAGACCTTTTTTCTTCCCAGGTTCTCTCCAAGTTCAGTAGCAGCTTTCATGGGAACTAGACTCGCTTCTTTTACCTATAGTTACTGAACTGTGAAACCTCATTGTTTTTTGCACTGATGATTTTTAGAATGGAAACCTGTTACCATCTCATGTAGCTACACCGGTGTTTGTAGTGCATGACAATGAAATATTGCTAAGCCAGGGTGTGTGTGGATATCTATACATATACACACACACACACATATATATATGTATATATTTAAAAAAAAAACAACAAAACAATCTGTGCAGAAGTTTTTCCAGCAGTAAGGAGACTGTAAGGAAGTGTGCCAACAATGTCAGGCAACCTTAAGAAAAGGCCATATCTTAATTTTTCTGGTGTGTTTCTCAGTGGATGTGCCTGAGGCGCGGGGTTTGTGCTGCTGGAGCGAGCCGGCGGGCACGTGGCAGAGGGCTGGCACCCCGGTGACACCCAGACAGGGACAGAGAACAGTGCCTGGAGCCAGGGCTTGCCAAAAAGCCCCTCAGTCCTGTCCCTCCCGGGGCCAGCAAAGGTTCCCTCCTTGCACACACCTCTGGGGGCAGAGGGGCATCCACACAGGGGTTCCGGGGTGCCCGGTCACAGACTCCCGTTGGCCTCTTCACGTGCAGGTTTTATAGTCCTACCGAGCTCCCCGACTGTGTGTAAGTAACCCTGCTTTCCCCACACACTTCCCTGTCTTTATATCACTTTCTACTTACGAGGATCTTATTTATAACAGAGAATTTTTTAGACTGGCTGCTTCATTTTCTTACCAGTTTCAATAAGAATGGTGCAGGACGGCCGCACTGAGATACACAGCACTGTGAACGCTGCTCTGCTCGCTGCCTCTGGGCCACGGTAGACAAATCCAACTCATCCAACTCATGTGTTCGTGGTGTGGAGGGTCCAGGCCGAGGCAGAGCGGGGACAGTGCGGAGCTGCCGCCGGCATCCCAGCCCCTGGAGCGCTCAGACCCGACTGCAAAATGTTTAACCGCTTCTCTTTGGTAATTATCCAATTACAGAATGTACCTGATGACTTTTTGTTACTGGAAACTGACTTCCCTTTCTGCTGACTCAGCTTGGCTCTCTCTGAATGTACATCCAGAGCTTTTACTGGGTTTGAAAACAATGTGAACTTGTCCCAGCTTTTTGCTAGCCGAATGTTCTATCAAACAGATGCCATCTGAGTAGGAAGCCAAGCCACAATCCATCCTGTGAAGTCACCAAACCACATCACCTAAATAATTTCTGCAAATTTGGATATGGCCTTTCCAAAATTCACCTTTCCTCCAAGTCCAGAACCGAGGCATGACCTGTACATTTTCCAGTGTTGACGAAATGTTCACATTTTCTTATGTGTAGATAGTGTAAAACAGAGGCGAATGTAAATGTTCAACATAAAAAGTGGATATATAAAATTGAAAGTTATTTATTTATGTAGAGGGAAAAAAATGTCTGGAGGGACTGGAACCTTCAGGGTTTATTAATATTTTAAAAATGTAGCTTTTTGTTTCAGGCATTATGTACAAAGCAATTATTTTATGGACCAAGTTTAATGTAACTGTCAATGAATGCAGAAGTGCAATATGATACTCACCCTCTCCATCACTTCATGTTTTAAACTGCTCCTAACCAGTTAGCCTGACAATCACAGCACCTCTGTCCTCATCCTTTGTTGAGCTTCTTGAACCTTGCCCGGGTCCTTTCCTGGCCCCCCATCCGTTGCCATTGTACGGATCCAACACGGAGAAGCAATTGTAGAGCAGGACCTTTATTGCTGCAATAATACCCTGGGAGGTGGGTGTAGTTACCAGGAAATAATGCCAATAAGTTTTTCTTCACTGACTCAGTCCATCCCCGACTCCATCGCTCAATCCTCAGCCGCCCCCATCTGGCACTCATCCCTCTGAAGCAGAGATCAACACTCACAGAACAATAGCAATAGTTTAACTCTGTGTTTATAACCTGTTTGTCCCGAGCTGTTTTGGAGAGCAGTGCGTGTGACCCGATGCCTTTCCACGTGTATGGAAGAGGATCCGTTGGGACGTGGGGAGGGAAAGACAAATTTATATTCCATCCTTACAAAAGGGGCACTGTGAGGGTAAAGACCTAATTTATCCTCGTTATGAGTAACTTGTTTGCTTTCAAAGGAGAGAATGGGAAGTTCCTTGTCCTCCTCCCTCGGCCGTTGTCTGGGCAGCCCTCGGTGACAGCCCACGTCCTGTTCTGCACATCAGCACAACACAGCCTCGGGCTTTGGGGTTGCTTTTCCGTTTCCATGGGAATCAAACTCTGCTGCGGAGCTCAGATTTTTTACGAAAAGCAGCTTTTTATATTACTGCACCCTTAGGCCAGACTTTCTACCTGACGCTGTCCCTTTAAAGTCTTTTAAGAAAACCCATGAGAGGAGCCCGTGCATTCCCTCCGAGACGTTTTCCTGGGTTTGCTCAGATCACTCACTCAGATGAGGCGAAATCCTAATACCAAAAACCGTTTACAGTGTCGGGGGCAGGAGCCCAGAGCAGGAATCAGCCAAAGGGTCACCACCACCCTCCCGCCCGCCCAGCAGCCGCCGTGCTTGCTGTAGCAGCCCCTTCTTCAGGTATCGCCACTGTTTGCTGCATTTCCTGTTAGTTCTAGAAGCCTTACGGTCCCCTCCCTCTGCCTGTTGATACCCTCGACTGTCGATTTTATATTCCAACGACGTTAGTTATATTTTATTTATAAAAAATTGCTCTAGGGGTACCAGCTGTGCGTGGGGAGCCAGCGGGGGATGCCCGAGGGCGCCGGGTACGCCCCGCGTGCGCGGTGCCGTGCCGATGACTCGCATGTGTGTGGCAAACCTTCTGTACAACTTCCTTCTCCTCCTTGCTGTTAGTGCATCGTTCCAATGCCTGGTGTGCTTTGTGTACAGTATCATTGTGAGTTACACAGATTAAAGAAATGGGAAGGCTCTTGGCTGGCTGCTTTTTGTTGGGGTGGGGGATTGCTCTAGAAATGGACAAGTCATAAAATGTGAGCAGGTGCCAGTTTAATGGAGTTAGAGCCATGAACAGAACATGGAAACCCTCCGTGGAGATCAGTCCTGCAGGACCCATTTGTCCTTTAACCCATTTGTCCTTTTCTTTTTTACAGTTCCTAGATTTATGGACTTTGCAGCAAGGGAAAAGGCTGCTGTGTTTGCTTCAGAGCAGCCCTGGGCCCTGAGAAGCCCGGAGCCCCAGCGCTGCCCAGGGCCTGTGCTGTGGGGAAGGGACACGAGTTGCATGCAGGAACAGAGAGCAAGGCAAAGCCACCCCTCCACAAAGCACACCTGCACAGATGCCAGTGCAGTGTGCCAGGTCAGTGCTCCCCTACCTGAGGAGGTGAAGCTGCAGGAAGGCTGGGAGAAGCCCTGGGGCACAGTGGAGGGTGGCACTCAGGGGTGCAGAGGAGCTGCAGCCTGAGCAGAGCCACAGCCACTCCTCTCTGGGCAGGGTCTGTGAGTGCAAAGGGCCTCTGAGCCAGATCAGCAAGGAAAGGGCCATGGGCAGCCCCTGAAGGGAAGAAGTGGCAGCCAGCTATGTGTTTTGTGGCCCTGATGCACACCCTGTCCTGGCCACAGCATTGCCTCCTTCCCCCAAAGCCCAGAGCACCCTGAGGTGCTCAGCCCCCTCAAGCTTGTCCCCTGGGTGCTGCTGAGCTCCTCCAGCATCCAGATGAGCATTGGGGCAAAGGGCTCAGGTACCTTACAGCCATGCTGGCCTGAGCTGGGACAGGGAGGGGAGAAGCTGTTTACTGGGAGATGAACCACTAAAGTCACTCTCCTTCCCAGTCAGTAACTTACAGAGCAGCTGGAAAGGGCCCCTGGGGAACATCTGGACACGGTGCTGTCTGCGTGGTCCAGAGGCAGAGGCTCCCCCCGGGCTGGCAGGGGCAGCAGGACGGGCTCCTGGGCTGGCTGGTGCCTGTCCTCACTGCAGCATCCCCGTCCTCACCTGGAAGGCCAGCCCATCCCCACGTGTGGCCTGCTGCAAGGGAGACACAGCACTCAGCACTCCCTGCCCAGGACCGCCAGCCCCACCCCAGGGACCCTGGCGGTGCTGCCAGGGCTCAGTTTGTCCCCAGGGAGGAAACACAGCCCCCCTCTGGGTGCAGCAGCTCCCTGGCTGTGCTCAGCCACCCCGTGCAGCTCATGCTGGGGGCCAGTTCCCAGTACCTTGTTAATCTCCTTGTGTCTCTCCTTGCTGACGATTTCTTCCAGGACTTCCCCGTCCCCCTTGATGAGCCTGCAAGACAAGCACAGGCCCAGGAGCCGTGAGGGGCTGGCAGCTCCTGCAGCTGCCAAGGTGCTGACCCCACCCTGAGGGCACCTCTGTGCCCCAGCTCCCCCAACACAGGAGCAGGTGCTGGCCTGATGCACCTCCAGGCAAGGCTAGTGCTGACCCCTGACACAAAATTGTATTTTGTGACTCTGTTTTTGTATTGAGCTTAAACAGCACTGCAGGTTTTGCCATTGCTCCATGGGATTAATGTCACCACACTGCAGCAAGGACAGGAGTGCTCCCCTGAGAACTGAAGGCCAGCTGGCCATGCCCCAGGCTGTGGGCACTGCCTGCTGTGTGCAGTCAGTCACACTGGCACAGGAAAACACTCCTAATAAAACCATCCCCTGTCACCCTACAATCCACAGTGCCCATGCAAAACCTCTTCTTTTTTTAACAGAGTTCAGGTATGGTCCTGGCTGCCCCAGGAAAACTGCAAAGCCATTGAGAACAGGAGCCAGTTTGGGCCTGAAATGCAGCCAGGCCAGGGAGCATCTTGCTGAGCAAATTCCAAGCAGTGTTGGAGGCGGCTCACACCTCCAAACATGAACAGAAATTTAATTGTCTTCATTACGTGCCTTACAGGGAACCGACCTTTGTTCCACACCTCCCTGAGCCCTGCAGGCTGCCTTCTATTTTAAGACTGGACTTGTCATACCCAATTCTCTTCAGCATGACGTTTTCTGCTTGCTGAGAAGATGCAGTTTATTAAAAACTGGGTCATTTCTATTTGGCAGCTAAATGAACTTGGGTTTGATCACTGTCTGTAACCCCACAGGGCACATGCTCCTCACTCCCACCTGGGTGTTAACCAGGGCCCAGGGCTTTGGAGCTGAAAGGTAAGAGGATGCAGCAATGGGATACTGGGACACAGCCCAGTGTCCCTTGTGTGGAGCCTCAGCACAATTCATTGATTTGGTGTCACTGTGTCACTCTCTGGGTAAGTCACACCAGGCCTGATGAGGGGAGAGCTGAGGGCTCGGCTCAGGCCTTTGCTGCTGAAGGGGGCCTGGCTCCAGGTGTGGTGCTGCAGTGCCATGGACAGGCATCCTCCAGGCCTCCAGCCCACTCAGCATGGATGGGAATGGACAATCCACCCCCCTGCTCCCCAGGGTCATACCTGGTTCTCCCCGTTTCAGGATCCACCACTCTCCTTATGACGCTCTGCCTCGCGTCCCACTCCTCCTTTGTCATTGGCTTCATAGCCTGGATCCGGGATTTCTGTTCATCTGTCAGAGCTGGAATGCAGTGCTCAGTCAGAGCTGTAGGAGAGGGGCACAGCACCAGGCCTTCAGCCCACAGACAACACTCCACACCCAATTCCCAGGGGTACTCTGGGTACAGTGACAAACCACGCAGAGAAAGGGACACTTCACATCCCAAAGCCAAGGAGCAGCTTTGCCAGGATGTCACTGCTGACTGTCCTTCCATTTGGCATCTGTGTTCCCCCCTCACATCTATAAATTGCATCCTCACACTTTACAAATCAATCTCTGAGTGTGGCTCAAAGATGAGCACTGTACGTAGGAGGGAGGAGAGCCTGGGGCTCCTCCCTGCACCCAGCCCTGCTTCCCTCAGACCCTACATGGAAAGGGAGAGCACAACCCCTGTGTGCTCCAGCAGGAGGGAAAGAGCATCGTTACCTGGCCCAGAGTCCACCCCTGGTTCCTTCTGCCACTGCTCCAGAGAGGGCCCAGGCACCTCTTCTCCCTTGGCTTTCTCCTCCTTAACCCTCTCCTTTGCCTTCTTCTTTGATTTCTTCATTTTTTTCTTCTTCTTCTTTCTCTTCTTTTTGTCTTTCTGTTTCACTCGCTTTTTTTTGCTGTCTTGACTCTTCTTCATTTTGGAGTCGCTGTCACTGGAGTCATCAGAAGAGGAGCTGGAGGAAGAGGAAGATGAGGAAGAGCTGGTGGATGAAGATGTCCCAGAGGAAGAGGTACTGGCCTTCTTCTTCTTTTTGTCCTTTCCTTCCTTCTTCTTTTCTGCAATACAAAAAAGAGGAGGGTGAGAGGAGCAGCCCTGGCCCTGCAGCAGCAGAGGGGTTGGTTTACCCTCCTGGAATTCCCCTCTGTGCCCACATTCAACCCAGGATGCTCTGAGGAACCAGCTCAGCTCATGGAGGGGCTTGTCAGAACGAGACCAAAGTGGGCATAAAGTGCAGGACAAGGTGACAGCCTTTGGAGCTCATTTGTAAGGCTTCCCTGGTTCATCTTCCCCAACAACAGCCACCAACCAAAACCAGGGGCCGTCTTCTCTCCCCCAGGCCCTCTCTGTGCGCCTGCCCCAGGGAAATGATGAAAGCACATGCTCAGGGCCTTCCCCCACCTTCCCTGGCTGCTGCCAAGCTCGACTTGTGTCTGTGAGAAGCAGAGATCCTCTTCCTTGGTGGAGAGCTGCTGCCCTGCAGCGAGTCCTTGCTGCTCTTCCTCCTTTTCTTCTCCTTCCTCTCCTGCCTGCTCCGAGAGTCGCTTTTGCTCCTGCTCCGCGATCGCTTCCGAGAGCGGCTGCGGGCCATGGCAGCTGCTGGAGGGAAGGGGTCACATCAGAGCCACAGGGGGACCCACCCTGCCCCAAAATCCTTCAATCTGAGCCAGCAGATCTGGAAAACCTGCTCCTGTTAAACTCCCTGCTCACACCCACTCTGCCAACCTCCCACCACAGCGATGGGTCGGGGTCTCCACGGAGCCCTGGGCAGGGAGCTGGCACTGGGACAGCACAACTGCCCCCAGGCAGGTTTTCCACAGGGAAAGCCTTCCTGCAGGTTTTCCCTGCCCTTTTGCAGTTTGTCCCTGGAGAATGGGGCTGATCCCTGCTGAGGGCAGGCACGGGGGGCCCTGAGGCTGTTTCTGCAGCCCATGGACACTCCATGGCACTGGGAGCCAGCAGGAGATGCTGCAGCACAGATGGACACAGGCAAAGGGTGATGGATACTGCAGGCACAGTCAGCAGAACAAAACGTCCTCCCTGAGTCAATCACCCCCTTGGTTAAAATGCTGGGAGCAGGCACAAGCCAAGGGGAAGAATGAATTTTTAATATTCCAATTTACTCTTAGAAAACAGATGATGCATTGAGCTGGCGCCTCTGTCCATCAGCCCCAGGGGTGCCGGCGGCCCCAGGCCGGTGTGATCCATGCTCTCATTAATTTAAAAAACAAACTGGCACCGTGGGCAGAGCAGGAGCTGGGAAAAGCTTTCTCAAAGCCACCTTCCAGCTACCCCATTTAATGAATTGTTTGTTTACCACCTCGACATTCCCAGGCAGCAATTTGGATTTGCTCCCAAGTGAATCAGACCTTTAATTGATTTACTGAATCAGACCTTTGATTGACTTCCATAGGGAAATTTCAATCAGAAAAAAAAAAAAAAAAANCAGCACCCCAGGCTGGCCGTGCCCCAAGCCGGGCTCTCACCTCCCCTGACACCAGGCTGGGCCCACAGCGACTCCTCCTGCCCGGCCTCGGTGGGGCCCCGGCGCTGCTCTGCCCTGGGCAGCTGCGGGGGCTGTCCCTGCCCTCACCGCCAGCACGGGCAGCCTGCGGCACGCCAGGTGCGCTGGCCCTTTAAGAGCCCAGCTCGAGGTGCGCTGGCCCTTTAAGAGCTCAGCGCGAGGCGTTCTGCGCGCGGCTCCAGGCGCGGCCCCTTTAAGTGCGCAGCTCTTTATCAGCCCCCCCAGCCCCGGGGCCGCCTCAGCGCTCGGNTGTCTTTCTGTTTCACTCGCTTTTTTTTGCTGTCTTGACTCTTCTTCATTTTGGAGTCGCTGTCACTGGAGTCATCAGAAGAGGAGCTGGAGGAAGAGGAAGATGAGGAAGAGCTGGTGGATGAAGATGTCCCAGAGGAAGAGGTACTGGCCTTCTTCTTCTTTTTGTCCTTTCCTTCCTTCTTCTTTTCTGCAATACAAAAAAGAGGAGGGTGAGAGGAGCAGCCCTGGCCCTGCAGCAGCAGAGGGGTTGGTTTACCCTCCTGGAATTCCCCTCTGTGCCCACATTCAACCCAGGATGCTCTGAGGAACCAGCTCAGCTCATGGAGGGGCTTGTCAGAACGAGACCAAAGTGGGCATAAAGTGCAGGACAAGGTGACAGCCTTTGGAGCTCATTTGTAAGGCTTCCCTGGTTCATCTTCCCCAACAACAGCCACCAACCAAAACCAGGGGCCGTCTTCTCTCCCCCAGGCCCTCTCTGTGCGCCTGCCCCAGGGAAATGATGAAAGCACATGCTCAGGGCCTTCCCCCACCTTCCCTGGCTGCTGCCAAGCTCGACTTGTGTCTGTGAGAAGCAGAGATCCTCTTCCTTGGTGGAGAGCTGCTGCCCTGCAGCGAGTCCTTGCTGCTCTTCCTCCTTTTCTTCTCCTTCCTCTCCTGCCTGCTCCGAGAGTCGCTTTTGCTCCTGCTCCGCGATCGCTTCCGAGAGCGGCTGCGGGCCATGGCAGCTGCTGGAGGGAAGGGGTCACATCAGAGCCACAGGGGGACCCACCCTGCCCCAAAATCCTTCAATCTGAGCCAGCAGATCTGGAAAACCTGCTCCTGTTAAACTCCCTGCTCACACCCACTCTGCCAACCTCCCACCACAGCGATGGGTCGGGGTCTCCACGGAGCCCTGGGCAGGGAGCTGGCACTGGGACAGCACAACTGCCCCCAGGCAGGTTTTCCACAGGGAAAGCCTTCCTGCAGGTTTTCCCTGCCCTTTTGCAGTTTGTCCCTGGAGAATGGGGCTGATCCCTGCTGAGGGCAGGCACGGGGGGCCCTGAGGCTGTTTCTGCAGCCCATGGACACTCCATGGCACTGGGAGCCAGCAGGAGATGCTGCAGCACAGATGGACACAGGCAAAGGGTGATGGATACTGCAGGCACAGTCAGCAGAACAAAACGTCCTCCCTGAGTCAATCACCCCCTTGGTTAAAATGCTGGGAGCAGGCACAAGCCAAGGGGAAGAATGAATTTTTAATATTCCAATTTACTCTTAGAAAACAGATGATGCATTGAGCTGGCGCCTCTGTCCATCAGCCCCAGGGGTGCCGGCGGCCCCAGGCCGGTGTGATCCATGCTCTCATTAATTTAAAAAACAAACTGGCACCGTGGGCAGAGCAGGAGCTGGGAAAAGCTTTCTCAAAGCCACCTTCCAGCTACCCCATTTAATGAATTGTTTGTTTACCACCTCGACATTCCCAGGCAGCAATTTGGATTTGCTCCCAAGTGAATCAGACCTTTAATTGATTTACTGAATCAGACCTTTGATTGACTTCCATAGGGAAATTTCAATCAGAAAAAAAAAAAAAAAAACACCAAAACCCATCACAACCATTAAGGGCAGGGAATTTTCAGGGGATGGGAGTCCTGCACGCACACACACCCAAGCAGCTGCCCCTTGCACCAGGGCCTTGCTGGGGACAACGTTTGGGACTTGGATCTTTCTCTTCTGGCTGTGGCAGCAGGAAAAATCCCACTTTTATCCATCCACAGCAGCAGGATCAATGGAGCAGAGCTCAGAGAGCATCCTGGTGACAAATCCCAAATCCATCCCAGCAGCACCCCAGGCTGGCCGTGCCCCAAGCCGGGCTCTCACCTCCCCTGACACCAGGCTGGGCCCACAGCGACTCCTCCTGCCCGGCCTCGGTGGGGCCCCGGCGCTGCTCTGCCCTGGGCAGCTGCGGGGGCTGTCCCTGCCCTCACCGCCAGCACGGGCAGCCTGCGGCACGCCAGGTGCGCTGGCCCTTTAAGAGCCCAGCT
>WEIU01001422.1:363002-388887 GCA_013389925.1 Aegithalos caudatus
CGGGCAGCGCCGTGCCTTGGCATCGCTTCAGGGGCGCGGAGCGGGGGTCGCGTCACCCCCGGGCGGCACCGGTGCTCCACGGCTGCCCCGTGGGGACCGCGGTGGCTTTGTTGTAGCGGAGGATTTCACACGGTCCCGGGTGCAGAAAAGCTCCGTGGGCGTGCGTAGGGATGATTCCGGTTTAGCAGCTTCTCCAGGGGCAGCGGGAGCTCCCGAGGCAGCAGCAGCAGCCCCCGGAGCTGTCTCAGCCGTGTTTTCCCCTGTGGAAAATGACCCCTTTTCTGGAGGCGAGCAGCTGTGAGAGGGCGTTGTTGGAGACAAACCTCTGGCATCCGCAGGCGGCTGCCTCTACTACGTGGGACCCAAGAAGGAGGAGAAGCGCGAGGTGATCGTGGATCCCGAGCGGAGGCGTCAGGTCTTCCTGGAAAGCCATTTCACCGAAATCGGGAACCACCTGGGCCAGAAAAAGACCGTGCACCGCATCCAGAGCCGGTACTACTGGCTGGGCATCGTGAAGGATGTTGTGGACTGGGTAAGTGGAGAGCAGTGACCGTATCCGTGACACCGGTGCTGGCAGCGGTCCCGAGACAGCAGCCACAACAGCCCTGGTGCAGGGATGATGTCATTGCTGTGCCTGTGCCGGCAAGCCACATGCTGAGTTACTCTGCAGGTGAATCTTGGAACGTCCCAAGGCAGCTGGGTAGGCTGGGTGTCTTCCCCTGAGTGTCTGAAGCCTCCTCAGTGTGGTCAGCACGAGAATGCGGGATTGTTTCAGACAAGTTGCTGAGTCTAGCTTTGGGCAGTCTGGATTCCTTCCAGAGCTGCCCAGTTCTCTAAACTATGGCAAGAGGAGGATTTCAGTGTCACCTCAGCTGCTTTGCCTCGCCTGTTTCATTGCTGGCAGTTCCCTGCAGCACTGTGGTTTAAGGAGTGTGCTTGCATTGCATGGTCTGAGCTCCTCCAGCATCCTAGGGCTGAGGATTTCTCTAACCAGCAGTAGGAGGTTAAAATACAATAAAGATTTGCCTGGAAACAGGGTGAGAAATAGCTTAGCTGTAGGCCACGTTGAGAAAATTGGTTATTGTGTCAGAGAAAGCTGTCAGGTGAGCCTTGTGAAAGGTGAGATGCGTCACCTGTTGTGTTTTGTTCTCCTTTTTTCCTGCACCTCCTTATTTTTATTGGGAGAAAGGAAACTGCTCAGCCCTGCTGTGTGTGTCTCACCCCTCCACAGCCTGTGCAGTCTGAGTCTGACACGATCTGTCAGCGCATTCCCAAGTCCTCTGATCCCTCTTTTCCCTCTCCAGATCAAGATGTGTGAAACGTGCCAGAACGCGGAGCACAACAAGAGCGTGACGCGGAAAGCCCGGCCCGTCAGGGTGGAATCCCCCTGGGAAGTGCTGGGATTAGACATCCACGGTGAGTGAGTGTCTCAAGTGGCTCTCGGGGCTCCTCCCCGCCGGCCCGGAGCGTGGCAGACCTGCTGCCACACGCTCCCAGGGAAAGCTGCAGGTGCCTCTGAGGAGGTGCCAAGGAGGCCACAGCAGCCGCCCGGGATGCAATCTGATCTCGGGGCTTGGCTCGGCTCCCTCTGCACACACAATGGGAGCTGTGGGCGTGCCTCCTTCCCCAGAACTGGAGCTCTGATGGGTGTATTTTTGCTGACAAAGGTCACCGAAAATGTTCTGGCCAAATGACATTGCAGAAGAGAGTCGTGGTCACTTCTGCAGCCACTGTGTTTTTAACTTTCCCCATTTGGGGGATATGACGGCATTGCATTGATTTTTTTTTTTTGATGGCTGTTTATGCAGGGCCTTTTCCAGAGACAAGCCAGAGCAACACACACGTCCTGCTTGTGACTGACTACTTCACCAAGTGGGTGGAGGCTGCTCCTCTGCAGAAGAAAGATCCCTTCTCCGTGGCTAAAGCCCTGGCCACTCTTTTTTACAGGTGGGCTCCTCTGCTGTTGGTTGTACTCTGCAGTGTGCTGGGGAGTGCTGGGGTGTGTTGCAAAAATACCCAGTAGCCTCAGGATGTTTTCCTGAGAGAGCAGGAACTCTCCCTTCTGCAGGAGAGACCATGCAGTGCCTCTCAGTTGCTCTTTACAAAATCCTTGGGAAGAGCCTGTTATCCTCCTGAAGAAAGAGGCAGAAATGTTTCTCTGAGTAGCCCGAGGCCAGGGGAGCTGTGTCCCAGTTCTGTGCAGAAGCTTTAAAGCCATTCCCAGATTTCTCCTAGAAAGTGTTTGTGTCACCATGTGACATTGTCCTTGTGGAAAACACGTGGGGCCAGTGGAGATTTGAATTCAGAGCAAGAAGCTCCTCTTGTTTCTCCTGCTGCCTCATCATTCAAAAGCAAACAGGCTGGGCTGGTTTGGGGCAGAGGGACCAGCAGACCTCTCTCTGCTTTTGGGGACATGAGGTCACAGCAGCCTTGTTAGCACCAGCTCCACTGGGGGGTCCTGTCCTCTTTCTATCCCATTTGCACCCATAAAGTTGGAACTCCCTGGGCTCTGCCTCAGCTGATGGAGTAAAACCAGTTGTGTGTCCTCTCCTTGCCCAGGTTTGGTGCCTCCAAGAACATTTACACCACTCAGAGCTGGGACTTCTGCGAGGAGGTAGGTCTGGTGTGGGATTGTTCAGGGGGAAGCAACATGGCCTTCAACAGCCTTTTTGGGAAATGTGACCTCCAGCAGGTTTTTGGGCAAGGTGACCTTCAGCAGGGTTTTTGGGTAATGTGACCTTCAGCAGGCTTTTTGAGCAATATAACCTTCAGCAGGTTTTTGGGCAATGTGACCTCCAGCAGGCTTTTTGGGCAAGGTGACCTTCAGCAGGTTTTTTGGGCAAGGTGACCTTCAGCAGGCTTTTTGGGCAAGGTGACCTTCAGCAGGTTTTTTGGGCAAGGTGACCTTCAGCAGTTTTTTGGGCAGCAGATCCTGAAGGCAGAGCTGTGATGTGCTGTGTAGCAGGGGTGAGGAGCTGACGCTGCCTTATCCCTGCCCCAGTCCCATTGGGAGTGGGAGCTGATTTGCCAGTGCTTTCACCTTGGCAGGGATTTAAGGTTGTGGATCAGTGGTGCAAGTCCTCTCTGCTTGGAAGCAAGGACCGTGTACATGAAATTCCAGCCCTACCCTGGGATTAACCCAGCTTCCCAGTGCTGTGGAAACCTTCAAGCATGGGAGCAGTCATTGCAAAACATTTTCTAACTTTTCTGGGGAGCGTTTTCTGCCACACAGCCTCTCCTGGCACAGGGGGGACAGTGCCTGGGGGCTGCTGTGGGGCTGACACGCCGTGATCCCCCCGTTCTCCCAGGTCAGCCGGCACCTGTGCGAGCGCTGGAACATCTCCCAGCTCCTGACCCCTGCAGAGCCCACAGAGCCCCCCAGCCCTGGTGACTGCAGTGCTGAGGTGCTCAGGGCCTCCATCTGCAGCGTGGTGAACGAGAAGCCCAGCGAGTGGGACGCACACCTGGACCCCGTCCTCTTCGAGTTCCGCACCTCCGTCAACTCCGCCACCAAGTACAGCCCCTTCTTCCTCATGTTCAACAGATACGTGTGCCTGTCCTCAGAGGTAACTGCCCCTGGCAGGGGAGCCTTGAGGAGCTTTGTCACTGCCGTGGTAGCAGAGTAACACCCCGATCTGTGCCTTGCAGGTGGATTTTGTCAAGGACTCTAAAGAGCAGGAGGCTGGCTCCGGTAAGGCCGAGAGCCTCCCGCCGTTCACAGCCACGGTGCAGGAGCAGCAGAACGCCGTGAAGGAGATTGTGAGTCTTGTGGTGCCTTGAAATCATTTTGCAGCTAAGTCTGAGCCTGGCCTGAGAGGAGAGGTGGCCCCTCAGTGTGTGCTGAGGGCAGCAGGAGCAGAGCTGGACCCTCTGGGCCGGCACCGCAGGGGAGCTGCTGGTGGTGCTGCTCAGAGGTGGCTGATGAAACACGAGGGACTGGCTTGCCCCATCAGGCTAATGAGAGCTGTGTCCCAGCCTGCCCAGCTCCCTGCCTTGTAATCTGCATCCCAAATCAGCCAAGGGAGTCCCTCCTTAGGCAAGGACAAGAAGCCTTCGGGGAGATGCTGTGTAACTACAAAAGTTTAAAGTAACCCTGCCCCAAAGTGGGAGGAGGTTGGGGCTACCATGAGGACTAGTGGCCCAGTGGGCAGGGAGATGGGCTTGGGCAAAGTCAGCATGCAGCTCCTGTCTCTGACGTGCTGGGTGACCTTGGGCAGCTCATTTTGTCTCTCTATTTCTTGGTTCCCTCACTTGAAAAATGACCCCAGTGTCCCCTGTGAAGTGCTTGGTGAGCTGTGTGCCAAAAAGCCATAGACAAGGCTCAAGTGCTTTGTTTGCTCAGTCATTTCTTACACTCAGTCAGGGTTGTGAGCTTCTCTCTGATCTCACCTGGACTGTGGTTGTTCTTGCCAGGGAATGACAGGAGGAATGTGGGACAGGAGGGAGGAGAGCCTGGGAGCTGGGTATGTAGGATCTGATCCCTTTGGCAGCTCAGGCTCACTAGCTCAGCTCCCCTCTTGTGAAATGGAGCTGCACATCGTGACACGGGGCAGCAAGAGCTCTGTCCTGTCCCTAAGGGAACTTCTGGTGTTGGGATCACCAGCTCTCTCCTGCATCCAGGCAGGGATTGGGGCTGCAATTAACAGGAGGTGATAAAGTGTGGCACTCCAGCCTAGACCCCTTCTGCCCTCTACTGATGGAGCACTGACAGCTCTGGCTGTGGAATTGCAGTTTCACATTGCAAGGTCTCCTGCTGGTTTGGGGTGGTGAGAACAAGGCTGGGAAGCCTCTGCTGCGTCCCTCCCTTGCCCCAGGTGCATCCAGCTTTGACACTGCCAGCTCTCACTCACTCTCAGCCTGTCTTATGAGGAGAGACCGTGGGAGCTGGGCCTGCTCAGTCTGGAGGAGAATCAGTCATCAGCCCATAGAAATATCTCTTAGGTGGCTCAGATGAATGATTGTGTCAGCTCTCCTCGGTGGTGCCCAGTGACAGGGTGAGGAGCAACAGCCATAAACTAAAATACAAGAAGTTCCACCTCAACATGAGGAAGAGCTCTTTCCATTAAGGGTGGCAGAGTACTGGAACTGCCCAGGGAGGTCTTGGATTCTCCCTCTGTGGAGACATTCCAAACCCACCTGAATGTGGTGACTCTGCCTGGACATGGGGTTGGCCTGGATGATCCCATCCAACCCTAAGGATTCTGGGATTCACTGAGCTTGTGTCAGAGCTGAGCTGATTCCTGAGTGACACCTGGAAGCCCAACCCCTGCATTCTCCTGCCAGGTGATCTCCAACATGACCACAGCCTGCAAGCGGGAGCGGAAGGGCGTGAAAAGGAAAACTCGGGGCCTGCCCTCTCTGGCCTTCAAGGTGGAAGACAACGTGTTTGGGGGCAGCACTGCCAGCTCCCTGAAGAAGCTGAAGAAGGGCCAGTTTGTGTCGTTCCAGATTGAGACAGTGCTGCCCCCTGAGCAGAGCATGTCTGGTGGGAAGAAAACCAGTTAACGCTGAGGCATTCCGGGGTCCCGCGGCGCCGGGGACAGCACGGACTGTCCCCGAGGTTTGTGGCCCGGCTGTGTGGGAGTGCAGGGTGCAGATGTGCCTGCTCTGTCCTGGGAGAAGGGAAGGGGGAGGTTCAGGCAAGGGGGTCTGTTCAGTCCCTTCCTGGTCCGGGTTTGCCCTTGGATCATCCCTTGGACTGAGGGAGGTGGCACCATCCTCGTTTAGGTCTGGCAGGGAGAGACTTGGTCCTGCCAAAGAGCTCCACCTTGACTGTGGTTTGGAAGTTGCTCTTTGGGAGTGATTGCACCAAAGCCCAGGGGTGATCTGGGTGCAGATGGAAGAGAAGCAGAAACCAGACCTGGCTTAGCCACGGACAGCGTTTCCTGCAGCTTAGAAGTGTCCCTGCTGTGAGCCTGGGCCAGGAATAGTCACTCCAGGTCTGACTGTGTTGTGGTGGATGTGGAGAGGGCTTGAAGTGAGAGTTTTTTGTTGGTTTTTTTTTTGTTTTGTTTTTGTTTTTGTTTTCTTAATGTTTTGTTTTGTTTCCTTTTGTTTTAAGCACTTCTTAGCATAAATAAAACCAACAACAGAATGTGGTATTTTTGGTATTGGTTATCCAGGCAGAGAAGGATGAATTTGTCATTTGTAATGTCAGCATTTTGCTCTCTCCTGAAATAGTGTGAGCTCCAGGAATCCTGACATCTGTGCCTGTGCTAGTGAGGGTCACAGGGGCGTTTTTATGCCCAGCACTGCAAAAACACATGGAAACCTTGGGATAATGACACTGCTCTGTCCCTCTGTCGCCTGTATAGCCCACCTGGATCCGTGGGTGCTGTCCAGGGAAGAGCCTAAGCCTTTCTGTTCCTTAAAAGTTGGAAGTGAAGGGGTAAAGTAATTTACAAGCTGGATGTCTTGAAGGTGGATCCCTCTGTTTTAGGGGTTAATTAAACCCTTGTCAAGTCCCTCTTGAGGGGTTAATTAAATCGCCATCGAGCCCCTCTTTAAGGATTAGCTTAAAATATGATTTTGATCCCTTTTCTCGGTTGCTTTTAAGCCAACTCCTGTGTTGTATTTTCCCTCTCTACTGCAGAAACGACACAGAACCAATAAAAAATAATTATAAAATTTTTTAAAATTGTATATTTGGCGAGCGTAAAAAAACCTTCTAAGGTGGGGAAAATTCCGAGGCTGCCTTTTCCGCGTCGGGGCGGGGTTTACCGGGACAGGGCGGAGCGGGGGGACCGGGGACACCTCCCCTCGAACCCCGAATTTGGGGGTCCCCGGTGCCGCTGTCCGCTCCGGCCGTGGGCGGGGCCGGGCGCGCGCCGCAGGAGGCGGNGCCACGCGGTGACCACGCCCAGCACCGACCTTGTTCCCGGGACGCGCCGCCGCCGCCGCCGTTCGCACCGGGCTGATCCCGCCGATTCCCGAGCCGCTGCCGGTAAGATCCGTCCGGGCGGGCCGAGGCTGAGCTGCCCTGAAAGGGGGAGCCGTATGTGGGTGTCCGGCCGGGGTATGGCGGGCACGGCCCTTTCCGGGTGTCTCCCCCCCCGCCTCCCGCCTCGGGACGTTCTCCTGCGCGGGGAAGGCGGGATGCGAGTGGGGACCTTGCGCGGCTGCAGCTCGGGGACTGGGAACACGGCTGCGGGGTGGTGGGGAGCTGCGGTGGCTGCCTCCTACTCCTCCTTCTCCTCCTACTCCTCCTCCTCCTCCTCCTCCTCCATGGGCCGGATCCGCGCAGCTTTGCAGCGGATGGCAGCAGCGAGCACCCTGGGAAGCGTGTCCTGTTCCTCCCTGGCATCGCTGCTCTGCTTTGCCTCCATCCCTCCTTCCCCACCCACCCCGTAGACCCCCGTGCTTCTCTAGATTGCAGCCTCTGCCTTGTTTTTCCCTCCGCTTTTTAGCTTTTTCTCCCACTCGCCCGGCCACCGGGCAGCTCTCGCCCAAGGGCGCGGTTTGTCCCGTGCCAACGCCTGCCCTTGGTCCCGGTGGTTCGGTTTTGGGGGCTGCGGTCACGCAGGCCGGAGTGTGGCCGACACATGGCACCCCTTGTGCGGTGCCTTCCGCACTGTGCACCGTCACAGCTGCTGACCCAGCACAAATTCCAGGATCAGGTACCTCCCTCTTGCCAACGCGTGGCTCCTCAGGGCATGGCACCGGAGAAGGTGAGCGGCTCGCTCGGCTTAGAGCAAGTCGAGTTTCTGCCCTTGCCCGTGTCCATTCAGCCCCTGCCCCAGCATCGCTGCTGCCGGACGGAGCCCGGGCGACAGCAAAGGCAGCGTCCCGCCCGCCTCGGAGCCTCCCTCTCCCACGGGACGGAGCTGAGGAATTCCAATCCCTTTTTAATTTCCTCTCAGGATTTTTGTTGTGTCATTGAGCTGCATGCTGACTGCACAGCGGGTTTAGTGGGCTACCCCGAATTAATATCCAAGAGAGCTGGGGACAGTAAGGTGTGACAAGCTGCAGTACATACCGTTTAGTCGTACTTTGGTGAGAGGGAACCGTTATAGAGCTGAGCTGCTCCCCTGTCTGCTTTCCTATGGTTTGACTGCTCGGTTTCAGCTTTGTCCTGGGAAAGGTGGGCAGGGACTCTGGGATCATGACTGTCCAAGTTGAACACCTGCTCCGTAGCACAGGACACGTGGCTGCACGGATGTCATGGCAGCACCCAGCAGCCACCACAGCAAGCGGGGGACAAAGATTCCCATCGGGATGTGCAGATTTCTGCTTTGGGAGGGAAGTTTGTCTTTCTTTGTGCTGCTCATTTAATGAAATACCTCGGGGCGTGTGCAGCAGCGGAGGGGTGGGAGGTGCAGTTAGTGGTGTCTGGGGTCAGGATAGGCACAGTTGTCCCCTCATCCTGCTTCCCTTTCCTTCCCTGGGGTAAATAACCCTTCCCCCTCTTCTCACCCCACAGCAGAGGCCGATATGAGCACATCCTGCCTGTGATAGGGCTGCCCCTCACCTCCCCACGTCAGTGACCCCCAGCCCGGCGGCGAGGATGCGCGCCTGGAAGGCGGTGGCCAGCACGCTGGCGCTCAGCGGGGCCGACGTGGTGGTCACCACGCTGCTCTACACCCACGGCCAGGGCGGCCGGAATGTCCTGCAGGACCTGCGGCACTTCAACATCTTCAACTCACTGCTGGACATCTGGGGGGGCTGCCTGTACCGCAGCTGTGTGCTGCTGGGGGCTGCCATCGGCGTGGCCACCAACACGGCCTATGGCCCCCGGCGCCTCAGGGCATCGCGGACCTTCATCGCCGTCATCTGCCTCCTCATGGGCATCTACATGATGGTGAAGCTGCTGCTCTACTCCGAGGTGCGGAAAACCATCAAGGACCCCTGGTTCTGGGGGCTCTTTGCCTGGACCTACGTGGCGCTGGCGGCCACCTTCGGGCTGTGGCAGCTGCTGGCCTGTGTCACCTCCTCCCGCGAGGCGCTGGGGCCCGGCTCCGAGTCCCGCGCTGAGGTGGAGGAGAGCTGTGATGGGGGCACCCCGAGGGACAAGAGGGAGGAGGCAGCGGGTCCCACCATCCATAAACTGCTGTCCTACACCAAGCCAGATGCCTTCTTCCTGGGCATTGCCTCCTTCTTCCTCCTTGTGGCCGCCTTGGGTGAGTGAAGGGACTGGGTGGGCCGTGCTGTGCTCCCATCCTCATGGAGGGACAGAGGAGCCATGGTGGTGGGGCTTGGAGGCACCCTAGGATTGCTTTTTTTGGAGGTGCTGGGTGGCACGTGCTGTGTGGGGTGGGTGAAAAAGGCAATGGGGCAAAACCAAATGCATGAGGGGAGTGCAGCATCCCCATGTGGCACACTCTCAGGGCGTATTGTGTGATGGCCAAGTGTCTCTGTGGTGGGGATGGGGTTGTCCACAGGCTGTCACAGTTGGGATACAGGTCCTTCCCATGCAGTGGGGCTGAACCTCCATGTGCTGTGCTTGTCCTTCAGGAGAGACCTTCCTGCCCTACTACACAGGACTGGCCATTGATGGCATCGTGGTGCAGAAGAGCATGGATCGCTTCTCCACGGCAGTGCTGGTCATGTCACTGCTCGCCATAGGAAGGTAATCCAGGGGCTGGATTTCACCCTGGCAAGGAATTTTGGGTTTTCCCACTGGAGCTTGTGGTGATGCACAGGCATCCACTCCACCAGTTCTCTGCCAGACCCCAGGGATGTGCTGTGAATTCTCTGCACTGTCACGATGCAGAGAGGCCGTGGCTGGCAGTCACGAGGCCTTTGTGTAGCCCTTCATGTCCATCTGCTGGAGGTGGGGCAGCAGGAACAGACACAGGGAATGGGTTCCCTGGGGAGTGCCGTGCCAGCAGTGCTGTGTTCCCTCCCAAAGCTTGTGACTACCATGGTTAGGACCAGCCACCACCGTGCTGGTGGCACCCAGGACAGGTGTGGGCTGGTGATAAGTGGTGTCAGCACTGCCCAGGCCCTTGGCCTGGCGTGGGGGTGTTTGTGTTGCTGAGAGGGTTTCGTGTCCATGGCTCTATAACGTTTCTTATCTGCAATTAGCTCATTTGCCGCAGGTATCCGGGGCGGCGTTTTTACGCTCATCTTTGCACGACTGAACATCCGCCTTCGCAACTGCCTCTTCAGGTCCCTGGTGTCTCAGGAGATGAGTTTTTTTGATGAGAATCGCACAGGTTGGTTCCTCTCTCCCCTGGATTTGCTCAAACTCCTCTATCCCATCCCGGATTTTTTCCCCTCAGCTTGCTCTACCTTCATACAGCAGGCTGGGGGCAGCCAGAGGTGGCACCGTGTGCTCGTGGTTAGAAATAGGGACACAGAGCTCTTCCCTTTCTGTTGCTTCCCAACGTGGGAATGTCCCATTGCCCCCCATCCTGGCATTCTGAAGTCCCACCCCCAAAACTCCCATTTCCTTCCTCCCGTCAGTGTTATGGATGGGCTGCTCTCCAGCTCCACTCCTGTCCCTGAAAGCTTGGATGTGAAGCTTGCTGGGTGTGCTTGTTGCTTTCCCCACTTGCAGTTCAGTCCTGTCCCAGTCCTGGTCCCAGGCCGTGCCACTCTGGTGTAACTTTCACACATTTAATTTTGTCTCAGTGGTATTTTTAGTTTTGAGGCTGTTGCTGTATTTAGCAGTCACTGCATAGTATCTCGGTAGCTGAGGACAGCAGAGATGTTACTGGAAGTGGGATATGGGTAACCCTGGACTTGCACAAAAGGATAGGAAACTCAGCTGGACTCAAACACAGGCCAAGGATTTGGGAGTTCAGTGTGATGTCTGCTGGTTGTAACACTCTTGCTGGTTGTAACACTCGGCTCCACCAAAAGGCACCGCCAGAGCTTCATCCCTTAGTAGCTGAATCCATGTCTTCAGGTCCCTCGGGTCAGCTCCAGGCTGTGTGTGGCCTGTGGGCTGCCCTCCAGCATAGGATGCTGCCACAGTCCCCTTTGCTATCCTACAGCCACCCTTGGTGACCCAGGGATGTAGCTTGTGCTTTCAGGTGCCACCTCCTGCTCCTCGTGCATGCAGCAATCCAAGCTCCTCTGTCTTGCTTTGCATCCATAGCGGTGGAGAGCTGCCCGCCTTCCATGCCACTCTCCAGATCCCCAGCTGGTTGGATGGGAAGCTCCATCTGGCCCCTGGCATGGGATATGGGACACAGTTAGGCAGTGACCTGCCATGATGACACGTCCCTGCTCTCCCCCTCCCTGACCCCTCGTTGCTGCAGGGGACGTCATCTCCCGCCTGACGTCGGACACGACCATCGTGAGCGACCTGGTCTCCCAGAACATCAACATCTTCCTGCGCAACGTGGTGAAGGCCACCGGCGTCATCTTCTTCATGTTCAGCCTCTCCTGGAAGCTCTCCCTGGTCACCTTCATGGGCTTCCCCATCATCATGCTGGTGTCTGATGTCTATGGGAAGTACTACCAGGTAGGCAGGAGCAGCTGGCATTGCTACAGTGCTAGGCTGGTCTCCCTGTGAAGCCATCAAGGAGCTGGTGGTGGCCTTGGAGCCAGTGGGAGTGACACTGGAGTGTTTTGCTGCCGGCAGTGGGGGCAGGAAGGTGACATTAAATCTGTGTGGGCAGACAGGTTGTAGCCTGGGCTCTTACCTTGCTTCACACCCAGGAGTAGAAGCATCTCAGGTCTGACAGAAGAGGTGGCTGGGCTGTGGAATGTCCTGCGTGCATCTGCCTGTCCTTGTGCCATTTCCCTCTTGGGAGTCACTTGGTGGGGTCCCAGAGCCCGGGGCGAGCAGGCAGATGTGCCACGGGCAGCCTGGCACCTGCTGAGCTCCCTCTGCCTCCCTCTGCTCCCTGCAGAAACTCTCCAAGGATGTGCAGAGCGCTCTGGCCAAGGCCAACAACACGGCTGAGGAGACCATCTCGGCCATGAAGACCGTCCGCAGCTTTGCCAACGAGGAGACGGAGGCCAACGTGTACTGGCAGAAGCTGCAGCAGGTGTACAAGCTCAACAAGCGGGAGGCCATGGCTTACACCTACTACGTCTGGTCCAGCGGGGTAGGTGGATGGCCCTGGGGCTTCCCTGCATGGGGCTGGGATGGGCAGGGGAGCCTCTCCAGATCCCAAAGCACACGTGCTCCTCCTCCACTTCCAGGGAACTCTGGGGTGAGCCCAGCCCTGCTGTCTGCTGCCAGTAATCCGTGGGCTCTTGATCATTTGTCATTATCGTCCATCAAGAAAATACATCCCGTTCTGCCCCGAGGCAGTGTTGTGTCATTCCGTGGAACTGCCTGCTTTCCCCTGAAAATGGGGCAATAATTGATAAGAGCTCAAGGTCGTGGAGCAGCCCATGGCTGCGTGGTGCTGCAGTGCCTGCCCGTGCCAGCTCCGCTCCGGGGCTCCGGCTGGGAACAGCCGCAGCGTTGGTTGAGCTTCTGCTCAGGAACGGAGATTTTCTGCGTGTGGGTGGTGGCAGGGGAGGCTGCTGGGCTTTGGCTTTGGGCTTTTTTTTTTTTTTTTTCTTTCCCCTGCAAAATGCTTTTTCATCGTTGAACACCAGATGGTTTGGGGCTTCTCCGGCATCAGCAAAACCCTCACGTGAGGCTGCCCTTGTCTCTGCACATTCAGGGATCGAGGCAGTCACTGGTGAAGGGTCTGTGAGTTATGGTGCCTTTGTGTAGCTGTGAGAGACTTTATGGCTTCCCAAGTCTGGAATCAAAATGGGAGCATTACTGGCATTGTTTCGGGGCTCCAAGGTGAAGCTGGAGCATGAACTGGGTTGACATTGATCCTGACAAATCCAAGAAGGCAAAAGCCCTCAAAAACCACTCCTGCAGGGCTCACATAGAGAGAAGGCAATGGATATAGCTCAGCCTTGGTAGAGTCTTTCTTGGAGGGAACGCAGGAACTTAAGGTCAGATCATGACAGAGCTGTAGAGGAGGCAATTTTTTCCCCTCTATTTTTCTCTGTGTGAATTTACAGCCTCTTCTGGTGCCACAGGGCACCAGGGTATCGCTGCTTTTTGGAGCACCTGCGCAGCATGGAACAAAACCAGCTGAATAAAAGGGGCTGGTATTTGTCAGATCAGAGCTGATCTGTCTCCTTTCTAGAGTAGGTGGTACCCCCCACACTGACTTCAGACGACAGCTGGGGTTATCCTTCAGGGACTTGTACAGGCAAGGAGGATATTCTGCATTACCTCCTGGGTTGATTTTATGTTCTAAATTAAAATGTGTCACACTCATGTAACAGAAAGTTTATTTTAGTGGTGAGGTGACTGCATGCCTTGGATAATTTGAACATAGATTATTATGCTTGAGGACCTTAGTCCAAGAGACAAGTTCACAAGATGCTCTGTTATTTCAGATAAATTCTGCCTCCTTGGCTGTTGTCCCTTGGGACTTGTTTTGTTGAAAGATACCTGCCCAGCTCCTTAAATCAGCCCATGTACTTGAGTTGTTTTTCTCATTTCCATGCTCACTCCTAGGGCTGCCAACTGCACTGTCAGGGATCCTCAGCTCAGGGCTCAAAGAATAAATGTCAGCACACAAAGGTTGGGCTGTTGTGTGAGTAATGATAAATGCACCAAAATGTCCTTTGTCCTTGCTGATTCTGGGCTGTTTTCTTGCTTTCAGCTGACCCTGCTGGTGGTCCAGGTCAGCATCCTTTACTACGGTGGGCACCTCGTGATCTCTGGGCAAATGACAAGTGGAAACCTGATATCCTTCATCATTTACGAGTTCGTCTTGGGAGACTGCATGGAGGTGAGTCAGTTTTAGCAGGGAATCCCAGAACAGGTTGGGTGTGAAGAGACCTTAAAGACCATCTCATTCCAACTCCCTGCCATAGGCAGGGACACCTTCCACACCTTCCCACGTTGCTCCAAGCCTCATCCAACCCGGCCTTGCACACCTTCATGGGTGGGGCAGCCACAGCCAGGGCCTCCCCACACTCTGGGCTACCCCGTGTCCAGAGGGTGTTTATCTCCCAGAAGGTCCCAGAGCAGTTGCAGGGATAGATCCAGTTCTGATTTTCCCATGACACATTTCTCTGCTGCTGTGGCACTGCCAGAGGGGGAGTTCTCCCCTCTGCTCCCCATTCCTCTCCTGCTGTGGTCTCAAAATCTTCCTGAAGCAGCTTGTCTCCCAAAAAGGCAGCTGGGACCAGAGGGGTCAGGCTGGCCCTGCTGAAGGGCAGAGCCCTGGCTGCCTGCCAAGCACATTTCCTGGCGTGAAGAATGAAGGGATTACAAAGCTGCCTGTTAAATTTCAGGCTTCATTAAAAACTTAATTATATTACTTTTTTTTTCCCTTTCCCTGGAATAGGCTGCAAGCTGCTGCGTTGGCAGCACGTTAGCAAGATGGGATTGTGGGTGGGATGGTAGAGCCCACCCAGGGCTGCCTTCCCCTTGCAGAGGCATAAACTTGGCTAATCCAGGCAGGAATGATCCAGTCGAGGTTTCCTCACAGCCAAGTGTGGTTTTGGTGGTGCTTCAGCCTCTGTGCAGGGGCAGAGCAGAGCTGGAGGCAGCTTGCCCAGCTCTCACCATCTGTTCAGATGACTGCAGGCTCTGGTGGGGTTTCCAGGCTGTGGTTTTGGTGTGGTTTGGGGTTTTTTTCCCTCTCCTGGTGGGAGGGGCAGTTACAGTACAAACTGTTCTGCAGCTCTGGGTTTAATATTGAAATACACCCTTTCCCTGGGTTGTCCATGTACCCCCTCCATACCCAACAGAGGACGAAAAGTTTTCTTTCCCCTGTGTCTGACGACTGCAGTCAATGCCAGGCGATGGGAGACTCGGGAATGCTTTAGCCATTCTCCTTACACGTGGGGTTGGCTGATTCCCCCATCCCTTGGGAGGGTCTCACCATGGCCTCTCCCCTTGCAGTCCATCGGCTCCGTGTACAGCGGCCTCATGCAGGGGGTGGGAGCTGCTGAGAAGGTCTTTGAGTTCATCGACCGCAAGCCCACGATGGTGCACGACGGGTCCCTGGCCCCGGATCACGTGGATGGGAAGGTGGAGTTCAGGAATGTCACCTTCTCCTACCGCACTCGCTCCGCAACGCAGGTTCTCCAGGTGAGCCCTCCCAGCACCACCTGCTGCTGCTCCATCCTGGCAAGAACCAAACCCCAGCCCATGGAGAGTGTCAGCTGCCTGTTAGAGCTGTGTAAAGGCAGGCTCAGGGCGTGCTGGAAAACAGATTAAAAGGAGCAGCGGGTGTTTAGGGCCGGCCTTCCTTACAAGGAATGAGGTTTATTAATAAAACCCTTGTTCCCTGCTCAGGCATTAAACATGTCAGCGTGGTACAGGGCTTTGTGCCAAGCTGCCTCAGACTGTTTCCGTGGGAGAGGGGCTGGGATCATGAGGCAGGGGGAAGCAGCAAAGAGGTCAATTTGCTTTTTAGAGGACCTGCTACATCAGCAGGCCAATCTGAAGCAATTTGGAGCCTTTTGGCTTCCTCAGAGCCAGGAGAAACGGCTGATGTGGCACAGCACCAAGGCAGAGGGTCACTCTGTCCAGATTCTGGCTACTTCTCTTGTGTAGTGCCCCAGGACACTGGGAAAAGCCTGGACCTGAGCGTGCTCTCCCATCCATCTTGCAGAACGTGTCCTTCACCCTGCACCCCGGCCAAGTGACAGCGCTGGTGGGTCCTTCAGGGAGTGGGAAGAGCTCCTGTGTCAACATCCTGGAGAACTTCTACCCTCTGCAGGACGGGCAGGTGCTGCTGGATGGGCATCCCATTAACATGTACGATCACAAGTACCTGCACTCCGTGGTACGAGCGACTGATATGTGTATTCTGGTTGTGATACCTGTGTTCTGCTTAGCCCACCTACCACCTGCAGGGCTCAGAGGGGATGCATGGCACTGCTGCACGTTGCTTTGGATTTGATCTGGCAGCTTTGGAAATATCCAGAAAGCTGGAGGCTGGAAGTGGTCCAAGAAATTAATTCGGATAATTTTGTGGGGGTGGAAGGGAAAGGGATGGAGGGTGGTTTCAAGGGGAAGGGGAAGCCTTCCAAAAACAGAACAAAAAACATGTTTCGTTTGGTATTTTTTGGCCAACACAGTAGAAATACGTTTTTGGCTGTTGGATTAATTATCATCTAAATTGGGTTTGGAAAAAGAGTTTTGCATTCCTCCAGCAATTTCTACCTTAAGATCTTAGAGTAATTCTCAGCTAATGGGGAGTTAAACCTCTCAGGGTCCTGGCAGCAGCTGGAGCACCAGAAGGGCTGGTGCTTTGCCTAGGAGAGGGGTTTGGGCCCCTCAGCTCTCATCTGTGTGTCAGCACAGATCAGCCTTCATCTCTGCAAGTAACTGCCTCCTTTGTTTGCCCCCAGAGCAAATGGCCTCAGCAGTCAGCAGGAAAACCTGAAAACAATTGATCAGAGACAAGCTGGAAAGCCAAAGTCACTGTGACTAATTTACATTCCCTGCCCGTACAGAGCGAAAATCAAAAGGCCAAGCAAGTCTTTCAGTTTAGAAAGCCTGGTATTAGGAGCATGGGGAGAAGTCAATTAAAATATGACCGTGTCTCCCTGGCTCTCTCACGCACAATTCTTTGTAATAGTTTGAAAGGTTTGATTTATTCCAATATCAATGGTTTGATAAAGCAGCTGAACGTGACAGTGAACAGCCATGGCTGTAAGGCAGGACAGGGAGACTGTTGCTAAGCAATTAAGGAATTACAGCATTTATGTCCCTAACTTGCTCATTTGGGATTAAAAGATGGAAGAGGGCTCATTCACATGGCCCAAGTGTGATTACTGGCCTTGAAAGGAAAATCAGCAAGGGCCTGGGAGAAGGTCTCTCCAGCTTGACTTATCCCAGCAACTGGTTTTCCATTCTGGGAAAAGCAAACAGTGATGGGAATAACAGACCTAGAGCAAAACCCCACAGCAGGCTTTAGGAGGGGGAAGCCCATCCCAAATGCCAACGTGCCAGCATTGCATCAGGTTTCTTTCCTGCAAAATTACTTTCCAGAAGAAGATGCAAACTGGGAACCCTGACGTTGGCACCGTCACTGGAAGCTCATCTTGAGCACTTCCATATCTTGGTTAATGACATTTCTATATCTTGATCTCGGTCCTTACCCAGCAGGAACAAATACCAATGCTCTGAGACATCGTGCACTGCATCTTCTGCTCCTGACCCCTGCTGTCCCTTGCTTCCTGCAGATCTCCCTGGTGAGCCAGGAGCCCGTGCTGTTTGCCCGCTCCATCGCAGATAACATTTCCTATGGCTTAACTTCAGCCTCCTTCGAGTCCGTGGTTCAGGCTGCCCAGAAGGCCAACGCCCACAACTTCATCACCGAGCTGCAGGACGGCTACCACACAGGTACCACCCCGCTGGGCCTGCCAGCTGCACCTCCTGGCTGCTCCTGGTTCTTATTTTGACCCCTTCCTCTCTCTCTCCCTTGACCCAACAGAGGCAGGTGAAAAAGGAGCTCAGCTGTCAGGGGGACAGAAGCAGAGAGTGGCCATTGCCAGGGCCTTGATCCGAAGCCCTCCCATCCTCATCCTGGATGAAGCCACGAGCGCGCTGGATGCAGAGAGCGAGCACGCGGTGAGTGGGTGACCTGGGAGTTTGGGCCAAAGAGGGTTTGGAGAACACCGTAGCCTCAGTTTCCATCCAGCCAGTGGACAAACTTACTCTTGACATGGTGTCATCAGAGGGTTGAGTAAAGTGCTAATTCCCTAGCAGGAATTTGCTTCCAGTGCTCTTGTAGCCACCAGGAAAGGAGTAATTCCATGCTCACAGCAGCCAATGCCTGACAAACCTGGTGAAGTAGGGGTCTTTGCTGATTTTTTCAATGTGGAAAGTGTTAATTGGTGTACAGAGACTCTGTGCAGCCTTTAAGGACAGGATACAGAGGAAGACCCCATAAAATAGTGCTGCAGCAAAGAGGATTGGACTGCCTGAGCTCAAATCCCAGCCGAGGCACCAAGGAAGCCACGCTTGCAGGAAAAGCCTTGAGCATCCTGTGAACTGGTTTATCTGTCTGGGATGTGATGTACCAGCAGCAGTTTGGCAATGACACGAGGGAAAGTCTGTTCAAGGCTGCGATTTGAGGATGCACCTCCAATCCCAGAGGACAAATCCTGCTGGGGCAGCACAAGTGTCTGACCTTGGAGCAGCTTGCTGCCTCACAGGTCCTCAGTCACGTGTGTGGTACCTGATGCCAGCCCAGGGCTGGTTTTGGCTACCCAGGGGTGTCAATGTGACATGTGCCTGATGGCCACCTGCCTGCCCTTAGACGTCAGTGCTATTGTCTCTTGACTGGGAAAAAAACTTCTCTTGCCTTGCCTTGGTACACTCAGGAAAGAATCCCGCTTTTCTGAGCAGCTGCATTCACCCAGTATGGGCTCCCTGCAGCCTCTGCCAGCACCACGTGGCCTCCAAATTTGGGGCCCAGCTGTAACAAGTCCCCAGCTTGCAGGATCAGACCTGTGTTCGTACCTCACCTGGCTGGACTGAGATGGTGTTTGGGAGCTGGGCTGGACATGCTGGTGCTGGTAGTGCTGCAGGGAACCAGAGGAGAACTCATCTCCTGTCCAGCAGTTTCTGGACACAGACCACAAAGCTGCTGCTCTCCCAGTGCCCGGGCACTGAACGCCTTTTCTCCCCACAGATTCAGCAGGCGATTTACGGCGACTTGCAGAACCACACGGTGCTTGTCATAGCTCACAGGCTGAGCACTGTGGAGAGGGCACACAACATCATTGTGCTGGACAAGGGCCGCGTGGTGCAGCAGGGCTCGCACAAGGAGCTGATGGAAGAAGGAGGCCTTTATTCCAAGCTGGTGCAGAGACAAATCCTGGGGCTGGAGGGGGGCGGCACGGACAGTGTCCAGCCTGCAGCCCGGGGGGATTCGGCCAAGGCTCCCGGCGGGCTGGAGGAGGAGTTCAGGATAGACCATTCCCTGCCGGCTGCGGCACAGGACGATTTCCCCAACGCCGCTCCCAAGTGAGGGCGGCGCGGCCGGCGCTCGGACGCTCCCTGGGACGCTGGGACGGAGGTGGCAGAAGGGCGCACACCCTGCACACCCAAACACACACCATAGAGCTTCCTGCAGGACGGGCCGGCGGGCACCTCCAGCTGGCAAAACAGGGATTCACTCACTCGAGGGAGCTGGGTCTTTAGCAATTCTCAGCATTTCTACTGGGTTTCTTTTCTAACTCCTCTCGACTGGGACTTTTCTCCCATCGATCTGCATGTGTAACTGCTATTAACTGTAATGGATGTTAAATGCATGCGTGGAGGGGAAGGTTGAAAACCCCTCCAGGAATTTCAGGGGGTGGCTTTTGTGGCTGGATAGAAAAAAGGGTGACCGTAAAGCAAGTTCCTGCTCCCTCTGTCAATCTATGGGGCTAATCCAAAGTTGGCTGAAGCCTGTAGGGAGTTCCCTTTGGCTTTGGTGAAAACTGGATCACTCCCATGGAGCTGAAGGCTGGGAGAGTTTTGCACTGAGTGCCTGCAGGCTCAGGCTCTCAACCATTGCTGCTGAGCTTGTATCACGTAGTATCCATCCTTGCTGGGACAAGCCAGGGGACCGGGAGGCAGATGTTACTTTCTGATTTGCTCTTGGTGCTTGGTGGGTGTTTTTAAGGACGAAACGTTTTACCATAACCGTGTTAGGTTTGGGGTTTTTTTTTGGTTTGATTTGTTTGTAGTTTTTTAATGTTATTTGTGTGCACTGTGCAATGTCTGTCTGGCTCCAGCATCCACTGAAAATTGGTCTATTACTTCAGATTTTTTTTTAACTCACAACCCCGGTGCTGGTGTGAAAAAAAACACTACTAAAGACAGGCATAAATCACTAAAAGACAGCACTTTATAAATCCCACCAAAGCTTTGTTCAGCTTCAGGCCATGCTAGCGACTTCACTGCATGGGAAATCCGTTCTGTCACGTTCCTTGAAGTCCAACTTCAGCTGCCTGAACTTTATTACTTGTTTCTTTGAATATAATTTATTTTAGAGTGAGGGACAGAAAGAAATGTGTTGCTCCTAGCCCTTTGGGGTAATGGCTCTGGCTTAGTAGTGTTATCCTGCTATAGATTGGTGAAAAATCCTATGCAGCCAGGCAGGTGCTGTTTTAAAAATAGCATTTCTAGGGGAACACTGACTTCAGTCTTTGCATAGTTAAGAAATTCTCTCAAGCACTTTAGCTCTCATGTTTTCTGATACTTGAATGCTGCTGCATTTTCCTTTCCAGCAGGTTTGCATTTTTGTTATTGGCAATGTTTTGTTTTCATTTAGTGATGTTTTACAAACTCTAAATTTAGTGTCCTTGAGGAGGGATGCTCAAAAAAAAAAAAAAAAAATAAAATACTACCTCTGCCACTCAACATTGAGCTGCTCTGGCTGGGGGTGTTTTTTGCTCTCTGGGTTTTCAAGGTAACGTTCATCTGACACCACAGCTGAATGCAGCTGCTCCTGCACATGTTCTGGGGAATGACAAGGAGCCCACAAAGAAGGAGGTATGTAAAACACTTCAGCATCTGATAATGGCTGTGAGCCCAGCAGTCGGGATAACTCATTTCCATCCCCGATCCCGTTGGGTGTCAGTCTCCCAGGGAAGGACAGGCAGTCTAACCCGTTCTCAAAGCACGCTGCTTCCTGACTGGAATCTTTTCAGCTGCTGGCTTTTGTGATATGATAACAATCTGTGCCTCAGAAGAAGAACAAGATCTCTTTTTGTTTTCCCTCCCTCCACTTAGGGAACTTGTGTGGCGCTCTGAGCTCCTCAATCAGCCCTTCAGTAAATGGCCAGGAGTTCCTGCTTGATGACAATTTGCACTGTGGGTATGAGGAGGTTGGGGCTTCCACCCAACGCTGACAGGCAAGTGATTACTTCTGCATTTTTATCAGTACCTGGGAGCAGAATGTGGCCACCGGTTCATAGAAATGGAATTAATTTCTGCTTAATTAAAAAACTGGGGGAAAACCCAATTTGGGTTAGCTGGGAACTAGGGAAGCCAACTCACCCTGCGAAGTATGGGTAGGACAATGATCATCAGTACATGAGATGCCAGGAAAGAAAATTTGATTGAGTCCTGTGTGTCCCTCCCAGGCAGGGCTGCGTAAAGGGAACTGGAGGATGCAGTCAGATTAGTTTTATTGCAGAAACCACACTGAATTTCAGGAAGGGAAGCCTGTTTCCCAAGGCTGCTGTGATGATAATCCCAGCATTGTATTTCCAGGTTAGGTCCAAACAGCTTCAGCTGAAATGGCACACTGGAAACAGCAGATTGTCTCTGCTGATGGCACCAATCCAAGCTGATAACAGGGCCTGACTTCGTTCATTGCCACAGGTGGTGAATTCTCTCTTCTGCATCCAGATAACTCAAGGCTACTTTTCCCCTGAGCCTCTCATCTTGTGGCTTGGATGGACCCTTTTATTGTGCTGTTGGCATGTGACAAGTGGCACTGCTTGTGTGCTAAAGCCATGAGGGTTTTCTTGTGCCCTTGGAAGATGGGTGGGAGCTCCACACACCACCAGGGATCCAGCAGAATTAATCTAATGCAGATGGTTTTGCCTGCACAAACCCTGGGACTGTATAGAAAATCCCGCCTTTCTAAATCATTCCAACCAAGGCTTCTTTTTGAAGTGAAAATCAGGGTCAGACATGCCCATTAGCCAGACTGAGCCTGGCAGTAAAGCTGTGCTTCACCCAAAGCAGCAGTGGGAACTGCTCCAGTGCTGGAACACGAGCTGCTTCCTGGAGCTGCCCAGTCCCTTGAGCCTGGCTGCCTGTGGGCAGTCTGTGTTTCAGGCTATTCTCCTGGAAACAAGGCCACTGTTCCCTCTGAAACCCTGGACTGTAGTATTTTGTGTCTGTGGCTTTGCCCAAAGTTGACATTTACAGGGGAACGTGAACAAAATCAGTTCAAGAGTTTCTCAGAGTGATGGAGATAAAAAGTTCCTTTTTTTTTTTAAAGGGAAAAGTCCTGACAGAGAACTTTGAGGGGTTCATCTGAAACCTTAACCTGGGGACAGTGAAGACTGTCCTGGCAGAACTGTAAGCAATTAAGCATTTGAAAGCACAGCTGATTGCAAAGTTGACTGTACATCCCATGGCAGCTTTTTGCCTCACTATTAATAAGCTCTAACCATGCCCTGTAATAGGTATAACCACAGCTTTATTTGATTTAAACAACAGTGAGCCCCATCCAAGGTGAAATTTGAGAGTGGATCCTACAGTCCCGGTGCTTCCCCAGGGACAGGGTTCTGTGGCTGACTGACCCAGTAAATGAGCACACAGTGATGGAAAAAACACAGCTGTGTTTATTCCAACAACTTGTCTCTTGCCACACCAACCTCTGCCCCAGTAACCAACCGTGTGTGTTTCAGTGGCTGCACTTTCTAGGCCTTCAGCAGGCCTGGAAGTGCCACAAGCAAACAGAAAGTGCTTCTAGTTTGGGTTCAGAGATGTGGTTTAGTCTGGGGAGGAAAAACAAAATCTGCCTCTTCTATTCCAGCTTCACTGTGAGCTTAAGGCAAAGAAAATAAATTGCAGGTAAATAAACCTGCTGCTCTCCTCACACCTGCAGCTCCCTGAAAGGAAGGAGTACCTTACAAACCCCTAATTCCTGCTCTCTCTCAGACAGCAGGGGCACTGATCTCTCAAACAGAACGGCTGTTTCTCTGCCAGGATGCTGAATATGCAGGTCATTTCCATGTGTGAAGGAATCTGGGTTGTGAAAACTAAACAGAAGTATGGGCTGTGCTTAATATACAGAAGGAAGTTAAATTGCAAATAAGACCCAAAACTTATCTGCACATTGAGAAACCAGACTAATAGGGGTTAATAGGGTACACCAGAGATGAGATTTGCAAATTCAATGTGTACATAACCAACCAGTTTGTCCAGGAAAAGAAAATAAGATGTGAAGGTGACTTGCAAAATATGTCTAAATCTAATAAATATGCATGAGTGCAGTGCAACTGACCGTAAAAGGATATGAGGTACCAGAAGGAAATTCAAGATCAAGTTTAAATAGAAAAAAAATCTAACATCTTATTTAAACTAGTCTGGATGCCAGTTCTCCCCAAGATTGAAGCCTGACTTCTTATTCACCATGACATGGTTTCCCCTGTAATCTTCACAATTTTTTTTATTCCATTTCTCCTGTAATAAGAAATCCTGACTTCTGTACTTTGCCTGCTTACAGTTCTAATGTACTCGAATGCTGTCACCCTTCAAAAGGATTTCAGCAAAGGCAAATAGGAACCAAGCCTGGGGAGATGATAAATCCCAGCCTGCAGCACTGCAATATTTGATAAACCCTGTAGCCCAAAATCCTGGTTTATCTGCAATCCTTCATATCCTGTCCAAGTGATGTGCTGTCACAAAACCTTTATCTTCCATGAAGGCTGCAGAATGGGAAGGCACCCTCCTACCTTTCCAAATAGAAAATACAATTACACAAAAGCAATTGACTTCTATCTTGTGTCTCAGCCTCAGCTGCCTTTTTGGACAACTGGAGAACTCAATTACATGCAGGTGCTGACCAAAGTACTCAAAAGCAACTCAGATGTTTAATGCAGACTCCTCTCCACCATCACCAGAACCCAAATTACCTACACAGGGAGAAGCAGTATTTTCAATGTATGTTGTACCTGAGCACAAATGAGTTATGGTCTCACCTGTGACTGAGCAGTTCTTATTATGCCCCTTTTTAAACAAAAGGCTCAACCATGGTTGAGGGAATCAGAGAACTCCACTCAGGATCACACAGCAAGGCAGTGGTAAAACTAGATTTACAACACAAAGCTTAGTCAGACTCTTCTAAACCACACTCCCCCCAAACCATTTTTTTAGTTATGGTATGAAGTTCAAATCACCAATGTTCTTGGGAAGAAAGGGCTTCTCCTAATCCCTCAGCTAATTCCTCTGTCTGTATGTGTGCATATTCCATACGTGTGTTTGCATGTGCAGATTCACAGCAGGTTTAACCCGTGGCTGTGACTGTTTGATGGGCATGTGCAAACACAGGGTACGTGGAATGGTGTTGGCAGGGCGACTATCTGCTGGTCTTAAAGAACAAGGCAGGGCAGTGGTGACTGTGCAAAGCCCTGTCAGTGCCCAGGGCACGGCTGCTGACTCACCTGGCACAGAGCACATACCTGCAGCAGGCAGGGCTGGTGCTGTGATCCCTGGATCGTGCCTGTGTCACTGAACACCTTCTCCCCACCCTGGGCTCAGCTTCCTGCTGCGCAAACATCGCTCCCTCACCTCTGAGCACACCCAGGGTTGTGCAGTGCCTCTGCACCGAGCAGCCAGGAGGTCTGGAAGGCTTCCTCTAGCAGGGTCACCTTGCTGGTGGTTATTCCCTGTGGATAATAATGACAAAGAGGACTTCTGGGAGGGTGATGGGTATAGGGAGGTCAGTTTACTTGTAGGACAAAAGAACAACCATAAAGCTGTCACATCATCACGGTGTCCTGCCAGGAGCTGCTGGGTCACTTCCTGAGTGTGACTGCAACTTCATTGCATCAGAATTGTATTCGGTCACTGCATGGATTTTTTTTTTTTTTTTTCCAGTTAGATCAAAAATATCAACTCCAAAGGACAAGGACCACGTGGCTATTCCCTCCCCTGCTCCCTTGGCTCCTGGTTCCTTCTGGCTCTCTAGCTGGGGAAGGGGACACGGAAATAATACACACACCCACACCCACACAGGGACAAAAGCAGGCCAGGAAGGTGGTGCACGCCAAGTGATGCATACAACTTAGGCTCTGTTAACACAATTAATTGTTTCCAGGCATAATTGTCTTTATCAGCTCTGCTAACAGCAGCAGTAATTGGGGAGCTGCTGCTCCTAAGGGTTACCACACACTGCCTACTCCAGTGCTGGTGACATGACTGATAAGAATCAGAAGAACAAAATATATGGTGGTTTAATTGACACAGGTTTTACTACATTGCATTTCAAAAGTATTTAAATCTACCGTGAAACACATCTTTGGCAGATTATGTATTGACCTTCACTGTTGAAGAAGTGCTTAACATGGATGAAATGACCAAGCACCAAAGCTTGGCCAGATATGATTTTTAGCTATTTTTAACCTAAATAAGTATTCAGCCTAGGTTTGAGAACAATAATGCAATCACTCTTTTGCGACTTGCTCCAGCCAAGTCCCAACCTGGGTAAGGAAATGTGAGTTACATCTACTGATTTTCCTTCCGAATTTACAGCTGTGGAGTTTTAAACAAAAGGAGGCCACGAATGCTCTGTGCCGGTGGGGCCGGGAAGGGTCCGGCAGAACCAGGGCAGAGTCCGAGCCAGCCCAGTGACCTGTGCGGCCTCCGAGCGTCCCAGCAGCCGCATCTCCGGGGCCGCACCCCAGTCCTGTGTCCGCTCCTGGGCCCTCCATTGAGGAGGAACATGGAGAAGCGTGTCCAGAGAAGGGAACGGAGCTGGGGAAGGGGCTCAGCCTGGAGATATGGAGGCTCAGTGGGGACCTTCTGGCTCTGCACAGGACGGGACAGCCGGAGGGGTCGGGCTCTGCTCCCAGGAACAGGAGGAGATGGAACAGCCTCAGGCTGGGCCAGGGGAGGCTCAGGTTGGACATCAGGAGGAATTTGTTAAGTGAAATGGTGATAAAACGTTGGAAAGGGTTGCCCAGGGAAGTGGCGGAGTTCCAATACCTGGGGGTGTGTAAGGAAAGACTGGACGTGACACTCAGCGCTGTGGTCTGGTGGAGAAGGTGGTGATCGGTCACAAGCCGGCCTCGATGATCTCAGAGGTCTTTTCCAACCTCAGTGACTGATCCCTCGGGATTCCGAGGGCCCCGAGCGCCTCACGTGAGCGCGGCACACAAAGCTCGCTCTGTGCGGGGCTCTGCCCGGCGCTGTGCCCACGGAGGGGCTTCACCCCCTCACGGAGGGGCTTCACCCCCTCACGGAGGGGCTTCACCCCCTCACGGAGGGGCT
>WEIU01001422.1:389180-406490 GCA_013389925.1 Aegithalos caudatus
GGGGGTTAAGGACTCCCCGCTCCCCGGGGTCGCCGGGCGGTCTCGGCCCTGCCGCGGAGCTGCCGGTGCGTGAGGAGCCCCCGGGGCTGCGGGAAGCGCTGCCGGCCCCTTCCCTGCTTCCCCCTCCGCTGCCGCCCCCGTCCCTCGTTCTCCCGGCCCTCCCGGCCTTTTGTTCGCCGGCCCGCGGCGGGGGATCGGTGACCGCTGGGTGCCATAGGAGGGGTGAGGGCTCGGCGGGCTGAAAACGCTAAATTGAATTAATTCAGCCGCTGAATTAGGAGACACTGACGGCCCGGAGGTGGGATCGGCTTTTCCGTTCGCACAGCCCCTGTTCTGTGCCTTGGCCGTGCTGAAGGATTTTGCCAGGGTGAATTCAAAAGAACGTGAAAGGGATTTCTGTGTGCCCCGGTTGGTATGCCGGGCGCAGCGAGGGCTGTCAGGCTTTGCTGCTGCTTGTTTTGCCTATTTGAAGTGTCTTTGTCAGTGCATCAGGCTCGAAGTCGTGCCTTCGGATCTGTGATCCTTAAAACAAAATAGGAGCCTGTTTTCTTCCTCTGTGTTTGTCTTTAGCTGGTTTTTCTGTGTGCCAGTGGACACTGGGTGTTACAATTCAGATGAGAGACTGTTCTGGGTTTATTTGGCCACAGATGTTCCTGACAGAATCTCACTCTTAGTCAGATAAGAACGATTAAGATAAAACTATACATATGAAAACTTTAAAAGAAAGAAATGTGCTCTACTTCTCCGGGCCTTGTATTTGTTGGGGTTTTTTGTTTTGTTTTCTTAAATTAGAGGACAAAAGCCTCAGGAGAAGAAAAACAGTGGCAACATGTTCTCTAGAAAGAAGCTTACTTTATGAAGTGAAATCAATTATAATTGTGTTCCCTCAAACTAAGGCTCTGGCCCTTTTCAATTGTTCCAGATCACCTCCAGCCAAATTGTCAAAGTGTGGTGCACATGGAGAGGCCCACTGAAGGCTGGGGCTGACTTGATGAGGTGTCCTGGGGGATTTATTTGCTGTATTATGCAACAATTTGGATTTTGAAGTTTGTGCCAGTAGATTTCTGAGAGTAGGGCAGCAATGATAACTTTTCATGCGAGCTTATATTTTGAGAACACAGAGGAAAAGGGCAGTGCTGTGGAAAGTAGAACAGGCAGAGAGCTCTGGGGGGCCCCGTGGTTTGCTGGGGGAAGGAGCACCCTGCTGAATAAAAAACTATTTAAGGAAACTCAGCGGGTTATAATGGGCTTAACTTGGTAAAGATGTGAACGGGGTGCAGTGCTGCTGTTCCAGTGTGACCTCTGACAAGGGACACCAGCACAGGGCCTGCCTCGCTGGACTCTTCATTATTTACTTGTCAGTGTGGACTTAAGACTTTAGGTCAGAAGTGGCAGAAAACCTCATGACCCCAGAAAAAAATGATCCTCCCCTGCTACACAACCAGCCCATATTCTCCATTTGACCCTCAGGTTTTCCTCTTTCCTTGGCATCTTAAGGCTTTTAAATTGTAGAGTTAAGTTCTCTGGGCCCGAGGGAATATTTTGTGGTGTTTGGAAAGTGTGGCCAGGTTTGAAGGTGCTCAGGCTGTGTGGAAACACGGCTGTGCTCCTGTCTGCTGTAATCCTCTTTTATTGGATGTGGAGGCTTTTACTGGAGTCTGTTCAACTAGAAATGTGTTTACCCATCTTGGAAGGAATTGGCCATGCTTGGATTATTTCTTCCTCATTCTGTTTTTGCCTTCACTGAATTGTTTATTGCAAGTGTGGTGAGACCTGAGTTTTCACTGGGAAGTGTGTGGCAGGAAGAGGGAGAGAGGGAAATCCTGGACATGAAGGAGGCACCATGGTGACTTCACTGCTGCTTGCCTGTCAGTCCATATGTGTCCAGGTTGTGGGGCTATTCCAAAGTCCTTGAATTCCTAATTTTACTGTGACGTGCCAATTAAATCATAATTCCCGAGTCACTTCTCTGAGGTCACTTGTATTTTCAGTGGCAAAGTTGGTTAAAGCTGATTATTCCATGATTGAAAAAACCTCTTTGTTCTCCTTGTTGCAAGGGAAACCCAGCTCAAACCCCAATGTTCTGTTCACAGAGGAGGAGGATTTGGAAAAACCACTTGGCTTTCTTGCTAACAGCTAAAAACAGGCACTTCCAGGGAGTGCATTCCTGTGTGGCATTTGAGCAGGATTTGTGGGGGTGTGTGTCTGTGCCTGTGTGTGCCCACTGTGCCCACACAGGGCTGTTGTGCTGGCAGGATGTCCTCTCGTGTGTCCCCAGGTGTGTGACACGGTGGCACCAGAGCTGAACTGTCACTTTTCCTGTCCCTGGGGTTGGGCTTGCAGGGCTTGAACAATGAACATCTTGTCTGCAAGAAGGAGGAAGGAAGCTCCTTGTCTGGTACTCCCAGTCTTTTGAAACTGAGGAGGGTTTTGTTTTGGGGTTTGTTTTTTTTTTTAATAATCCTTTCAGGTTGATTAGTGCAAGTACAGCATTTATCTTCATGAAACAGGCAATCACAGTTTGGTTTGGCTTGGGAGGGACCTGAAAGATCATTTAGCCCCAAACCCCCTTCCATGGCAGGGTCATAAAAGTAATTTGTTTATAAAAGTCAGTCTCGGTGAGATAACTCTAAAAAGCACAGATGAGAGAATCTGTGACCTGACACTGGTGATGATTTGATAAATTTCTCTGTGAAAGTGAATTTTCTTTTTATCTCCTGGAGAATCACTTCTGTAACAGGGCAGGATTTTGTTACTGACTGCTAAGGTTCCATGGCCAAAAATTATTTCCTTTTCATCACCTTAATTATGTGAAATCAAGAAGTCAGAAATGTATTGCCTTCTCATTCCAGCATTCCAGAGTACACTGGCAAGCACAAAAGGAATTTTTTGAGCATAGTCCTTTTCTCAAAAGCTGATTGAAAAGATCATGCAGGGCAGAAAGTCCAAGTCAAACTATGTGCATTCATGCCCAGATTTCTTGGATCCCTGCTCCTGTCCTAAAACCACATTGTGCAAGTGGTCATGTTCTTGCTGGCCAAACATGAAATTTAGTTGCAAAGTTAGGAATTAGACTTGGTGACAACTACAGATTTTTGTCTTCTAGCTGAGCATCAAATGAGTAACCTGTGTGTGTCTGATGTGTGCAAATTGCAGTGCTGAGTGTCTTGCCTCTGCAAGAAATGTCTAGGAACTGCAGCTTACCTTCTAAGCTTTATTTTGTCATTTTTAAGTAATCAGAAGAGCTAAATTTAGCCAATCTAATTACTTTGCAGTATGTTTTAATATTTATTACAGAACAGATGTTGTTAGGGGGTGTATTATTATTCACGAGTCCTTGATGAAAAGCACTCCTAAATCTTCTGTAAAAGAAGTCTCTTCTCCTACTCTGCACCTGTCAGCTCCTGTTTCAGGGGTTAATTTGACACTCCAAAAGTGCGTCTTTATCCTTCCACAGTGTGACTGCATGTTTTGTTCTTAATTTACAAGTAAGTGTAAGTGAAAGAGAACGTGGGAATGATAAAGGCTGGAGAAATCTAAAAGCGAACATGGATGTGTCCTCTGTATAAAGCAATTAAAACAGTGCCACACAAAGCTGCTTTTTATTTATAGCTCCTTAAGAGACTTTTTCTCGAAGGTACCAAGAGATTCCTGGCTGTGGTGCTGGCCAGAGCAAGCTTATGATTACAGCAGCTCTTGATGGACTTTGTGGGTAGTGAGGATTGCTCAGATTCTCAGGAGGAGCTCCTCTGGGAATGTGCTTTTGGATGAACCAGAGTGAGGCTGCTCAGAGACATTTACACAAATAACTCCTGCTGCAGACCATTCTTTTGGAATAAGGGATCAACATTTATAGTATGAATGTTGCTAAGCTAGTACTAGTTCTGGTTTAATTTTATCCAGCTTTTTTTTTTTTCCTTTTTTTAAAAGTGGGATGAAGCAAAGCTGCAGTTCATAAGAGTAGTAGACTCTAAATTCCCAAAGCAGTTGCTGCTGCCTGCTCTTGGAAATGCTCATTAAATAAATCTTTGAGTAAAATTATTCAAATTATGTCCAGTAAAGAAATTCATTTTTAAAGCAGCGTAATTTCTGAAGTGCTGCATAAACTGTGACTTTTGTCTTTAATAACCTCTGTGTGTCCATGGCTTCATTTCCTTGCAGCACAGTTTGGTGTTGAGTGGTCTGCTCAGGAGTGAGCAATCCTTGTACCATGAAAATCCCCTTATAAGCAGCTCAGTATGGTTGCTCCATTTGTCCCATTCAGAATTCATAGTGAGAGCTTAGCAGTTAAAAAAAAAAAAAGTCATATATTCTCCTTAATATTGTCCTGTCTCATTGTGTCTCGTGATTCTGACTGGTATTTTCATCTGGTTTCAGATGAACATTTCCTGCCTGTTGAAGTGCTCATGACCTCAAGGGCCTTGTTAGGAATTCTGCTGGAGTCCCATGCTCCTGACTTTTATCTCTAAATAACTTTTTTCCTCTCATTTCCAGTGGGCAGGTGAACAAGCAGTGCTTGAGCAGTTCCCTGCTAATGCACATTTTTGTTACATGTGACAGCAAAATACCTTTTGTTGGATTTATTCCTTCCTTGGCTTTTGTCTTGGGCTCGTGGAAAGCTGTGAATGGATGCTGAAAGCATGGTTTGTGCTGCACTGATAATCTTAGCTCCAGCTCATGCTGGACTGTGGCTTTGACCCTTGGAAGGTTTTGCAGCTGTTTCTTTTGTAATTTTAAATTACTCATTTTTTGAAAGCTTTTCTACAGCATTCTTCAGGCAAACTTCACAGTGTTTACTCTCTGATTCCTCAAATTAATTTCCAACTGTAGTGGAACAGTTGCTGTAAAGTTTTTACACAGACCTTAACATCAGGGACAGAAATTATTCTGGTTTATAAATTGTGACTGTACTGAAGTTTCTTCCCTCTGGGATTATATCTGTTCTGTTTGTTATGAAATAGAATTCACAGAGTTCAAAATTCTTTCAGTGACATGAAACATTTCAGTGTCCTGCAACAAGTGGATGGGTCTTCAGCAGCTCCTCCTTAAGTTTTATTAAACACCATTCCTAAGTTTGCTTTGTATTTGAGGAACTGGTTCTTTTTGTGGTTTTGGGTGAGATTCAAGTTTCTCATCTCTCCAAGTGTGCATTGTTAAAAGAAATTTGACACAGACCAATGCAGGAGTGATGTTTTTAATTCATCATTAAGTGTCAATTACCATTTTTGATCAGCTTCTGTTAGGAAAAATCTGCCCTTCTCAGAAGTGCTCTAATATGGAAAAAGTTCATTAAGTCCTGTGTAATTTCAAGCACTACAACTCATAGTACAATTACAAATACCTTAACTTTTTCAGTTTAAAACAAGTATTTTTGAGACTTTTGGTGAAGTTTAGTCTAGTCCATAATTATTAGATGCAAAGGACAGGATGTCACTCTGCCTTAGATGTAGGCAGGTCATATTTGTCATGTTTTTCTTATTTTCACAAGTCAGATACATCATGTCATAGTGATATTTACTCATCTTCACACATTGGAAATGATTTAAAAGTAAAGTTATTTGGCAGATCATTATAAAAGTTTAGGAATTTGTTGCTTCCTCCTCCTGCCTGGTCCTGTTGAGAAATATTCTGACACTTGAGGCAGGGACAGCATCACCAAAGTCTCACCTGACTTTAGGAAGCCTTTTCTTTACTCTGTTTCTCTGGAGTTCTGCCTTCTCCTCTTTACTATAAATGATTTTAATAAAAGCTTCCTTTTCCTGGTATTTGTGCTCTTGGAAGGTTTATAGGTTTATGTGTCCACTGGCTTTTTTTCTGCCCTGAGTAAATGTACATCTTCATCCTAAAAGAGAGATCAAAGTTCCCTCTTTAAACTGGTCTCTCCTGACTGACTGCACCTGCTTTGAAATGAGTGTCAGCCTCCCAAGCAGTGAAAACACTGAATTTGCTGGGAGGAAGTGATGAGCTCATTAAAAGGGTGCAAGAGGCACCAGAACCCATCAGTCTTTTTGCACACAATTTTCCTTGCCTGGCAGTTCAGGAGGCAGTGAGGAGCAAAGCTTGTGGTGATTGCAGGAGCTTGGTAAGAGCTGGATGACACTAATTAAGCTGTTAAATCCTGTGTATTTTAGTTCTCTTCATAATTGTTTTAAAAAAATGTAAAATAGGGGGACTTCAGCTTTCTGAAAGCAACAGTTCTAACAGGATTGGGGTGAATAAGCAAATGGAAACCAGTTTAATTTAAATTATTTTGCATTAGATTCAAATGTAAGAAGAGGATTTTCTTTTTATTCTTTGAAATGATCCACACTGAACACAAGCATAGGGCTGGATGCTTATTTAGGCTTGAGAAGACAAAACAATATTGAAAGTGTAATTTCTGAATTTCACAATTTGGAGTAGAATTGGGGTTGGTGTAGAATTTGGGACTCTGCATTATCCTTGGTTGTTGTTGTTGGGTTTTTGAGTGATTTGGCAAGAACAGGGTGAGAGTAAAGCTTTGGGTGTTGAAGAGCAATATCTGGGGACAAAGGTGTGTTTAAGTAACACCAAGCTAGTTTTGAATTTAAGAAATTAAAGCAGCATCTAAATATTTCAAATAGAAGTAATTGCTCTCAAAGACAGTTCCTGAGCTTGGAAAAACACCTGAATTTTGATGCTGACCTTTCCTGGAGCATTTAAACAGCTCGTTGGGTTTCCTCTTTTCCTGTTTGTGGGGTGTGTCCAGGTGTGTGCTCCTGTTTGCAGGGATAACCTGGACTGGAGGATGGAGGAGGTCACAAAAATGCACCCAACTCCTGCTGGTTTTGAAGGCAGCTCCACTGAGTTAGTCTGTTGTGCCCTGGGAGGTCTGTTCCACGTGTTGGTTCAGCCTGAGAATCTGAAATCAAATCCCTTGGTTGTTGGGTTTGGTTTTTGTGGTTTTTTTTCCCTTTGATGTCTGAATATTTTAATGAATCTAATGTGACACCCAGGGCAGACTTCTCCAAACACTCAGCTCTCCCTGAGCTCCTGGAGGCTCTCTTGATAAAATCCTGTGCATGTGTGAGTGTGAGCAAACTGGAATCTGGCTGAATCTTGGGGGTGTGAGAATTGCCACTTTTTCTTCAGGCTAGGAACTGTTAAGCAGAAGGATTAAACTGGAAAAAAAAATGGAGGTTTTGGAATGAATCCAGGATTGGTGTAACACAGTTGGGGAAGAATATTCTGGAGACATCACAATGCAATCCTTACTTTTTACACATTAACAAGATAAGGGATGATATTCTTCTGCAGTCATATCTCACTGCTGGAATTCAGATTTTTCCAAGAGCTGTTGCTTTATCTGTCAATGTTCATCATTTGCTCATCAGTTGCAGGTCCAGTGCCACAGCACTAATTCTTACACAGAGCTTACCTTTGTTGTTTATTTAAAAGTTTTCAAATTCTCCTTTTGTCTTGCTTAATAATTTCACTTTTTTTGTTTGTTTGTTTTTAATTTTTATCCAGGCCCAAAATGTTCAGCACAGCAAGGACATGACTCTTGCCAGCAACCGCAGTCTGGCAGAAGGAAATCTCCTGTACCAGCCAAAGTTGGAGTCCCTGAAGTCAAATTTGACTGAGAAATATCAAGAGCTCCAAGTTCTTTTTGAGGCATACCAGATAAAGAAAACAAAACTAGGTAACACTGGCTGTTGACAATTATGATTTGCTGTTTTCTAAGTGAATGTAAATTTGCTGCCTGTTTGTTGTTTGGTTTTTGGTGTCTCTTTTTTAGCTGTGTGAATTAGGGTACAAAGTGAAATGTCATTTTTGGATACTGCTGAAATAGATCACGCTTCTGATGATTTATTAAATGACTGTCACATCTAGTAGCAGATACTGTGGATTCTTCCTGTTACCTACCTGGTCTTGACCTACTCTTCTCTGAATTATCAACCTCATTTACCTTGCTAAAGAGCAAAACACTGTGAATTTTCAGTGACTGTTTATAAATCAAATGGAATATTCCATTTAACTTTCCTACTGATTTATCTTTTACATCTCCTACTGCACTTGCTGAAGTGCTTTCAATATCATAAATATATAATTGGAATTAAATTCCAGCTCTTAGCACTCTGACAATATTCCTGAACTTTGTGATGTATTTCTCCTTGCCATCACCCTGTGCAGAGCTGCACAGTCTGCTGCTTGTGCAGATGTGCCTTAGAGGTGGTTGTGTGGTCTGAAGTCACTTGGAGCCAGCTGTCACTTTCTGTCCTTCCTGTGCCTTTGCAGACAGACAATCCAGTAATGCTTCCCTGGAGACCCTGCTGGCCCTGCTGCAGACTGAGGGGGCGAAGATTGAGGAGGACACAGAGGTAAGGACACAAATCCCCAATTCTGCCCCTTCCACCCACTGCCAGAACCTTCCAGATTCCCTGGCTGCACTGCTGAGTTGGGCATGTGACAGATTGAGGAGTAGTTTTAAGAATATGGTCTTGTCTCTGCTTTAAATTTCAGGGAACAGCTTTTTGATTCCAGGAATTTTATTTCTTTTTTATCTGAGTAATTTTTTTTTACTCTTAACATCTTTGAAGTTCAAGACAGAAAGTGCTCCTTTTTAGAAAAGATAGGTAAACCCTTTTAGTTCCTTGGCTTTGCCTTCAAACTTGTCGAGTTTAAAAACGTGGAATCTTTTTTTAATGGGGTTTGCCTGGTATATGTATTACATCATAATAAATGTCAATTAGTAGCCTAATGAAAGAACTGTGCCTGTGCTGCTTTTCCTCCAGTGTTTCTGGTGAAATATTCCATTGTGATTTCAATGTGTCTGTGCAGGTGCCAGGGCTCACTTGAAGGGTGGTCTGACTTCAGAACAATGGCAGTGCTTGGTTTTGTTTGCTGATTTGCATGCAGCCATTTTCTGTAATTAATCAGGAGAAAAAAAAGTTGGCTTATTAGCCTTGTGGTGATTGTAAAAAGACATTCCCAGGACAAGCTGAATTTCGTGATTTTATGTTTGTTCAGCTCTCAATTATTAAACATCATTTACCCAAAGCCACAAGGGTGAGTCTTAAACCTGACTTAGCAATAATCTCTGTGCTGAGTCTCACAGAGTTGCCAGTGTTTCTGCTGGCATTCAAGCAGCACTGAGCTGTAATTCAGCTTAGCTGGCAATCTGGGAAGCCTCTGGACTCGGTTGGTTCCCATCTCTGGTGATCAGGGGAATGCTCAGAGCGAGATTCAGATGCGTTTACTGCCGTTACTTCAGTATAAATTTATGCAAAAGTGATATTTAACTCTCGGCGCTTCTGAGTAATAACTAACTCAAAGTTCTGCTCAGAATTCTTCAGTATGCCAGTCACCCTCCATATGCCAGCTGGAAAATCACAGGCAAAATGATGCTATTTTGGGACGTGAGCCATTTCGATTCCGTCGCAGTAGGCCGTTTCCTAAGAGAACGTTCTGTATTTGACAGAATATGGCAGAGAAGTTCCTTGACGGTGAAATCCCACTGGATTCCTTCATCGACGAGTACCAGAGCAAGCGGAAGCTGGCTCACCTGCGCCGGGTGAAGATCGAGAAGCTGCAGGAGATGGTGCTGAAGGGACAGAGACTTCCTCAGGTGCAGGCGGCGGCGCAGCCCCGGGCGGCCGAGCCCGCAGCGGCCCCCGCAGATCCCTACAAGGCGGATCCAAGCCCTCCTCCCTCGGTGGTACCGAGGCGGATCCCGCCCCCGCCGCCTCCCTCGGGCCCCGCAGGACGTTTGCCCACCCCCTTCACCGCAGCCATGAGCTCAGGACCAGCTCTCTCCTTCCCTGGTGCTCCGTACCCGCCTCTCCCGCCTCGGCCGGGAGGGGCTCAGCCCGCGAGTCAGACGGCACAGCCGGGATACCCGGCCCAGTTCGTACCGCCCTACCCCCCGCCTCTGCCCCAGAGACCGCCTCGCCTCCCGCCGCATCCCGGCTTCATCCTCCAGTAGATATTTGGGTGCGCCTGACTCGCGTATTGGTGCTTTTATTTCCTTTTCCCCCATCGGAGACTTGCTGTAGGCAATGGGAAGCCTCTGTTCTTTGCACAATGGAGCACAAAAGAGGTTTGCAGTTGTGATGATGTTCGTTTGCAAAGGTCAGTGATGACAAGGTTTTCCTAGGAAGGTGATGTGGTCTAAATTCTGTAAATCCATCAAATTGAGGAGCCACTGGCAGTGGATTTGCTGATGTTACAAACCGAGTCACGCTCTGAATTCCTTAGCGATGGGAAATCAGCATCCTCCTGTGCTCTGATGTATTCCCATGGCAGCTGGATGTTTGTGTGGCAAAGGGGGAGCTGGTTGTCCCTCTAAGGAATTCTGTCTGTACAGTGTTGGGATGGTAACAACCATACCTGACTGCTGGGCAAGGGTTGTGCACAGGACCCCCCTCAACATCCTCTTGCATCCAGGGCCAGGTACACAGAGCTCACTGAGCTGAAACTCCTGTCAGAACACCTTGGGGGGGATTTTAGACAGGGAAAATGACAGGAGTTTCATTTCTGCATTTCACTTGTTACCTTAGACAGTGTGTAATCAAAGTAGGCACTACTCCCACTCCTAAATAGCTTGATACCCTCAAAGTCCTGGTCTCTTGAAGTGAAACTAAACTGTTTGTAGAGCCAGTTTAGGGTTTTATAGACACTTTACCAGGCAGTTTTATTTCCTTGCCTATTAAGACTCTCAATGGTTGGGTTTTTTCTCCTTTTCCACACCTTGGATACAGAAATGATTTTTTTTACACAGGTGCTTAGCTTTTGATACCATGTGATTCCAGGAATCTAGGCAGGGTATTTTCTTAATCAAATACTGGATTTTCACATGTAATTGCCCACTTGAATTTCCACAATTTCATTTTATCCCTTAACTCTGTCTCTGGCTTGGCAGACCTATTTTTAACTTTCCCCTTTTCATTTAGTTTGCAGTTTGGGGCATGTGTATCTATCTGGAATTTACAGTTGATATTTGCCTGCAAGTAGGCAAAAAAAGAAAAGCCTTTTGAAGTCCATGGTGGCTGTTTGCATCTTACAGAATCTGTTCTTGACTTATGCCACTGGATGGGAGAGGCTTTTTAGGGCAGCTCAGATTCCACTCTCCATGTGGCTCTTGAAGCCTAAGGTGCAGACACATGCTGGTATTTTAATCCAGCTCTGGGGGAGACAAATTCTAACACTTGTTGTTTGCACAGAATGTGTCTGTGAATTTTGTTATCAATCAGTCCAGAATCTGTCAAAGCCCCTGGTTATTTCAGAGCCTTTTGGTATCATTGTCCTGGAATGCACTACATTGTTTGGAAGTACTACAAACATCAGTCAGAACAGAATATCTATTTTTTTTTCTTTATGTAAGACCTGGATTGTCCCTTAATCATTTCCTCTGGAGTGTGGTGGTTAGCAAATACTAATCTGAAATTAAGCTCATAACAGGAAGCTCTCGATTCTGAAAATATGAATATGGCCATTTGGCTTGTTTTGCCTTCTGCAGACAAAGGGCAGAAAGTTGGTCAGTGTTACTGGCATCTGAACCAATTCCCCAGTGTAAGTCTGGCAAGTTTTTATAGATGGGGGATTTTGTGAAGCAATGTGCATTGGATTTGTTTGCAAAGTGTGTTTTTTTCTGTAATCTAGTGATGGTACAGGACGTGGTTGTTTTGTTTATTTTTTTAATAGTGTGATATCTTTTCTTGGTATTATTTTCTCACTGAAGCTTTGTATAAGCATGGTTAATTATGACTCGTTTCAAAGTAACTTTGCTGTGCTGTTAGTGCTGGTATTTGGATGGCAGCTGTTGTATCTGGATGCTAAACATGAGTCTGCTGTAGAAATGGTTTGTGTCCTAGAAAGAATTAAAGTGGGTGGGGGCTACCAGGGTGATGTCTGAGTACAGAAATTCATACTTTGAGCCTGCTACACAAAAACTCTACAACACCTCCCAAATCAGTTTTACTAAGATTTCATAAAAACAGCCAGGTATATTTTACACTTATCAAGTGCCAACTTTTTTTTTTCTGAGGGTTGGAAATCATCAGAAGTGATGGGGGTGATAGATAAGTGTATTGTGAATTTGCACTGCATTTTATGTATCAAACTTTATTGGTATTAGGAGTCCAAAAATATTTTTACTACTTGTTAAATCTTCTGTCTTTTGGTAACTTTTGTGATAACAATGACCTTTCAGGGATACTTTATCTAAAAACAACCTCTTGTGCACACTAAATACAGACAAAGCTAATGCAATTTTTTTTTTGTCTGAAAGCAAAACAATGCATTATTGCATATGCATGTGGCTGATGTGCCTTAGGATCACTACTTGTGATTGTAATTCTAGGATATTAGCATTTTTATCATTTGAATGGCCATTGCTTAACTCTAATTTAAGGGCTCTTTGAGAGCACTGACTTTTACAAAAACCTGACCCTCATACTTCAGAAAAAACAGCTGTATCTGCTATTTGTAAGCTTATAGTTGCCTTCACTGATGGGTAAGTTTGAACGTAGCTGATGTAACTAATGTGATGTTTCAGTTATTGCAAGCTCATAACTGAAGTCCAGCTGCTCATGGAAAACGTTTTGCCATTAATTTTGTGTGTGTGCACACAAACTGTAAATATTTACTTGACTGCTGGTGATGTTTAAGGGTGAAGGAGAAGAATGACTGTGGAAAGCTGTTCAATCCTTTCAGCAACAAACTTGAGGAAACACTAACCTGGCAAGAGCTGTGTCAGTGCTTTCAACCTGTTGCCCTTCAACAGCTTCTCCTGTTCTGTTATAGCTAATAAATTAATTCTGCTCTGGCTAGGATGTTTAGAATTGTACTAATTTGCACTGTTTATAAGATAGTGAGATTAAAATGCCATAGGCAAGCTGAGACTTGAGAGGGGGTGGCTCACGATGCTTGCCAAAAAAAAAAAAATATATATATATACACACAAAAAGGATTTTTGATGTCTGCTACAAATAGCATATACTTCCCCAAAGCAATTGGAGTGGAGAAAAATCCTTTGCATACAATGTGTAACACGGCTTTAGAGTGCTGGTAGCATTGGAAGCGCTCCCTTTGGGCAGCATTATTTGTGCCAGTCTTTGGTGAGTTCTGGGAGTTCTGGGGAGGGGCAGGGAGCAGCTCTGAGCCCGGGTGAGCCCGGGGCTGCTCCCAGAGCAGCTGCACTCGCTTGTTCCAGCACAGCTGATCCACACTCAGCTCGGCACCGCCGGGAACAGGAGCTGCCCTGGGATGCCAGGAGGCGCTGGCTGCTCGAGGTGACCGTCCCCATTCCTGCCCCAACCTCCACAGCCTCGGTCTCCACCTCTCTTGGGACTTCTCTGCCCTCTCAAACTGGAATCATAACGTAGATACAGAGCTCAAGCTGACAATTCTTTTACCCTCACGTGGAGCTGCGTGGCAGATGTGGAGTTCGGAGGGGGCAGAGTCGTCCTGTGCCTGAACAGTTCCTCTGTGTGATCCTGGACTGTCTTAAGAAGTGGCAATTTTATATGCCAAGCAAGTTATGAAACATACAGTGGATTTGTTTGCATAATAAGTCTTTCTGTTATCTACTGTGTTCTGATTTAAAATAAAATTGCATATCTCTTGGTGTCCTGTCCCCTTGTGGCTCCGTTCAGTCGTGGTGCAGTTATATTAATGATTTTCAACCCTAATGGTGGTTTTTCTCTGTAATAACATAAACATAAGTTGTAGGTGAAATGTAGAACATAGAATTGCAAAATGCTTTAATTATTCATAGTAAATCTGTTGGCTGTGTTTTTAGTGAGTGGATATAATGAGTTCATTTTTTATGGAGCTGATACAGGATGGGTTTGTTCATGTAGCTTTTACACATTGTAATCAGGGCAACGAGGTAGGTGAGCTGTCTGTCATATAAAACTCCTTTTCTTTTCAGTAATTTCCTCCAATTAGCTACTGGGAATGTTCAGAATCACCTGGAAAAGCTGAGGGGAGAAAGCCCTTTTTTTTAAGAGAGGAAAATCTTAGATTTCAGCCAAGTTAGGAGCAATGAGTCAACCAGAGTTATTTAGGAATATGAGTCAGAGGGCAGAAAAGACCTGATGTAATTTGCTGTGATATCTGTCGCTTCGGTAGCGATGTGAAACAGAAATCCCAGTGCAGAATAACTGATTAGGGAAGAAAATCCCTTTTTTAATTGTTTCTTGATCCATTCTGTTTGTGGTGGCTGCAGAGCTTGGATAACCCTCTGCAGAAAAGGGAAAGTGCAGATGAGGAGAAGCTGCTGTGCTGACTCAGTGCAGGTGGGCGAGGGCAGGGGAAGGTGTTATGTAAAAGCTGCAGCTCCTCAGCTCCGCTCCTCTAAGAAGTTTTTCTGTGTTTTGTAGCTTGAAGAGCTGTGGAACTGCAGCTGTTGCAGCCCCAGGTTCTGGTGCCCCAGGAGTTTGTCCTGGCTGGGATTGTTCCCAGTGCACAGGAGGTGTCACCCCCAAGGGTCAGACCTTGCCGGGGAGGGGACTCAGGTGGCGCTTGGGTGTTGGAAACAAAGAAGCCAAATGCCACAATAAAAGTGTCCTGTTGGGGACACGGTGCCCTGTGTGTGTGGCCTTGGCTTGTCCCTTCCCTGGAGGTGGCTTTGGAGGCTGTGCAGGTCCTTCCCTTGTACATTAATCATTAATCATCCTTCATACCAGGCTTTTACAGCTTTGCCTCTTCACCTCAGACTCGGTCACTCCAAACTGGGCCTGGTGCTCCAGGGGTTTTGAGGAGGGAAGTTTTGGAGGTGCCCTGCTGAGGTGTCCCTGGGCTCTCACCCTTTCTACCTGCAGGATAAATCCCAGGCTGATGGGGCTGGGAGATGTGCCAGTGCATACCCTGGATCCTGCTGTAAGCTAAAAACTGTTTTTTAAATACTGCTTATTATTTCCAAACTGCTCAAAGGTGCTTTTTCTGCACTCCTGTAGGTGATGAGTAGGAATTATTTTTTTCCTTCAAAGCTAAAAATATTTCCTTCTCACCACATAATCCCACACCTTGCTACGTGCACTTAAAGCTGCACATTATTCTAGCAACCACTGCTCGTGATGGGCCAATTCCTGAGGGGTTGTTAGTCCTGAAGGCACAGAGGATGGGAGGTGACAAAAAGTGGCTCCAGTTCTCAGCCCTGGAACGAGCCCACCTGGCTGAGGAGAAAATGCTGGTTGTGGAGAAATGTGGAAATGCCTTTTGGCCTGGGGTGTGTTGTCTCACAAGGTATGAGGGGAATCCAGAGCAGCTTTGTATTTTTGTTTTGTTTTTATTTAAACTTGCATACCTAGGAGCATTTGTTAAATTATTTGATTAGCTGGTGCTTCTGGGTTACCCCAATCATTTTTCTGAGTGGGTCATTCAGGAAATACCATCCCTAAATAATGTGCTGCCCAAACTCACATAATTCATGCCTGGTTGGGCACAGCAGATTTTTTTTTTTCTTGCAGAGGAGTGGCTGCTTTTTGTGGCTTCAGGGACTCTTAAAAACACACTTGTGAAGAAGTTATGTGGTTTGGTTTCTTTACCTGACTTTCTAGAGCCTGTACCAGCCTGTTTTTATTTGTGTGCCTCATTTCAATGCCCTTTTTCCCCCCCAGTGATCTGACCCTTGTGTTTTGCCAGCTTTGCTCTCCGTTGCTGAGCTGCAGCTGCTTTGTGTGCTGGTGTTCAGTCTGTGCTCACTGCAGGTTTGGCTGCTGAGGGTGGGCAGAGCAGGGCTGTGCTAAAAGCCTGACTGAAAGCCACTTTGAGAAAAAATAAATTGTACTTCACTCACCTCGGTGGAAGGGAGCAGGAGGAGGAATATTTCACAACTTGGTTATTTTCCACTGCTTCTCTTATAGGTACTGAGTAAAATTTGTTCTCGGGAGCACATGGAGTGAAATGTCTTCCTCTCTCCAGAGCAAATAATGGTATTTAAAAGTCATTAGCAAATTGGATCCTGAACAACAGGATGTCTTGATGGAGTCTCAAAATAAACCTTTGCAGACACACAGTTTGTTGTTCTGATATTTCTGTCAGCTACAAATAGCAAACACTTTCCAAAAAAAGTATAAAAGACTGAAGGAAAAAAAGTTACACTGGACAGTAAGATAATTTTTGTACAAAAATTAACTTAGATTACATTTCAAGTAAGTTATATAGCTTGTTTTTATTTGTGTTGCTACTTTTTGAAACTTTTGATTATGCTGGCCTGGATGGTTTTAAGTAAATCACAGTTGTGACAGCAGTGGGGGGTAAACAAGTTACATTTAGCCACAGGATCAATCTCAAAGCCACATTTTATTTTGAATTCTTTAAAAATAATTAATCCTTTAAGTAGGACTGTGGCTAGACTTAGGCTAGTGAGAGTTTCAAAGTTTGCATTCTTGATTAATCAGTATTTCCGTGATGAAATGTGATGGTGTGAGTGGCTGGGTGACGTCAGTCTCCCAGCAAATATATCTTTATCACTGGCTATAAATAGAGCTTGAGCTACTGCAGAAAGCACTTCCTTGAGAGAAATGGGCTCTGAAAGAAACGAAACTCAGCAGGGAGCTGGCCCCTGCCACTGCTGTGTCATTGTCACTTGATGTGACAGCAGCCACTGAGGGACAGGGCAGTGTCACCCTGTCCCAGGGCTCGGGGAAAGGCGGAGCAGGGAAGGAACCTCCCGAGATCTCAGCAGAACCTGCAGGATCACAGCAGCACCAGGAGAACAGCAGAGCCCTCCTGGGAATGCACTGTGCCATGCAAGGAGTTGGGAAAGGAGCACTGGCACTTGTGGCACTGCCCAATAAACCTGTACAGTCATTTTTGTGATGTGTAACCTCAGGGAGCTGCGGCCATCACGGGACTCAAATAAATAATGAAACTCCCTATAAATGTGTTTACCTGAGATAGAGCCACTTGTAATTCCTGCTCACTGCTTCACAGCTTCCTGGCACTCACAGAGGTGGAAAGCCCTGGGTTTCACTGTGGCTTTTATCGAGTTTGATTGTAATTGGCTCTGAGGGTAACAAGGGATGGGATGTGAATGCTGACTGAACATGACAAGGAGCCTCACAAGTCACCTGAACTCAAGGCAGCTGTGCTGACCCTGTCATGCTGAACTCTAAATGCTTCAGTCTTATCACCCATGATATTATGTATCATATACAGCCGCCCATTTTATATATATCTATAACAGATATATATCTGCAATATGTATATACTATGTACTTATATTATAAATCACCTATATTACCTATCCTATATAGTTATAATTATATATAAAATATAATTATCATATATAGTGCGTATAGGTAAATAAAAATATACAAAAATGCATATATATATAAATATATA
>WEIU01001423.1:16280-28295 GCA_013389925.1 Aegithalos caudatus
GATTCTAATAAACACCAACATTCATTCTCTCTTTCCTTACTCTGAACAAGCTGAGGAACTGCTGTTGAACATCAGACAACAAGAACAGGTCAGCAGAAGGCTAAAATTTCAATAAGAGTTGGTTCAGAGATGGGAGGCAAAGACCACACTTCACATACAGGAGCAGGAGAACTCCTGCAGCAGCACAGATGCCAGTGTTCCATCATGAGAGATGAGGGCACACCATGTGTTAACAAGTGGAAAGAACTGGTTGTAATTTCAAGAATTACTTTGACATAACTGGACCAAGATTTGTCAGCATCTCCCTGTCTCTGCAGAGAGATCTTCCTCGGTCCTAATGTTATTTACTGTAGTAAGTACCATTAAAATCTATAAGTTCAGATATTCAGATTAAAAATTAAGATCTTCTGCCTAAGGTTTCTGGTGGTATGATGATTTATAGGGATTTTTGTTTTGACAGCTCTCCTCAAAAATCTGTTGTTTTGGGGTTTGGAGGGTTCTGCACAGCTTTTGCAAAGCAGAGGGCCGTCATATGATAAAAAGAGAAGTAGTGATGCTTTCTTGTTCTTCCCAAACACTGAATGAAGAAAATTAAACTTTTTGAAATAACTAAAGGAACAAGTCAAACAAAAGCCTAGAAACCTTCCCTGGTTACATTCAGATAATCTAAAAACTGTGTTAGAGGAAGGAAGTATTTTCAGAGGAATTTCTTTATCTTGAGGTCAGGGACAGACATTTTCAACTGCCCTTGCAATTCCCAACTCACACCAGGCACTCTGTGGCTCTATTATCTTGAATAATGAATAAAAACGGGGACTCAAGGTACTTTTGAATTATGTCATTCCCACTAAGGCAAGTGTTAGCTGAAGTAATGTTTACAAAGTAAAAGGCAGCTTTGTTCTAGATCAGAGAAAAGCCTAGATAAAAAAGTGACTGCTGAAGGTCTCTCCTACAAAGGGATTGCAAACCCCTTAGATAGGGTTTATATAGGGTTTAATTTAGTTTAGATAGGGTTTTATTTATTCACAGGGTAAAACCTTTTCTGTCTTTGGGTAGGACTGCACAACCATTCATATTGGCAAGCTCCAAGGCAAAAAAAAAAATCTTGAAAAATAAAATAATTTCAGAGTTCATATTTTATAGATGCTGTTTTGGAGTTAGATCTCACAGAATTAATACATTGGACGCTTCTTATTCTCATCAGCTGTTTGGTAAGGCGGTTGCCTAGATATTGCAACATACTCTAGGACCTGTAGCAGTTAAATATATTGACTGTGGGTTTCTTGACAAAATAATCTGTCCTAAACTCAAGTCTGCTTACAAATAAATATTGGCAGGATATCTGTTGCACCTTAAATTTCTGTTTTCATCCAGCACACCTGATACCACTGTATTTGTTTCAATCAGCTTAGAGAAAATTGAACCAGTTTCAGGATCCAGATGTAACCTGAAAAAATAGCCCCACTTATACTATTAGGAGATGAGGACAAGCTGGAGCTCCCCTAGATTCAGAGCTCCTTTCATACTGAACCATAGCAAAAGTCACAGTTTAAATCTATTTATGGAATTAGCCTCTTGAGATTTCTCTCCCAACTTTCCTTAGTACATAATGTGAGCTCTAGTTAAGAGAAGTGATGCAGATTCTGCTGCAGCTCTGGATAGCACTACTGGTGTAATAAACACTACAAGAACACAAGGTAGCTACAGTCTCAGCCCTGGCAGGAAATCCAAGGAAAATTGTGCTCCACAACATCAGGCAGTGACAGACGGTCCTTTCCTCTTTCTACCTATTGGGAACAAAGAGTTCAGAAATTACTAAAACTGTTATAAGAGTAAGTGTTGCAATTTCAAGAGTGATCTACCACATCATTGTTTATTGTTTTGATTTAGTGAAAAACAAGCCTAATCCAAAAGTCAAAGAATGTATGCGAAGTAAAACAGTCAAAATCAGTGGCATAATACAAAGGCCTTATGAAAATAAGGTTTTGCTCATCACCCAACACAACACACATTCTGGTTTCCCAGAACAGCCTTGTAGAAAAAGGCGTCCCTTTTAGTATGACCTAGAGGTCAACTAATTCCATCTCTGTAGAAGGATGAGAAAAGCAAGTTCTGGAGTTCAGAACCTTTTGGCAGAACACTCTGTCTCATCCCCTCACAATTATATCAGGGCTCTGTTAATACCTCAGGCAATTTTCACTGCCATGCTATTCACCTGAAAAACAATATCTGTGATAAAGAGAGACTTCCAGGAAGTACAAAATAAGTGTTTATAAGTACAAGCAAAATACATTCTTTTTTCTATGGCCAATATTGGTTTAGCACCCTGTTATTTCTTGTTATGAAAAATGATGGTTATTAATTAAATATTACTAACACAAAACCTTTGTGCTTAGAAAATGTATGGTTATCCCAAAACAGGGATTTTGTTTATTCTTTATATTGTGGTAGCACCTAGAGGCCAGAGCTCCACTGTGCAAGGAACTGCACAAATATACACAAGGGGCTGGCTCTTGCTTTGAGAAGTATATTGTAAATGTAAGCAGCAAGTGAGTAATTCCATCAAGTATAAGAACAAGCAACATGTGGTCAGTATGAAAAAAGTGATGGCAATGACTCATCTGTTGAACTGTAGTTGGGTTTTCTAAAGCCCTACATCGGAGAAGACATCCCAGGATTTATTTGGAAGAAGCCTTTGGATGCTAGACAGGTTTTGTGAGGAATTACATCGAGCATGTGGTATGTTGGATGCATACACTAGCATCTCTCACACACTTCATTTTAAAAATATTTCAATAGGATTTTCATTATCTTTTCATTGGTGACTAATAATCTATGGGTTAAAAACGGGCCTGAAAATGGTATTCCCTTATATAAACAGTCAGAATAAGATTTACAGATGTGAATGAGAACTTTGAGTTTTCAAGTTTTTCTTTCCCGTGTTGCCTAACATGTCTGAAGAAAAGTTATTGACATATATCGAATAGTGCTAGAACTACATTGTCCCTGTCCTCTGCCTTTGTGTATTGAGTTGGTGACAGAAAAAGTGAAGAAATAGTATGGTTTCAAAAGATGCCATGAACTCATGGAGAACATTACTACTGGTATCTGTTTAAATTTCACAGCAAATGCTCTCTTATTCTCAGCTGGAGAATGTTATCAAACCTGATAGTGACTTAAGACAGGGGGTCAGGTTTGGGGGCTGAGTGTTAGTATTGGATTTGGTTCAGGTACTGAGACAAATTGTTGTGGAGGAAGTTTATTAAGGTCAGTTGAGCAGTTGTGGAGGAAGTTTATTAGTGTCTGTGATTATCTTCTTCTATTTTTATAAAACAGCTGTGGTGGGTGACATTTGGCTGGTAAGCTAGCTCAGCCTAAGAAACTCAAAAACTTGTAAGTTTTGTAATATTTATCACATACCAAAGTTTTTCTCTGGCAGCAAGTCTTCCATGGAGCATTATTCTTTTCATTATCAATGGCAGTGGACAGCTTTCTAATGTCTTCCCTGAACAATTTCCAAAACTGTCTGTCTGGCTGGGAAATACTCAGTGATACACAAAGCTCACATATGCCAGCTGTTGACCCATCTGTGGTGCCTGGCACAGGTTCTCCTTACATGGACTAGCATGACATGGAAACTGCAGCCTGCAGTTTGGGAGGACAGCCAGATCTGTGTCCAACAGCTCTGAAATAGGATTGGGTTGTCATGTATCACCTGTAAGTCCCACCTCACTTTGCTTGTTGCAATGAAATGGGTAAAGAGCAGAAGGGTTGGGAACTTTACAACGTAAAAATGTCACACACACAAAATAGACGACAGAGAGCTTTGCAATGTATGTTCAGCCCCTTTTTTGTCCTTCAATACTGTCTAATTTCAATAATCCCTTTTAACTCATCCCTTATCTCTTCTAAATTACATTTTTCTATTTCTAAACTGTTATATTTTCACTACAGATAGTTGGAGAAACCTTCCTCCTAAATCCTTACAGGTTGATTTTAATGGTGGAGTCACTATGAAACAGGCTATCACAAATCTTGAGAAATCTTCAGCTGATCCTGGTAGCCATTGGCAGAGGTATCTTTCTAGACTCACTACTTCAGACCTAGTCTTACTTCAGTACCATGTTTTTCTGATTGTTTATTTTGAAACATTTTTTATATGTGTAGAGTCATAAAAAGCTGTCAGATGAAGAGGTGAGACAATGCAATTATGTTAATTTGATGAGTAATACAAGCCATATTTTTATCACAGATAATTGAGGGTTATTAACTTTACAAGTATTTCTGGTATCAAACCTGATGAGGTCTGGAAAAAACCAATACAACACTACATACTGCATTTCAGGCAAAAAAACTGTGGTTCACTGTGAAGACAGCTGGAAATAGGATTTTCTTCAATGGCATATTATTGCTAGTGGAAAGTTTAAGTTTTCTTCTCCTATCAGCTTTCCTCTGAATACAAAAACAATGTCAGCAGACATTTGACAACAAAAGCTCTGTATCTGGGTGCTGTTTTTCCACTTCCCTGCTGTTTCATAGCCTTCATTTTCCTTCCAGCATTACCAGGCAGAAGCAGTGAGGAGGAGAGCAAGACGATCCCATTGACCCTTGGTGAAAGCAGAAATCTCCTTCACCCTCAAGCTTTCCTGTACTCACTCCAGAAATGAGTTCATGATGCTTGCAGAATAACACCATGCTAACTCAAAGACTGAATATTATTCTTCAGGTAGATTTATGGATGCTTTTCTTATTGTACTGCATGGTACAAAGGCTTTATGTTTAGCCTGGCAAAATTGCATCACACGTACTGGGACCTAAGAGTGAAGCTTTTTGATTTCTTGTTCTGGGCACCCTTCAATCTCATGCACTGTCAAACAGATTTCATTGTCCAAATCTCACTTTGTTTTCAAGCATTAGTTTATGTGTCATGTGGCCTGCTCATTTAGGGTACAGAGATACCTCCTTCAAAGCTGCAAAATGGCTTTTACTGTTGGGGACCAGGAATAAAATCTCTGCTTTGAAGACAATAGCTCTGATTCCTTCCTCCTGTTATGGCACTGGTGAAACAGTGGGGAATCAGCCTCCGGAAATGTCATTTCATGGTGCTTTTTTGTTCTCCCAGGCTTGAGAATCAAAGGATCAGGGAGAGAATAGAGTGACCTGACTCTTTTGTGAATAGAGCAGCACAGTATATCACCAGGCTCTTACTGAAGTGACTAAGAAAGACAATTTAATCAAATGTGATTTGTTCAGAAGCTCACTTGCCTAGTGCTGGCATCTTCCTAATATTCCCATGAGTACAGTTCCAATCCTGACTGTAAAAGGAGCAATGTATTATTTACACTGGATGATAACTTACATATCAAAATATACTTTTATTATCCAAGTGAACCCATTTTCAGTGACTACACAAACCAAAATGGTAAATTTTCCTAAATGGATATAACCATTTTTTAAATTAAGTATATATTTCATAGTTCTCATTCTTTACTATCATTCTTATAACCTGCAAGATTTTCTCAGTGAAAATGTCTGCAGTCACCAGTATTTAACCATTTAATTAAATAATACTTTGCATAATTCTATCAATAATCTCTGAAATTTTAGTTTGTTTTCTATTTAGCAAATGCCTGACAGAAGCCGTTTCCTGGTACACAAAGATCCAAGCCAATATTCCTCCCAAACACAACCATTCAATATTTAAAACATTTTTTTGTTGTTAATCAAAACTACTTTTTTTTTGGACTTGTTCATAAATGTGGAGCATTGTGCAAATTTGACAGTCCTGGGAAAAACTCTTGAGTTATTAATTGGAAAAAGTACAATCATTTTCATCCCTAAGGGGAATAAACCCAGGTGGTCAGGACACTGATGAAACACATGGACTTCTCATTCCCCCATAGAGCGGGGACACAGAGACACAGCAAGCTCCTCTGTGCCAGGGCCTCTGAGGTTTCACTGTTCATAGAGACTTCAGATTGTAGCTTAATATTTATCATGACACAGCAAGTAAATAAATACTTTGGCACAAAGCCTGGAGCCTGTCAGCACTGCCCCTGCTACAACCTCCTGTTCAAAATACAGAGCTCTATCATCTTTCACATGAAGCCTGTTCAGGGGAAATGACATAGGATATGTTTAATTTCCTTCTTTGACTTCTCAATAATGTCATCTAGATAAACCCCAAATCTAGAGACCTTCACTGAGAGCATTAGGGCAAAGTAGCTGTGAGGGCTGTTACTTGAAAGTCATTTAATTTATAATGAAGTGCTTCATAGTTGGTCTGTGCAAAGAAGCAAAAACCTTCTATCTGTGTTATTTCCCTAAATGCTAAAGTATGGAACTCTTACAGCAGCTGTTTAATGGAACATTTCACAACCATGAGGATTTTCACTCTAGATAGGAGCCCCAGTGCTGAGTCTTTTTATCCCTTCACAGTTCTCTATATGTTCCTAAGCATTCTTACTGAAAAGTAAAAAGCTATCAAAAAAGTACTGGGAATTGGAAAGTAGTTTTTATCATAGTTTTTCCCAAGAAATAATTATTATGTTCAAGTATTATAGTGTTAGAATTGGGTATATTTCTGATGGGGGGGTACATGGCAAACAAGGACAGGTGAAACCAAAAATATTGTTTATTATACATTAAAATCAGAGAGCAGAAAGAGTGGTATCCAAGGAAAGATACTGATGAGAGTTATCAAATCAAGTGTGACCTGTGGATGGAAAAAAAAAATAAACAATTACATTTTTGTAATTACCTGTAGGTGTGTCCTGGAAANATCAAAGGATCAGGGAGAGAATAGAGTGACCTGACTCTTTTGTGAATAGAGCAGCACAGTATATCACCAGGCTCTTACTGAAGTGACTAAGAAAGACAATTTAATCAAATGTGATTTGTTCAGAAGCTCACTTGCCTAGTGCTGGCATCTTCCTAATATTCCCATGAGTACAGTTCCAATCCTGACTGTAAAAGGAGCAATGTATTATTTACACTGGATGATAACTTACATATCAAAATATACTTTTATTATCCAAGTGAACCCATTTTCAGTGACTACACAAACCAAAATGGTAAATTTTCCTAAATGGATATAACCATTTTTAAAATTAAGTATATATTTCATAGTTCTCATTCTTTACTATCATTCTTATAACCTGCAAGATTTTCTCAGTGAAAATGTCTGCAGTCACCAGTATTTAACCATTTAATTAAATAATACTTTGCATAATTCTATCAATAATCTCTGAAATTTTAGTTTGTTTTCTATTTAGCAAATGCCTGACAGAAGCCGTTTCCTGGTACACAAAGATCCAAGCCAATATTCCTCCCAAACACAACCATTCAATATTTAAAACATTTTTTTGTTGTTAATCAAAACTACTTTTTTTTTGGACTTGTTCATAAATGTGGAGCATTGTGCAAATTTGACAGTCCTGGGAAAAACTCTTGAGTTATTAATTGGAAAAAGTACAATCATTTTCATCCCTAAGGGGAATAAACCCAGGTGGTCAGGACACTGATGAAACACATGGACTTCTCATTCCCCCATAGAGCGGGGACACAGAGACACAGCAAGCTCCTCTGTGCCAGGGCCTCTGAGGTTTCACTGTTCATAGAGACTTCAGATTGTAGCTTAATATTTATCATGACACAGCAAGTAAATAAATACTTTGGCACAAAGCCTGGAGCCTGTCAGCACTGCCCCTGCTACAACCTCCTGTTCAAAATACAGAGCTCTATCATCTTTCACATGAAGCCTGTTCAGGGGAAATGACATAGGATATGTTTAATTTCCTTCTTTGACTTCTCAATAATGTCATCTAGATAAACCCCAAATCTAGAGACCTTCACTGAGAGCATTAGGGCAAAGTAGCTGTGAGGGCTGTTACTTGAAAGTCATTTAATTTATAATGAAGTGCTTCATAGTTGGTCTGTGCAAAGAAGCAAAAACCTTCTATCTGTGTTATTTCCCTAAATGCTAAAGTATGGAACTCTTACAGCAGCTGTTTAATGGAACATTTCACAACCATGAGGATTTTCACTCTAGATAGGAGCCCCAGTGCTGAGTCTTTTTATCCCTTCACAGTTCTCTATATGTTCCTAAGCATTCTTACTGAAAAGTAAAAAGCTATCAAAAAAGTACTGGGAATTGGAAAGTAGTTTTTATCATAGTTTTTCCCAAGAAATAATTATTATGTTCAAGTATTATAGTGTTAGAATTGGGTATATTTCTGATGGGGGGGTACATGGCAAACAAGGACAGGTGAAACCAAAAATATTGTTTATTATACATTAAAATCAGAGAGCAGAAAGAGTGGTATCCAAGGAAAGATACTGATGAGAGTTATCAAATCAAGTGTGACCTGTGGATGGAAAAATAAAAATAAACAATTACATTTTTGTAATTACCTGTAGGTGTGTCCTGGAAAAGCAATATATTCTGTTGGAAATCTGTGGTTCTGGAGGTCCTTCCCCTTTGACACCTTGGATTTAGCTACTTTGAGAAGAGGCTTTCAGGACACAGAAAATTTACACAGCCCCAACTTGCTGTAGATGATGAGGTCCCCAGGGCGCACACCAGCAACCATCTGCCTCTCAGTCTATACAGTGAATCTCTTTGGGATGTGAAAGACATATTAAGGAATCTGACAAGGAAGACAAAAAGCAATAGTACATGAATAAAAAGATGTCCTTGGACTATCCTTCTGGTCCCAAATCTCTGAGTCTAATAACTGTTTTGGGAAAAAAAAAGAAAAAAAAGAAAAAAAAAAAAAAAAAAAAAAAAAAAAAAAAAAAAAAAAAAAAAAAAACAAAAAAAAAAAAAAAAAAAAAAAGAGGGNGAAGAAAAAAAGGGTTCTCTGGTACCCTGCTTTTGGAAAGTATTTAATTTTTTTACAAGACAAAATAGGGTCTTTTTCTTTCATTTGGAATGTTAACCTTTCAAAATCAACAGGAAACACAACATAACCCAGTATGTCAATTCTATTTCACCTCTGATGGCTATTTATAATTGCTACTCAAATAAGAAATCTGCTTCTGACCTTTGGTGCTGGAATATACTTGAAATTCATGCCTCACTGTGTTGTCAGCTCCTTTTCATGCATGAATTTATATGTGGGCTAATAAATATGAGTTTGGGAGCAAAATCTCTAGCAGTGAAATCCAGCTTGTGATTTTGCTGTGAGACATGCTTGATAAAAGCTTGTATGGAAACTGAACGAGAATGATTTATCATTTTGAGCAGCTTTGAATATGACGTCACTGTTTATAACTGATATTAGCAAGAAATTTTAATGTCAGAGTCATGCATATGACAGTATCACTAAAGTTTAAGTAATGCAGAGACGCATATTTTTAGTGCTCTGTATTGAAACTTATTTTGCTTGAATCTGTGATATAACAGTTTATTTTAATATTATCCGGGATCAACTTTTGTTATTACAATACATCTCATTTCAGTCTGTGTGCATTGAAACAAATCAGTGACCTGTATGTTCCAAACACTACAATACTATGAAATGAACTCAGCTATCTCAGGCTACATGTTTTTGCTCTACATCTCCAAAATACTATAAAAAATCAAAGAGAAATGATTGTGAGATAATGGGATGTATTAAATACTTTTGTCCTCACAGCTAAGGCTAGGGCTATTCCTCAGAGTCTTAGGCAGCAGATATCTGTGGATAAAGTGGATAGGAACAGTAATTTCTGCTGAGGCACACCCTTACACGTAGTTGCTGCTTTTTAAGGCTAAAATAAATTCAGAAAAGATTACCAATTAAAAAAAAAGCAATAAATTAACCATTAGTTTGTAACAGAGTGTTATGCTCCCAGACTTTGAGCAACAGAGGAAAAGGCTATTTAATGATAAAAATTGTATGTGAATGGGCAAGGGTTTGAGGAGAGAATGTCTTTGTCTTACCTGGAAGCTGCCAGTGAAATCGCTGCAGGAATCTATCCATTATGACAGAAAAATACTTGGGCATTTACAGCACCTTTAGAGCTTTAGGCACATAAGGACAGAATTATCTATGGTTATGGTCTGAATGTAAAACTGCAGGAGTAGGGATGTTTTTATTTTCACTTTTCTGTGTCTTCTTCATGCCAGATTCAAATGAAAGCCAGTATTGTCTTTCAGAGTCAAATCATGTTTTAAAAACTAAGCGGACTATCTGTCCCTTTTATAAACTCACATGAACTTGTGTAAAAAATGTTTAAGTAGAATATAACACCAATTACATTTAAACTGACTGTTGTGATAAAGAATGAATTTTAAATGCATTTTCCTGTGCAATAACAACTTGATTATTACTTCCTGTAACAACTTTCAGCAACAGTTGAAATAGCTGTTATGCAAATAACAAGATCACTCTCTTTTAGAGAAATATCTGAGTCCACATATGCTTTGCTGTAGGAATGATGGTGACTGAATTGTTCCTGCAACTTTAGCAGGCAAAGAACCCTGAGCATTTGATTTAAGAGAAAAACCTGTCATTTGGAAAAGGTTTCTCTTTGATTTGGTTCAGTATAATGTCAAAATTGCTATTTTTCACTCTGAAGTATTTGCATTTTACTTATTTGTCTTTGGAAAAGGAAACCTCAAAATCAAATATTTTTTCTCCTAAGCATTTTCTCATTTGGATCCAAATGACAGCTGTCTTTGCATTGAATTCAGTGGGCTTTGGATCAAGTTCTGATTTCTCTGAGGCTAGAGCAGCTGGCTGGGCTGGTTGTGGCTTGTACTGAATGTTGCCTGGTTCTCAGTTCAGTTGCAATCAGACAGGGGTGCAGACACGAGCTGATACAGGTGGCAGGGCAGGCACTTGGGGAACAGCAGTGTTGCCAATAACTGAAAGCCTCAGCTCATACCTCTAGGGAAGGGTGTGAAGACAAAGATAAAGCAGAAAATTTCTGGAAATTTGAGAAATACAAGATCTTTTTGTTTTATCTTGAGAGCAAACCCAGAGTGTTTCTGGTTGTATCAGCCCAGACTCTTCTATATATAGAAGGCATATGCCATCAATTTTACTTTCGGTTCCTCAGTGGAGTAATGGTCTAATTGAAGTTCCCTCACTGTCCCATTAATCTTATTCCACTGTGCATAAAGCATTGACATTCTTATGCAAAAGTGGCTGAAATAAATATCAATGACCCCACAAACTGGTAGCTAGGACATCTGTGAAAGAGACAGTCTCAGATTTGCTCATGGTTGATTGTGAGCAGGTAGTGTAAAAAGATCCCAAACTCCTAGGAATGGTCCACAATTATGAATTCCTAGGGTCATATGAGCAGGCCTTCCTTGATCTCACTTACTGGAGCTATTTGATTTTGAATAAAATATTTTAAATATTCATAAGCTCAGAGAGTCCCTGGTAATGGTGCTTCATCCTGGCAGGTAGAGTACTCACTTGAAAGGTGGAATATCTGTGTGCAATGAATTTTTAATAATTTTATGTGTGATTGAAGACACACAGGAAGAGAGTTTGAGAAGCCATGATCATTTTGCCCTAGGGTGCCAGCAGTCAGGTCATTGTGATAGCTTTTCCCAGGCTAGTGGAAACTACACTAACCTTTGTCCTGGCTGCTGTGTATGCTGGCTAATTAAATAAAACAGGTGGACAAATATCTTGCCTTGTTATCCTGAGAGAATCAGAAGAAAGCATTGTACATATGGTGAATTAGAATCAACCATTTCAGCTATTCTTTCTAGTTTTTATTAAACTGTTTCATTTACAAAAGAAAAAAAAAAAAAACCCAAACTACTGCAGCATGGAAAAAGATTGACAGATGAGCCTAAGCTCCCTTTGTGGATTAATGAAACTGTATTCAGAATATTTTTCACTTGACCCATTAGTTTTTACCAAAAGAATAAAACACATAGCTATTATGAGAGTGAAAAAGCCATATGTTTTATATTTCAGTGCTTGTTTTTAGATCTTGAAAGAAAATACTTGAAGGTCAAGGATGAGTGGCTAAAAGTAAAAAAAAAAAAAAAAAAAAAAAAATAAATTA
>WEIU01001423.1:28310-56540 GCA_013389925.1 Aegithalos caudatus
AAAAAAATTAATTCTAAATTGAAATGTATTTTTGAGTGTTGAAAGGCCATTTTATTTATTTTTTTAATGATCTTTTATCCTTCATATCCTCTGGCTGAAAACAATTATACCTGATACACTTTTTCATTACTTTCTTGTGGCTTGTTTTATCCATTTTCTTGCAAGTTTAACTATCCTTTTCTTATTAGCTTTTTCCTGGTCTTTTATTATCTGGAACACATAATTGGTCATCTTTCCTTAATTCTTCAGCTGCCTTCATTCAGATCCTGTGACCTGGATCCTGTATTCTAAATAAGGAGACACAACTGGTTTTGAACAGCATCTTATAATTTCATCACAGGTTTTTGGTATTTCTGTGTACATTCCTCTACTTTAGCTTTTCTGACAAACACGTATTGAGCCAAAATTTTTACTGAGAAGACTGTAAGGATGCTTCTTCATGGATTCAAGAAGGTAATTTAAGTTCATCTGTTTTTTCCATTTATTATTGTTTGACATACCTGAATATATCTGTGTAGTTCTGTATGAGAAAAAATATTTACAAAATCCAGCATCTGAGGCTGTAGAAATGCTATTGTGTGAGGTCCTAATTACTCTTAAAAAAATTTTTTTTGACTAATTTACAAACTAACAAGCCTGTGTTGACTGTTGAGAAAATAACATAAATTTAAGGAGGGAGAGGTAGGTTAAATGTCACTGCACTTGTCTGTTTATAAGTACCAAGACATTTGCATAAGATTGTTTTTATGTTATATCTGTCCCTCTGTCTGCTTAGCACTTTGTATTTGCCAAGTTACTTGTCTGAGGAGACTGCAAACTGGCAAGGTAGAAACAATAGTTTATAAAGCATTTTTACTAAAAGCATGGTTCAAGGAGAATTCAGTCCTGAAGTGAGTTTCAAGAGACTATAATAATGTAACTAAGAGTAATGTGGCAGCCAAGGAGGAGTAGGATTTCTGTAACGTAGCCCATGAAGTAATATTCAGATGAAACTGGACAAAATCTATTTAATCCTGACTGCTGATGTACTTTCTAATGGTGACATCTATCAGAGTGATACAGTCTCTAGAGGGAAGCAGTAGAAACTCCAGCAGTGAATCATTTAAAAATTAGTCTGCTAAACCACTTGAAAATGCAGTAAATTGAAGAGGTCTGTGTTGGCAGAGGACAGCTAAAAAAACCAAACCCTGTTCTTTGTAGTTTTCAGTACTGTGAGTCTGGGAAAGCTACAACACTCTTGCCTTTCACTTGTCCAATATATCTAACCAAACTAGCTCATTTTGTAACACTTGGGAGAAGGAGCAATGTACTGTATTAAATACTTCCACTTATGAGCTGAATATATGTCACAAAATTTATGGCAGTTCCTTTCTTCGCAGTAGAGGAATTTCTTCTTGCAGTATTTTCCACCAAAACAAATAATTCAATCAGATCCAGGTGCCAAAATAAAATGTGAAAAGGTACAGTTCCTCAAAATGGTCAATGCCAATGGTACAAGGCGATATCCTTCAATGTCTGTAAACAGTATTTTTCCACAACTGGGTTTGGAATACCCTGTGTAGTGGAAACTAATCTCCACTTCATTTTCTAGCAACAGCATGTAAGCTACAACACAAAAAAAAATCCTCAAATTATTTTTCACAGTGTGTTAAGTTTTCTATTCCTTTGTACTGGAGCAGAATTGTCATTTTATTCAAATTGGATTAGTCTCCAAATAAAATGGAATTTTTAATTATAGCCAATGGTTTAGGGATTTTACAAATTTCTAATCACCTTTAATTACTGTAGAAAAAGTAGAACTATGGATGTAGTGTTTGTGTTGTTGCCAATGAAGCATTATCAAAACACTCAGCCATAAGTATGATCCATTCTGACACCAACTTAAGTATAAACTCTTGACACCTGTACCATGAAAAGACGGTGGTAGGTTTTTAACTATGGGTTCACCTTTCATGATTTTAGCACAAATCATGAGAGGTAAATTATAAAAATCTTCAGCTTTGCTTGAAGACAGAACCATTGCAAACACTGATTCTGTTATTTCTTTTATTTTTTCCTACTGCAGCTATATAGCTGAAGAAGATGTAACTACCCTAGAGGATTAACCCTGAGAATCTCCAACCCTGCATACAGCTTGAAGAAATTTCTGCTCATTGAATACACCTAGGATTTTTTTTCCAAGGTCCACAGAGAGAGATGGGCCTCTGCAGTGAGTATTCATTGTCCAGGATACCAGTTTCCAAAGATCTCATTGGTGTTGGAGAAACTACAGACACAGACACTGGACTAATCTCTTAAGAGCTTTTGAAGCCTACTTAAAAGTTCATGTGGAGGTATAATGAAAAAATGGACATGATCAAAAAGAAGTGATGGGGAAACTACAACACTATGGCTTATCTTGCCTGTGCAGAACTGGATAAGTCTGATGTACTTTAACTTGTTAAGTAGGTTTAATGAAAGACTCCAAACCTGCTGCCTCTGTGCTTTAGCTCTTCACATCATTACATGCTGCCCTTAAGCTTGCCTTTGCCTCCACCATTGCTTTTGCCTTAAATAGCTTATTTTTACATTTTTTATCATGAGACAAATCTTTTGGCATCTCTCCAGGGCACAGGATGCTGCAGAGAAGGCAAATGTTTCATGGCATGGCAGAGCTGCAGAGAGGATAACCATCTTTTTATGGGGCTGATGAAGGTCAACTATTCCCCCACAGAGGCTGAAAAAATGGTGTCTGAAGCTTGACCATTACCTAGGCTATACATTAGTTCACAAAGTCTGAGATCTCAGCTCAAAGCCAGCAGAGTTCCAATGTCAAAGCAGAGGGAGGCAAAAAGCTTTTTGTTTTTGAGGCTCATTGGTGAGGTCTGAACCAAATACTGATGTAGGTGCTGTGCTTAAAAGCTGGATTTTAAGAGCTGTATGCCTTGCTCAGAAAAGAGCCCAGTGGCTGGGAGTCACAAACAAGTATTCTAAGACAGCTTAAGGAATCACTGGCAAAGGCACATAGATTTAACATGAAAGCAACAGTGTCACAGAGTTCATTGGCAAGGTTCACTCTACTACTTACTAGATGGTTAAAGCACACCAAGGAAAAAAATAAATAAAATAAATAAATAAACAAATAAAAAGCTGGAGTCAATAAACTGAAGCTGAAATAAGCTAAAAAAAAAAAATCTGTGTGGAGGTGAGGAGCCAGGGGAAGTGTGGGGGGGTGGTGGGTGAAGAGGGGGCATGGTGATGGTGGTGAATGAGTGGTTGAATATGTGTGTGAGACAAAAGGATAGAAAGGGTAAGGATAAGAAGGAATACAAACCTAAATGTCCAACAGCCCTTAATTTGACATAATTTAAACTTAACAGCACCTTAAACTTAAATGCCTTTAACTTAACAGCTTATGACTTTGGTTAAATAATTTAGCAAAGGCTTCATACAGGATTTACTATACCATTACAGTGTCTTACTTACATGCCAAACTTACAAATCTCAAGTACAGCATTTCTCCTGCATTTGCTCTATCATATACACACTTGCAAGCTCCTAGACATAAAGAATCGGTACACGGTACCTGTGAAAAATTACCCCTGAAGGTAGAGAAAAGTTCACTTTGGAAGCCTTTTGGCTTGGAAACATTTCCTTGGTGGGTTAAGGGTCAAGTGTCGAGGAATGGGTGTACTGGCCCAAAATCCAACGTTAGTTCAGCCATCCTCTGAGTAGAGGAAGCCTCAGAGTTCACTGGCTCTGAGAGGCTTCACTCAGAGGGAGGGTGCTGGTCACAGCCCACTGTGGTCCAGGAGAGCTCAAAGGGTCTCATTTTGGACCACTGTTTATAGGGCTGCAAGTCAGTAAGCCTTAGTCATAACAATGTTTCCTCCTGGACGCCCTTTGTGTTGGAAACTTTCTTTGAAACTGTGAGAACAAAAATGTTATGCCATTTGGGGAAAAGATAAGTTTTCAAGGCTGTTTGCTGTTCATTTAAAATATAAAAGCAGAAGCTCATTGGACAGCGTAAGTTCCTGGGAGCAGACAGTGTTTTTAACAAGCTCAAGATCCCAGGTGTTGGATAACTCTGAGGCCTGACAAGCAATTCTCAGATCATTGTGCAGCCTGGAGGTGGGGGAGGATGCACCACCACACTGGGCTGCATGAAGAGACCTTATTCTGCTTTTAGTTACATTTTCTGGTTATACTCTTGAGATATTACCCACATCCTGCAAGGGTCTTGCAGTTTGCTGGGCTGGAATCACTGCAGCATGGCATCTTTGTGTGCAATCAATACACAAATGTAGTTTATGTCTTGTTTCCTACAGCATGTATTCCCCAAAACAAGGGGAAGACTGGTGTGCCACATTGCTTAACTAAAAAAGATACATGATGATCAAGACTTAGTGGGCCTTTTGGCATAGTTTTCAAAGGTCTCTCCACTTAAAGCAACTCCTGGGGAATCAACAATACTACAGGACTACCTGTAGTAAGGTCTCTGGAATTATTCATTCTTTGAAGGAAGAAATTGGGAAGAAAAACTTACGGACAGAAAAAGAAAAATATTTGAAGCAAAACATGTTTTAGAAAACATGGTGGGTTTGTTGGCAAGGCGGTTTTGCAGAAACTGGAAACTGAATATGTTGAGTACATAGTTCATTCACAGAGACACAAGATTCCTGTAACAAATCTTCCCTTTGCCACAATAGGAAAGAAGGGAACCCTGGATCATTTTGAAATATTTCTGCAGAAAAGCACATTAGACCTAATGACTGCACGCTGGGTGATGGAAGTTGCTTCACTTATCTGGGGAAACATGCTTTTTAATGACTTCATTTTTTCATTTTTAAAAAACAGTAAAGGTGTCATGTTATAATCTCCCAGAGATGCTCCCAGGTGAGCTGTTGAATGGTAATTTCAGCACACCTAGGGCTTCATACTCTAATACAACCTGTTGTGCCTTACAGTTTAATCACTCTGTGGCATTTAGAAATCATTCATTGTGGCTGGCAAAAATGTCTTGCAATAACACCATTACTGCAACTTACATTTTTATAGCAATTTTTACTTCTTAGACAAACACACTGGAGTGGTCTACAAAACATTTTAAGTACATAACAGGCATTGAATCACTGAGCATTATGAATCCCTTATGACCTAGAAGCATCCCTTATATAATAAAAGTATATCACTTTTTCATAAGAAGTTATCATAGTTATAAAACATGCATATTTTTTAAATTTAGATAAAACTTCCTTTTCCAAGAGATCATACTGAGTCATGGATTCAGATACCAAAGTTTAAAATACAAGGGAATTCCTTATATCCACTTGGAGACTGTCAGTCTGATAGCAATCAAAGGTTTTAAAAAAAATCCATAACACAAGCTGTGGTAAAAAGGGCTTCTAACAGACTGCTAAGCTTAACTGAGGCTTACTAAACTCAGGAGTGCACAACACACACAATTCAACATTTTATATTCTTGTTGCTCAAGGAACAGGCTGTCAGCCACATTTGGGAAGAATTCAGCTATTGATATATCACAGTAAAATATCAAAATGTCCCTTCACCAGTGTGAAATATTCAATTTACTAAGATTTTTTGTGTCATTTATAAAGCTTTATATGTTCTGGGGACCTCAGCCAAAGAGTTTGCTATTGTTCACGTTCCTCTGCGGCAACTGCATTAGATTTATTCAGATGGCCCTTTCTAAACTGGCTGCCTTTTCCATGGATTCATGGATTTCATTTCCCCACATGGCTGAGAGAGCACCCAGGGCCTGATGACAGACTTGTTGCAGGGCTTTGAGGTGCTGCAAACTGTCCTCAATTAAACTGAAAAAAAATCATAGAATTAGTGACTGCAAGCCTCAGAGATCACCCAATACAAAATATGACTTAAAAGTTGCCACCTTTATCACTGAAATATTGCCTTGATGGGTTCTAAATCAAGTTAGTACTTAAATAAATTTTACTCAGTGTGTGTTTTAAGCTTACAAGAAAAACCAAAATAACCTTCAAAATCAAAGCTTTCCATGTGTACTCTGAGCACGATAGAGAAAACCAGTGATCTGACAACCAAATGGAATTATACCATGGTAAATATGAGGAGGCTGCAGTAAGGACAGTGAGACTGATCAGCTCACCCAAGGCAGAGACACATGCATTGCATTTTTATATGTGATAGCACATACCTGAAGTGGTCAGAAGTCAAACTGATTTTAAAATAAACACTGCTGGCTATTCACCCACAGCAAAATAAAATCTGTCCCAGACCTTGGGCTGATGTCATCCTTGCAGTCCTCAGCTACTTTTTCCACTCTTGTGCCATTACTTCCCTTTCAAGCATTTTTCCTTATTGGAAGAAAACAAAGAAAGATTTGTAAGCAGCAGAGGCAAGAATGTTTGCCCTCATGTGGCTCAGGCAGAAGCTGTGGGCTTTTAGTAGTAATGAGTGATCTAACTTTGGGGTGGTTTTGTATCTTGAATGCTCACATGGAGCCTCTGTACTTTACCGGGGAGGCTGGAGGTACGCCAGGAAAGGGAGTGTTTGCTTAATAGTAATTATTAACATCAGATTTTCTAGAACTTTTGATATTTAAATATGTATCAACAGCTATCATGTATTTGGAGTATATTTTCTTCTTTTAGTCCTGAGAGTGTGTCCAGAAGCTTAAGTTCTGAGTACAAGATTGATGCAAACAGCACTCAAGTCTACATGACTCCTCAAAAATATTTGGTCTAATTGTTGCCATTGTCTCATTGCACCCATAAGCGCAAGGCTCAGTTACAGAGGGATTATGACCGAGTTGTGCCCAAAACACAGATGTAGGCCAGGGAATTGCAATGAAAATGTACCTAAGTCATGTCACTGGACACCAATTTTTCAGTGTCTTAGAAGTTTTGAAATAACAGATGCTAGTTAATTAGCTGCTATTTTGATGATTTTTAAATGTTTTAGCAACCACCAATGCAAGAATGAGAAAGAAGAAAGAAGAAAGAGTGGATTAACTCTTTAACCATAATTTCATTAATGCTGTCCTTTTAAAGAACAAAAGGGAAAACATTAAAAATATAAAGCTAGACTTTCATGTAAATTAGGATATAAAAGTGTGTTGTTTCACAATACAGCAACTTTGGCTAATTCCTACAAAGCTGTTTTGGCCAAAGGTTTTGTGATTACTTCTGCAGCTAGTGAAACCAGCTGACTTTTCAAAGGAGAAAAGCCCTAGGTGAGAGCCTATTGCAGCACTGCTGCAATACGTTTTCTAGAAGTCTTCTGGGTATTTTCCAGAACAAGGTTGGATCCAAAGCTGTGCAGTTCCCTTAAGGACCATTTAGGCACCTGTGACCCAGAAAACCCTTGCATGCCAATAGATATTTAAACAGCAAAGTTTCCTCAGTTTTGGATTGTTGGTTGGTTGGTTTACTGAAATGTCGCCACTGTGTATACAAACATACATTAGAGATGTTTCAGCCTTTTGTATTCCTGTAAACATTTTTATCTTTCCCTCCAAAGTGTCCAAACTGAAAGTTAAGCACCAAGAGTGAGTACTGGAGCAGGACCTGTATCAAATATAGCAATGCTGGGTATTTTCCTGGTAAAAAAGGGAGAGAGAGACAGGCCACTCACGTGCTGTTTCTCTCCACACCTCTCACCTTTCAGAAGAAAGCAGTGAATAAGGTTACAGGTATTTTGCATGCAGGGAATATTCTGTAAAAGCTGTTTCACTTTCCATCATCTGTCTGGGATTCATTGCATCAAAAAGAGAAACTGTGGCCTCCTACTTCATACAGGACCCTGACGATTTAAACACAAAATATATAACACATGGGGCCTGACCCATTCTGGGGCTTGATCATAGTGACAGTGGAAATTCACATACTATCAATGAAATCTAAATGGAGCTCTACACAACAAATATTTACTCATGTAAACCCATGGGATTACTCATGAGATTAAGCATCTGTTGTGAGCCTTAAATATGTCACACATCCAATCTGAATGTGGGTGTGAATATATAATGATGCAAAAATATAAACATACAAATATGCCATCTTCTGTGTAGCTGTCAGTGACTGATAGAATCACCTGCTTATCCAAAATGAATTCTTAATTAAAACAAGAGTCTTCTTAATGTTAGGTTTTTTTTTTTTTTTTTTTTTTTTTTTTTTTTTTTTGGATGGCTGGAAAATAATTAGAACTCTAATTAAGCAATTTCACCTGGTATAGTTATCTGAACATTAACTCATCAGCAGTGCAGTGAGGGATTTTGCATACTCAGGGAAACCTGCTCATTTTCCTTTGAATCCCTTGAGTTTTGTGCCTATCAATTTTATGTGGCCTCCACAGGCTTTTGACCAAGGATTGCACAGACTTTGTTCTGCTTTATTTTTTTGGTGTACATTAGTATAAGACCTCAATGGATTTAATTTTCTTATGGATGTTTAGAATTTTGGGATTTTTTTTCTTTTTGGTTATCATTTTATATGTGACAAGGGCACAAAGTATCTGTGATAGCAAGGGACAGGATCTGATGAGTCAGATAAGCTTTGCTCAGGTCTTCACTCCAATTTACACTTTTCTTGGTACTGCCACTGCACATGAGCTTCTATAAACCAGGCCATTTCACTGTACTGTATCATTGTGTGTGTTTTGCACATTAACTGCACAATAAAGGCCTCACACAAATCTGCCTTCTAGCCATATTAATTTCTTAGGATGTTGCTCAGGACAAACATTCAGCATTACTCTGGCAGGTGAAGTTATACCCAGCTGGCTGTGCACTAGTGAGATAAACCACAGACCTGCACCACAGTGTCCTTTTAACTTTAAACTGTACACATGAAAAATGCTCTGCCTTCTGCTATAAAAAGAAAAATGAATACCTGTGCACTTGGGATTTTTTCTATTTAAATGCAGATTACAGTTTTCCCTACAATCATTTGGAACCATTAATCCTTTTAGGAGATTTCTCTTCCTAGGGCAGGAGGAGATGGACAAGGTTTCTGTTTCAACATGTTTTTTTGTTCCATGAAAACCTTTTAAGTTTTAGAAACTGGTGAATCTGGCACAATTTTATTGAAAGAAAAAGTAGAAAAGCACCTTAATGCTGTTACCTCTAGCAGCAGAAAAGATTCATTATTTCCAGGGTGTGCCTCTGCACTGAATAAGATTTGGAACCTTTATGATCTTAGCCTGGGAAACACTCAGGCTTCTCTAGTAACTCATAGTTGCCATAAGATCAGTAATTACCAAGTAGTTGACAAGTAAAGAGAGATTTAAGCAAATTCCCCATTTGCTCTTCACAGGCTTAAGGCTACCTGCAGGCTGCTGTAAGCCAGCCATCCTAACAGATTAATTTGGGTTGAGTTGTGCCTGTTTCCAGTTATGCTCAAAGGATTAATAAAACCAACGTTTAAGCCTCCTGTCTGTTGATATCTATCTGGAGCCAGTTTAAATGGAAGCAGGTCTTTCTGATAGTCCTCAAACTCGAGGAGTGGGATATGAAGAAAAACACTTTTTTTGCTGCCATGCCCTTGTGTTAATTATGATACATCTGACAGTCAACTTAGTTTAGGGTTTTCTCTAATCCAGAATATTCATTTACAGTCTGGTCATTTAACACCAAAATAACTGCTGCTGAACTTTTATCTTATTTTTTTCAATGAACCAGTTCATAAAAATGATAGCAAATTTCTGACAGAATCCTGTTCTATTTCTGGATAGAAATGTCCCTTCTCAGGAAGTTAATTTTTTGAGGAGTGGGTGCTCTGCACTTTTGCATTAAACCAAATATACGAGGTGTCCAAGGCAGGCTGAAAGCCAGCCCATCCAAGGAGCCTGGGAAGCTCGTTGAAATCCATATCATCTTACTCCCAAGGATCTTCACTTTCTTTAGATAAAGCTGATGATATTTATGTTCTATGCAAAGGAAGAAGTTTGACTTGAGGTATTCTGATGAGGCAAGTGAAGCAATGGGATAGCTCAACAGAGGTACTAAACACTACCTTGAGGGTATTTTAAACTCATGTGCTTTGTCTTTCCTTCAGGTTTATGTGCTGCACTGTTGAGCATAACAGATGTAAGAATTCTCTTCTGCAATTTAACCAGTAGTAAATGCAACTGTGAAAGTGTGTAGTGAGAGGAAGAACAGAAAATATCAGTGGCTCTTAATGATTCTTTTGCCCCTTTTTCCCACCATGTAAAATTAAACTAATATATTTAGTTGAGTCAAGAGATGGAAACACTGGAATTAAAAAGTGATGCTTCATTGTGAGCAGATTAGAAAGCAGGGACATCTTTTGAAAGACTTTATTTTAAAAGACCAGAGAAAGAAAATGATAAAAATTATAATTTTATATTTTATAAATTTTATAATTATAAAATTATAAAAGAAAATTATATGAGTTGTGGATCCTTTACCTCAGTTTAATAGGAGAGACAATTGTCACTGAAGAGGTTCCTGTTCTTGCAACACCATGAGGGCTGGCACACGACCTTAGCTGTGTCCAGCTTGGACCACAGTATTTATCCAATCTGACCTTTTACATAAACCAAGGTGGAATGTACTTTCATTTCTGAGATTTCTTGGACAAGTTCTCCCTTTTCAACTGGAAATGTTATCTGGTTTTGAATGGCATTTCTGACCATCTGGTTTTCATCACAGCCACAAAACTTAGATGCAGCTGCGGCACACCTACAGCTCTGGGGCTTAAACCCAGCATGCCCATAAGGGTGGCCAGCAGCTCGCTCAGAAGCCAACAAAATGTGCACAATCTTATAGAGGATAAGCAGTTGTGATTTACGGTGAATGTTTTACTGAAGAGACCTTCTGATGTATGGTATTTATGCTTTACCGCTATTTATTATCTACCTAGAGGATCATTAATGTCCCTTCCAACACAAAGCATTCTGTGATTCTATAATTTTAGATGTTTGCGTGGTCACATCAATGGCGGGATAATAACAACCAAGACATGTTGTTAATGAACCTTTTTGCCTACCTTTTCCTCCACTTCAAAGAAGCAAAAAATGCAGCTGGGCACCAGTTATATTATTATATACTTTCCAGCTGCTTAGTGATATGGAAAGCTACTGATATTAGTTCTAGTTAACAGCTGTTAAAATGTAACCCATAGCAACATAAAGAAGAACATAAAAACAGTCTTCCTAAATGAAAAGCCTGAGAAGTGAGTGGAATGCTTGATAAATAACAAGCACCAAACTCTTTCTTTTTGAGAGATGGAGGTTTCTCATTTCCTGCTTCTTGTGATTTCTTACAACAGTACTTGGTGTTTATCCTATGCTTTTGTTCTCTGAAGCACTGTATAAGCATTAAGTAATTAATCCTCCAAACACCCTATGAATCGGATAAGAAAGCAATATTTCCATACGCATTCTGCACTGTAGGGGAAATATTAAAACAGACTCTAAAAGGAGCCCTTTGCTCATTTATATGTGTTAACCTCTGTGTTACATATGTCCAAACAACAGGGTTTCTTTTAGAGGCCCACAGTAGAGCAGTAACATTTGTCAGCATTTATATGACTTTTCTTTTCATTAAATGACTGAAAATTTAGTATATATTTCCCTTCTGCATCTTGAATTGATCTCTCTCTCTCAGTGTTTTATGCCTCACTTATCTCTGAGGTAAAACTTAGCACATGAAGGCAATATGTTTAATATGATTTTGGACAAGGTCTTGTAACTCCTACCTCTGAGATTTAATCCATGCTTTCCCATCCTCAGCTTTCCTGTGATATTCGTGTTTGTGCTATTCTTGCTCATTTTTCTTCTGTCTCAAAACACAGGTTGTGTTATAAAATTAAACCCTAAGATCTGTGGTGTTTGGAATTGCATCGAGATTCTGGTACCAAGTTCATTTGTTCTGATGTTATAATATCTTGGGATCTAACTGTCTAGCTGCATCCTATCTATCTGTGCGCAACACCAGTAGATAAATTTGAGCCCACTTTTCTTTTATCTTCTGCTTGCTGGTTAAAGTGCAGTTTTCCCTTCCTGCTCAGAGTATGTCCAGGGGGGACAACAACCTTACAAGGCTGTAAGCAAGCTGTTGGGTAGCTGCTACTGCCTGCAGCCACACTGCTTGACAGAAATTCATATTTCATCATTTGCTTGAAGCCATCCCTGCTTCCAGTAGCCTTATGTTATTTTAGCTCTTGTTTCTCTGTTTGAATTTTCCTTATATTTTTTCACACATTCTTTCCTGAATTCCTGATGTCAAAGAACTCCTTGTTCCCTGTGATATGTTAAATGAGTGTCAGAAGATGGCAATGAGAATTTCACTGCAGCTGCTGTGCACTCTGTCCCTGAAAAATTATATATAATTGGGATTTCACCTTGTAACCTTTTTACTCCTTAATTTACCCATCCACCACATCAGGGTTTCTGAGACTAATGAAAATTAGGTAAGTTTATTTTCAATGAAATAACTAAATAAATGTTACTGAAGCCTATTTAAATTAATACTCACAAAAATTTAATGTTCACTGTAGCATTACTGTTACATCAGGTACTGCACCTAACATTAAATCATCTTTGACATGCGCAGTCATTCTGCCTTCTAGAATAAACTATTAGACAGAAATCTGAATAATAATGATGCAAGAAAATGCTTTTCTGCATGCTCGCTACGTGTAGGCTTATTTTGGGTCAAGTTTTTTTCTTCATTACCAACACACACTCTCCTGCTTGTCCTGGGCCTCTGTTTCAGCATATGTAATGTGTGTTGATAGCTCCAGGCTATTCAGTAGAGGCCAGAGTAAAATATTATTTTGTTGTAGTTTGATTATTGGATTTTGTCCCTTATTTTTGCATTATTAAACTGCTGTTATGTACACTGTGAAACGTACTGCTCTCTGTTGTCTTTAATCAGAATTCCTTTTAAATTTGAGATATTCCCCTTGGCTTGATATAGTGCCTCTGAGTTTGAGCTTCCAGCCTTCCTGTGTTAACAGACTAATTGTTTCCACTCTTGTAAAATGTGGCTCTGTCTACAGTTTATCCAACAATTTCTCTTTTTATCAGACTTAATTGCATTCTTATCATGGAGAATGCCCCTGCAGCTATTAATGTTCTCCTGAGCTTGTTTTTGACTTTTAAGCCATAGATGTTTAATTAAAAGCGTAAGATTCTGTTCTTAGGACAATTTGCCACTGTCCTGTGTTAGTATTGGCAAGCCTTTTTTTGTTGTGTTTCAGACAGCCACATTCACTCAGAGGAAGAGACAGGTCAGTTTTTATACCAGTCTGCTCAGTTTTATTTGCTTCCTTCTTTTTCATGTCAGCAGGTTTACGTTTTTTAAAATTATTGTTATTATTTTTGTTTTAATGCTAAAAGAACAATGTACAATGCACTGCTTGAAGGACACCCGTTGTCTACAGGATTATAATTTTTCTGTCCCAGTTCCTCAGGACCTGGGACAGTTTAAAGTAGCCTTATCTAGTTTTCCACACTCTTGTCTTCTCCATTGCTGCCTTAAGTCATCATTTGTACTACAAAGAATTATCAAGGCACTGGAATAACTTCAACATAGGAAAAATACCTTTTATGATATAGCTATAAATTTTATCAAATATAGAAGAAATTACTAGATATTATCTTGTACTGTTTAGAACACAAATTTCAAAATAACTAAAAATTCTATGGCAACGCAATGATTTATGTGCCAATACCCAGACTGGGAGAAGTGTTTCTTCACTTGCATCCATGTGGGCTGTCAACTCAGCTTTTGCTCACTGTCTATAGCCCTGTGAGGAAATCCTATAGGCCAATAATTCTTGCCTGTGTGCTAGCAGCACTAAGAAACTAAGAAATAATATTCTTCCTTTTATTCTACTCCATGTTCCCTATTTTCTAGGATTGTCTAAGCCAGTGCTCTGTCAGAGAAACACCACATTGCATACTATTTTGTTCATCTTGAACAGTCCAGTTTTGTGATCCTTCTACCATAGGTTCTTGGGTTTTTTATTTACTTTTAGAGATTCACCTCTGGTTGGAAGGTCAGATTCTGCCCAGAAACTTTTACCTTGCATTCTACAGTGAAAGGAAGGTGATGAAATCTTGTCCTTCATGTAGTCTTATTCTTAGTTATTTTACTGTAAAGTCAATTAGCAACTGGCCTTTTAGAAGTTCTAAGGTGGACTTTTCATCTTCAGATCAGTAAAAAGATCACCTGCTTTTCCACTCTGCCTTAGCTTCATCTGACAAAAATCAGATGTATGTGAAATATATTTATAGAATGGGGACTAATACTACCAAAGTTCCTTTCAAGCCATTAGGTAAATTAGAATCTGTGGAACCAGGAAACAATTAAAAATATCTGATGTTTTATATTTACTGCTCCTTATTACATGCAGAGAAAAATGTCCACTGAGTTTTCTTCCATTTTTTTTTTACATTTCTAAAGGGATTCAGCTACTCTGACAGAGCTTTCAGCACCTCCATCCTTTCATTCAGAGTATTTTAGTACATTTTCTTTTACTCTTTATCCATATGGGTAATCTCTCTGATCTATTGTTTGTCTCCGAGCTTTTTAATTTATTGTTTCAGTTTCTACTGCCTTTGAATTATGAAACAAAAGCTGCTTAAAAGTGCAATTTCCTTTCAGCATCAACAGCAGGCAAGAGACCAAATAGATTCAACAGACTCCCAAAGTACAGCAGCTTAAAATTACCTTAGTCTCTTGGCAAGGGATTGCTAAATTGTCAGAGAAGTGGAAGGTTTGAAGGCTGTGAGCTTCGGTTGAAATAGGGGAGAACAGGGAACAAACCTAAACGCAGAGGGAAATAAGTTCTGTTTTGTCTTTCTGTCATCCACAAATCCAAGACTTCACTTCAAGGACATGGCAGTTTTTCCCAATCTTCTGCTCCTTTTAAGTCAGTCCTTTCACAAATAAAAGCCATTTATGCAAATCAATTAACTACCCCCCCCCACACTCATCTATATATTATATATTATTCATGAAAGAAAGTATAAAGATTTATGAGAAACACATTGTGCCAAAGAACTAACCACTCCAAAGTAAAACAGATAAAAATGGATAAAGAATGAAAATGTCAAGTGCCTCAAAAAATATGTGATTTGTCATTAATATAATGGAATTTTGCAAACATAAACAAGGAAGCTGTTAAACTTCAGATGAAACTCCAAAACATTCAGAGAGGTATTAGTCACATCTGGAGAACAAGTTTTATTCCTTAAGAAAGAAATAATTGGGCTGCAGTATAAGATTTCTGTGAAAAATATCCACTTGGAAATGTGTGCCTTTCCCTGCTGTTAGTGGAAGTGCTGTGACAGGTTTGTCAGTCACTCGAGCTGCAGTGCTGCAAAAGCGGCACAGCACTTCTATTTCAAGTGAGTCTGTCGAAGTACTCTGTAACAAACCAGCCTCCACTTCTCCTCCAGTACAAACAGCAATCATCAGCATTTCAATCACACCAGACTCTTTGGTGGAGGGAGAAAATTTCAGCATTATTGTATGCAATACACACAAAAACTTTTCCAGATTCTTTTGTTTTACCACCCAACAAATATACCCCAAAAAAATGACAAGAAGAAAAAGCTTATTTAAAATGTAATCTTTTCTAAGAATTTAAGAAATCATAGCAACAAGGCAAAAACATCAGTTACAATGGATGGTTGGAAACTTATCAAGGGCAATTAAAGAAATTATGGGCTGCAGAACTCAGGTGTAGGATTAGCTGGTCAGAAGGGCTGTATTTTTTAATGGATTTTCTGGTTAGCTATCAAGACACTTTCCGCCCATGAATTTTCAATAATTTTGCCAACTCTCTCAATTTTACTTGCTGTTTATTCAATGATGGTGGTTACCAGCATCCATTCCTATTTCGCTGAGATCAGTAATTCCCAAACTGCTTGCCAAACACTGACAGCTATAAGGCTGTAATAAGCCAGATCCATTCTTAATAAAACAGTGTGGGTTTTCTAGGTCCTTTCACATGTGGTATTTTGGCCACAATTGGAAATGTTCAGTTTTTAAATGCAGCAAACTTATAAGAAACGTTTTCTATTTTACCAAGAGATAGAAGGAGTTGTTAGTGTTAGACAGTAACAGCAATGTCAACATCAAGACAGGAGACAGTTCAATCACTACTATATTGACTACTAACAGATGTGAAATTGGTAAGAGACATTCTCACCGACTGCATCTGGATTGAGCTGGGGCATTCTCCAATGCATCCTGGCTCCTGGTCACTTGAGCATCCAGCTGGGGCCAGGTCACATCAGGCTCCTGCAGGCATGAATGCCTGGTGAAATAGAGTGATTCTGCCAGATGGACCATGGGGGAAGACTCAGATCCATAATCTGTGTGCTCAGCTTCTGGAAAGAGTTTGTGCTTTAGGGGCAAGTCATGAATCTCAGAGTCAAGTAATGACTCCCTTGGTACTGTGATTTAGAGTGGAATTTTGATGGGGATTGGCTCTATTGGCTGGAGCAGTTTTAGATGACGGAAGAGCCGAGTCAAAAACAAGAAGCTGAGCAATAAAACAATTAATGTCTTACTTTTCCCTTTTCCAGCTGCATTTCTTCTGAACAGTATTAGCAGAGTATAGCCAGCTGTGTTATACAATTTCTTCAGTAAAATAGGATTCACTTTCTTATCTAGCATATTGTTTTGCTATGTAACATATGGGTTTAGGCTGTGGCAAATTTCAGGTTGACTATAATGAAACAATAACCAGCCTCAGTGAAGGCAGATAGAAGGAAATATTTCTTTACTTTCCTGTCCTCAGAAGCACATTCAGAAATGACCAGATTATATAATTCTCCATTTTGGTCATGGAGCTAAGGTTTCTGGGTGCTAGAGGTGACTGTACAGTCAGTGTACAGTGACTGTTTTGGAGGATGAGGGAAATTCTAGGCAGAATTCATCTGTCAGTTCTTCCTGTGCTACTGGACAGAGTTCATAAACTCTGGCATATCACGGAGCTGGGATCTGTGGCTTGACCCTGGAGCTCTGTATAGTGGCTTCTTCAGCCCACTGCTTATTTTCCTAGCCAGTTATCTGGCCCTCTTCAATTACACTGATTTCTCTCTTCTACATTCCTCTTCCTATTCTCATTTTTTTTGCCTGCAGTGTCTCAACCTGCACTCTTCATGTATGTCATACCAATCCCACTTGCCCATCCATGTCCAATGGTCCTTTCTCAACTCTTTTGATGTCCACTTTGCTCACTCTGGAATCCTATTCCTAGTCTATCTCCAACATTTTCATCAGTCTCAGATCAGCTGGATGTTCCCTCTTGGGCTCTTTCAGAAGTCTCACTTCCCTGACTTCTTCTCCCTGTTGTTTCTCCAGTTCCTATTCATCTGTCCCAAATTGCCCTAGCAACAAGTTTGTCCCAAAAGCTCATCTGTCCCAAAAGCTCTAGCCACAAGTTTTTTTTAACCATTTGTCTAAGCCAGTCAAAAAAGTCCCTGTGTTTTTTATAGCACTCAGTCCCCATCTCTTCCAGCCTTTTTGCTTGCTGCAAAGCCCTGTTTCCCTTGCTCCATCTCAGCATTGGGTCACTATTCTCTCACAACATTTCAGCCTAAAAATTTGTAGAAATAGCAATGGACTTAAGAATATGAAGCATTGGGAAATTTGAACAGGGCATGGTGTTAGCCTACATACAACATAGATTGCAATCTCACTAGAGTAACACCCTTGTCTGCTTTGCTGCATATCCATAAAGTGCAGTGGAAGCCATTAGAAACATTTATTTTTATTTTACTGTCTACCAGTAGCATAAGTGACTGTCCATTAGAACAGATCTCTTGCACTTTGAAGAAAATTGAAAGCACATCATGTAATAGAAAATGGTAGTTGAAACAATAAGCCAGATGCTAAGATGGAGTAAATCAGTGTGAGTGTAAGGAAGCAACTCCAATTTGTACTAGCTGTAGATCTCCTCTTTTGAATATATTCTCTAGTAAGAGAAATTCTAATAGAAAAAATTTTAAACTGAGAGTAAAAATCTGCCTCATTATAACAGCAGCTTGATCAATCTTGGTTCTCTCTTGAGGTTAATTTGAATGCAAAAAGAGTAGGTTTTTTATTATCTAAGTAAACTTTCTAATTAAAAAAACAATCAAAGTTTTATAACACAAGCATAAAATGTAAAGAGCTCAGTTCAACTGTGCTGATTAGAAACTGAAGTTGTGTCTCCTCATAAAAAATAGATTTACTTTTTATTCTTCTTGATATATAATATTAGGAAGTTTGTCTTTTTGTTTCATTTTAATTTTAATTTTTCCTTTTTTTGCTTGTTTGTTGGGGTTTTTTCCCTAGTCTGAGTTGATGTAGTACTAAGCCAAAGACATTTCCACTCCTTCAGAGCCTTTAATTTGCCCTGTTTGGATATTTTGATTTCAGTTTTCCCTTTCCTCTCACAGGACTCTTAATTTCTGTTTATTTTTTGTAGTCCTCAGGATTATTGAATGGTAGGTACTTTACCTCTTTCCATTTATGGACAATAGTTTATTTAAACTAGTTTCAATAGAAATTTTTTTTTTCTTTTTTTTTCTTTTTTCTTTTTAAGCTTCATCTGTGTAAAATTATTTTATGGTGTTTATAACCATTTTAGTTTTTTATTTCCAACTCCTGATAGCAACTTCCTTAAGTATAATGCCTGGAAGTAAATTTTGCTTCAGGATTTACTCTAAGAGGTTGATGTATGGCAAGGATGGCTGACTAACACCTGTGCTTTGGCACACTTGACAGACATAGCCACACATCTTGGTGGTCCATAGGGTAGCCAACTATGTAGTTTTAATGTTTAACAACTTCTATATATTTGGCTTATACAACACAGAGTATGGATCAATGAGTGGTGTTCAAGGACCTCTGTGCTAACACTGAGTTCAGCTTGGGTCTACATAGGTAGAGTTGGCAAGAATGCATCTGAAGGGTTAAAAAAAATATTTCCTTTTGATTAAATGAACATTGTCGTAGATGTGTTTTATTTTAGATTTTCCTAAAGAAAAATCTTCTTTTACCCTTCATTGATCACAGACGTTAATATGAAAAATAAAGTTACAGAACCTTGCTTGTTTTTGTCTATACAGTTTTTATAGACAAGTTAAAACTTTTGCAAGTATCAATATCTTCAAAAATTTTTCAAAGTTAAACTTTGATGAAAATACTTGCAACAGAACTACCACTTTTCAGTATTACTCCCAATAACATCCAAACCCCAAACATTTTACCCGTGACACCGAGCCTGTGTCACAAATATGACTGGTGCTGTAGAATTCCTGATTTCAATGGCAAATCATATCTTCTTCTACAAAGATGTGAGCTTTTATCTGGCTTAAGCCTTCCGTTAGTAATTTCAGAAAGGCTTTTTGCAGTCATCTAAACCTACCCAGCTGCTTTATCATAGCTGGTAGTGGCACTCTACTTAAGATGCAATAAAGTATAGTGTAATTAAACAGCAAATGTCCATAACCAAAAGTAATTTGCTCTATTCTATCTGCTGATATTTCCAAACTTGAATGTATTTAAATTATTTGTTTGCTTGTTTGCTTATTTCAGCTCTAAAAGTCTACAAAAAATTCAAATCCTCTATGCAAGTAGACTTGATAGAAAGAAATATATATATACAGGAAAGACAGTCCCAACTGTACTATTAGACAACGGGGTGAAGAGGTATGTGATATAAAAATGAATGAATGAAAAATCAAAACATTAGTGTGCTGGCAACTGTGACTTTTAGCTTTTCCAGTGTTATTTTAGAAATTATAAATAATAACTTATAACTATTTTCACATAGGTTTTCATAACATTTACTACACATCATTCTCTTCCTCTTTGAAAATGACTGGTTTGCCTTTGGCTACTAAATGTAGAGAAAGAGACGTCTGGAAAACTTCCAGCAAATGTTGAGAAGTTAAAGGAAGTTATGGTATGAGAAAACAGAGGTATGATGGTATCGTCTTCTTCCCTCTCTCCTCCAAACTGACCTTTATTTTCCAGAACCATCCTCAAGTGATAACCCCCAGTGGTGATTGTAATGGATCCATCTGTTTGTGATTACTGAATCCATCTCAAAGTGATTCAGGGGAGACTGATAGGAACACCATAGCCAAAGGATAATTTGGGCAATATTCTCACAGTGGTGGTCAAGGTCTGACTCAAGCCAAGACGGAAGAAACTAGTGTCTGTACCTGACATGCAAAGGTGAGTGTGAGTCAATTATCTCACTCCTTGAAGAGACTGGGACCCACTGAGCTTTCCTGCATACAGCAGCATCCTTGACAGTATCTCTCCTTGAGCAGAGAGATCCCTCAAGCTCATTTCTTGAGGCTGAGAAATCTCTTGAAGCTGCAGATTCTTGGTGATTAACTTCAAACACTCTATGCAAGTAGACTATCGAAAAAAAAAAAATGTACAAGAAAAANNAAAATGTACAAGAAAGACAGTCCTAACTGTACAATTAGACAATAAGGGTGAGGATATATGTGATATAAAAATGAATGAATGAACGAATGAATGATCAAAACATGAATGTACTGGCAGCTCTGTCTTAATTTTTCCAACAATTGGCATGGTAAATTTTGAAATCCTAGATAAATGATTTAAATGAGTTAATCCTTTAGACACTAAGGGTGTGAATCTTTTAGACTATTGACCAAGTCTGGGATGAAGTCTGGATCCAGCTTCCTCTGAGAAGGAGTGTAGAACACAAGGGGCACCTACTTACGTTCAGATTGAATAGGAGGGTAACAGTGACAATTCTGCCTGACCTTGTCCACTATGCAGTAAATAATCAACTTTACCTGGCCATTAAAACTTGCTAAACCACTGGTACACTTACTGTTGAACTTTGTAATATCAATAATGTTTATTGTTGTTTCTCTCTTATGAGTAAAGTACACAGCCCCATCGACAATAAAAGGTGATACTGGAATACAGACAAATATGAGACTACAGTGGTATTGCACAGCTGTTACCCACCAAATATCTAATATAGCAGAAGCAGGGGAAAAAAGTGAAATACTTCTAGGTGTCATGTTTCACAGAATAATGAAACAATGCTGCTTCTAGGTGTCATTACAGTGTCTGTAAGTGGTTCAAATATTTTTGCACCTCTCCTTTTTATCTTGGTGGCCCCTACAGTTCCTATGATATGCAGGAAAAAGTCACCAGAGGATAAATCTAGAGTTTACATATATATATTTGACATATTTTTCACATACTATGAGAGGCTTGTATCCATGTTTACAGGAGTAACAGCGTCCCAAGAAAGAAGGAGCACTCCATTAACTGCTGCCTTGCAAGCACTGGTTTCAAAATTCACTGTAAGTAATAAGTGTTTGCACAAATTAGAGCTGATTTAAATGTAACAAAGTAAAAAGAAACACAAAAACCTGCAAGCACAAGGATTTGTACTGCATCAGATGATTGATGAAAAATTAGGCTGTATACAAAATTAACCTCAAGGCATACCATATTCTTGTTTGACTGCACTGTATAGTTTTCTTTTAGATATTTTTCTTCCTAACTTGTACTTGTTTTCTAATGCGTCCACTGCCTGACAAGAAAGTCTTAAAAATTAATTAATTCACTGAACTCAGTGTCCATACACAGTCACAAAAAGGTTTTATACCATTTTTTTTTTTTACTGCTCACTCTGCTCCATAGGTGTTTTGGCCAAGCAGTGTTGTAAGATGGGGATGTTCTGTGGCTGCTTGTACAGCAGCTGTTCTGCATGTACGTCCGTGTTCCTGGTTCAACATCACACTATGGGCACTTCATTATTTTTGCATTTTCTCTCCATTGTCTTTCTGGCCCTTTTGAAACTAGTCTAAGCTGAACTGCAGTATCAGGAAGGCTGGTCTAGGGGTAATCCTATCCAAAAGAACTCACTTAATTTTCAGTTTACCTAGCAATGGTTAGAGTTTCAGCTGTTGGAGAAAACTGTTTTAAAAGATATATAAAGGACAGGGAGAATGTGTTTGTTATTGCTGCCTATACCTCTGGAGAGAAAAGGTATCCAAAGTGTAGCAGTTGGACCTGGGCGCTTCCAGTGCTGTGTCCAGTTTGTATTTTGGTATTGTTCCTTGTGTCCCTGGTTCTTTTCCTTCCCTAGAAAAAGGCCTTCTTTGTTGCTTCCTTCTTTTGATTTTCTGGCCCTGCTAGTCTTGTCTATAAATTTGTAAGTGCTTCCCAGAATTAATTTTCTTTGTCCAGCAAGGAGCTTCATCATATCCACCAGAGACTATCAGCTCTTCCCTTGCTCTCCTACATGCTGTGCTCTTTGAAATTGCCTCTGTCTAGGTTGTCTTGTCAGTAAATGAGATTCAATATGAATGAACCACTCTTTGCTACAAGCTCACCTTTTTACCAGTTCCTCCACTTGGTAGCTTATCTTATTTGGTCAGGTGGTTTTGGGGTCTACAACACTATCTGAATATCAGTGTGTCTTCCTCATTCTTTAGAAGTATGTTTGTAACTTAAGTGCTTCAAAAAGTTTAGGTATATCCATAAAAGTTTAGGTATATCCATCTACACACAATGAGGGATATGATGTTCAGCCCTGTTCCATGGTCCCTTTTGTTTAGCAGTGTAGACATATTCCTCATGTCTGACATGAACATTTACTTAATTTTACATCAAGCCTAACACAATAATATCTGATTGCTAGAGGCCTCTCCATACTCCTTAAAATAAGAATTAATATTAAAGCATTATCATGTTTACTAATGAAGATGATGATTACAATAATAAATACTCTTCTCCCTCAAGAGCTTTCCTTGCATTTGTCAGAAAAACTGTGTTGCTAATCTCAGGGCTCCCTGATTCCTCTTAGTTCCAGTGGATGAATTGCTGCTATTCTTTCCCTTATTCGTGAATATTTCTGCTATTTCTACAAATCTTTCCTACTTCATATGTGGATTTCAAAAATCCAGTTAGGAAATTTCAGGATGCAGAGAAGACGCATAAAGGTATTTCTGTTGGACACAGCATGACAATGTAAGGATGTTGTTTCAAGATCTACTTTAAACATATCCTAACTGTATGCTGTGAAGATGATACTGTGAGGTAAGATATGACATTTTAAGTAGATTATGAAGTTGTATAAAATATTTTCAAATCAAGGTTCTTATTCTTTCTTGCCACTAAATAAAATTACAGTAATATCTTGTCTAGCATAAAAAGTTTGCTGTGTCTGAGTTCTGATTCTTTGAATTAAAATGCCTATTCTGAAAATATGCAACAGGGACCAGTAACTGTTTCAAATAAGTCAGAGCCTTCCTGGAATACAGAGTTTGAAAAAATAGTCTTTTCTCTCCCCCCTGCCCTCCCAAAAAAGGAAAATTTAAATTTTATGGCCATAAAGCAGTGTCTCTGATGTTGTATTCAAGACCTGAAAGTATTGGCTTGAAGTGTTTGGCAAGAAGCTAGACTTGTAAGGTCCTTGCCCCAAATAGCAGTGCTTTGAGAAATATGTATCCTTCACAGCTATACTCAGGGGAGCTCATAAATTCTGGACTGGAAACTTTGCTGTTAAACTTACTGCTATTGAAGGATTGCAATTTCATATTAACCACTATAGGTTTCTCAATTACTCTTACAATGGGTCCTATTGCTCCACTGAGGCAATAGCAAGTTTCCAGAAATTTACAAAGTTCTATAGACAAAATTTCTGGAGGACTCACATTATGTAGGAAAAATCAACTGATAAGAATTTTGCCTGTTTCTTTTCTCCCTGAATCCCTGAGGAGGTCTCTGTGGATCACTGCCACTTCTGTGCACTTGTAATCCTACTTCTGAAATTTTAAAACCCTTTAAAAAGTGCCTGTATTTTGTATTGGTAAATAAATAATGAGTAAATATGATTTTTCTTCTTTAAAAATGGAACACTCTTTGGGCTCTTGTTATTATTTCTGTGTAGTACTAAATGTCAGGTCAGTGAGACTGTTTCATCTCTACAAAATTACTCCCAGATATGTTATTAAAGAAGATGAGTTGGCAATAAATACAGTATTAAAATTTTAATAATAGTAATAATCTAGCAATTGTAGCAGCACTTCAGTTTTTACCTACATGTGTTGGCAACCAGTAGGTGATTTTTGGAAAAAATATTATTAAATAGAACATCACTTGGTTAAAGGTTAAAAAGCATGTGATTAATTGCTGGTTAATGTTATGGAAGGGCACGTGCAGTTCGTGGTATCCATATAGAATAGCCTTGAGATGCAAACTTAAAAGCTTGAGTACATCCTGATAACTAAGGATTTTTGATATTTGTCAATGAGTTCCCAGCAGCTGTCATGAGCTCCCTTTACACTGTGCAGAATGACCTCAGGAAACGGATGATTATCCCTTCAGCAGCCCTCCTCAGGTACAGGTGAAGTGCCGAGAACCAATGGGAAGAACATCCAGAAGAAACCGGGGGATTGGTGACATCATTTCCTGCAGAAGTGTCCCCAGTCAGGGCTGGACGTTAATCCTGTTTCCTGTGTTCTTGGAGCTGTGGTGTTGCCTAGGCATACAAGATATGCAGTTACGAATGGTTATAGCTAGAAGATATCATAAATCTCAAATCTTGTTTTTCCCTTGGGGAAAAAGTACAAAAATGAGAAATAGCTAATTTACAGGCATTCAAGTAAAAACTCTATGAGCATATGCTTAAATTTAAATTTTGTGTTGTAGACAGGAAGATGGAAGGTAGATGGGAATAGAGTAAACTCTTGTATTAATGCATGACTGATTCTGTGGTTCAAGGATCAATAGCTACCAATNGATTTTCTTCTTTGCTGAAGGTAAAATTATGTTCCTGGCACAGTGTGGTAGCATAGACAGACATAGGAAAATGTATATAATATATATGGAGGATATTTTTTGGCATTCTTTCTCGGTTAATAACTATGTGGCCATTTTAAAAATACTCATTTTCAATAGCAGCACAAAGAATCAAGATTACTGAGAAAGCTGTTGGTTCAGTAACTTAAAAACAAGAAAGGTTTGCAGAATACAAAATGAAATACAGAAACAAAAAAAGAAAATTGGAAATAGTCTAAAATCTAATTTCCTGACACAGAGATATTTATTGTTGTGTTTGAGATTATGAGCTGAGTCCTGTCATTTGCTATACACCCTGTCCCAGTCCTTAAGATTAAAGCTGTAAATACTTCTATTATGCACAAAACTAAAATATTTTTCTACATCATGCCAGAGGACTAACATTGTAACTAAGGCACCCATCTCCATGTTTCCAGAACAACTGAATGCATATCTGATTTGTTTTGTTAGAAGATCATTGCTATCAAGCAGCTTATTTTTCTTGTTCACATGACTGGTGATATAATACCAATTTAATTATGAGCAAATATGCAGTGCAGTGTATCCTCGTTTCCCCACTGGTACATGAATTACAACAGACTTCACAGGTGCTCTCCTCTCAACCTCTATGATTCATACATGGTGCTGTAACCATGACTCCCAACATCAAGTTCGAAAGCAGTAATTTAGAATTACTGACTCTCTGCAGCAGTCAGACCTGCAAGTGTCTACATTCTAATTATCAGGGGCTGATCTTTGACTTGCTCATTTATTAAAGATGTAGGACTATAAAAGGGAACCAGTGAAAATGCAGGGTATTCTGGTATACTGTCTTAACCACAAAGCTGCAATCCTGAGTTTCCCTCACCATTACTCCCATCTGAAAATTTGTTGATATTCAGAGACCAGCTTGCATTCCCGCTTTCTGACTGGGTAGAAATTGCTCCAGGGATTGGTTTTCATTTGCATTTTCCTAATAATGCTACTATTAGCCTTGATAGCTTTGTTGAGAAGGTTGCAGAAAGTAGTAAGTGTATTCATCTGACATCTTGTGCTTTCTTGTTTGGCTTATTTTGAATTAAATTTTTTTTTGCTGTTGAGGAGAATTAATTGAAACACTGCCTCAGCCTGTATTTGGAAGGCAAAGTTTGTTATCCTACTGGAAATGTTGTGTTCCTCCTGCTATCTTTGCCCAGTCACTAATTTTCTCTTAGCTTCTCTAAATCATCCTCCCTCTGGTTTAGATTTGAAAATTACAGTACTTGAAAAATATGCAATGCAAGCGTTCTATTACATCAACTCATTACTTAGCTAATGATTAGTTAATTAATTAAGAAGTTAACATGATGGTGTTCAGTCATAGGTTGGACTTGATGATCCCAGAGGTCTTTTCCAGCCTAACTGATTATGTGATTCTGTGTGATTCTGTGATTGTCCTTATCTGGTTTTGTTCAGCCAAAACTTTGGAATGAAGAGCTAGAAACAGTAAACGCCAAATATTGGAAAAGTGAAAGGTGCAGTAAGGTGAGTGATCTCTCACTTTAGGATGATTGAAGCAATTTATCAGTATTATTTGTGAACAAAGCAAAGTTTCTCAAAGATGTGGAAACTGTGTTACAAGCACTAGCTACAGATTCCTGTAAGAAGCCACAAAACTGAAACTAAATACTTCAAGTAAGTAATGGCTAAACAAAGATTAAAATAGATCTTTCAGTAATGGGTAGAGAAACAGTTTCAAAAATGCGAGGCAGGAATAAGAAGAAATAAATGATGGTGAATTTTTTTCTGCTTCCTATGGAAATATTGGCATGGAAAGGATGAAAACACGCATTGAAAAAGGGATAAAGAAATAATACATAGCAGAAAGGTGACAACATAATTAAGGCACTAAGGTTTTTCTGTCCAAAGAGACTGCTTGTAGAGGCTGAGGAAACTTTGCCACTAGGGAGTGTAAGACAAGAGAAGGAAGTTAGGCTATGTCTTTCAACTTTACCTGATGCTTCTCAAGACAGGTGCTGCAATGTTAGAAGGAGCAGAGTGGGCAAAATAAAGTAGATTTGCACATGGACAGAAAGGAAAAGGGATAATGACCCATACAAAGTAAATACAACAAAATCTGTTTGAGAAACTTCAAAAAATGCTGCACTTAATTCAGACCTTAGGGCAGGTGCTGATAAGTCACCTCATTTTTTATGCTTTGAGTCTTCTGTGAAATAATCCTGCTTCATCTGTTGCTCTATCTTGCTCTTAAAAGGAAATCATAACTGTGTGAGAAAGGTCTTTCCCTGGTTCATAATTTTGCATATATAATTCCTGAACTATGGCCTTAGTCCATCTGAGAGTGGGGTCTGTCTTTCACTGGAGCCCATATGCTCTTTCCTTAAATGCACACAGTACACAGCCTATCATAAAGCAGTCTGGTATCTCTGAAGGAAGTGATAATAATATAGATAAGCCTGATAATTATAGTAATAGTCAATGATTTACTGATAGATCTCTAGGTTAGACATAATTGATTCTGAAAGTGAATGAGACCTGTATTTACCCAGTAAACACATGGTTTTAATGCAGTTGCTGGAACAAGCTATTTGTACCAGAGGAATTATGAGCATTTTAGGATTTAAATTACTAGTTTCTTCCAGCTCACAACACAGAGGGCACATTTAGCTGGACAAGGCTGTACAGATTCTGCCTTTGCTCTGCTGGTTTCAGGAATGAGCATATTGGACTTAATTTTCCAAACTTGTCAGCCCAACTCTCACAAGCATTACATTCAATTAGGAGGAACACCAAAACCAATTTAAAACAAATGACAAAAGGAGGAATCTACAATGAATAAAGTTTTTTACTTTCCTGTAATAGCCATCCCACTTTCTCAGCTGCTGGGATTATCTCAAGAGAATAACAGTAACTATACCTTTTTCAGCTTATCTCAAGCCTCCACAGCGAGTTTTAATTTTCTACGTATGTGTGTATTTTAAAATAGCTTTTCTCGTAAATCCAAATGATATAGGAATGGTCTCTTAATGGCTTGTTTTTATGCCCAGTATTAACTTAAGTGTGACTCATTTACTCAACCTTCTGCTGCATGCAGCAGAGAAATCAAATAGTTATTATGATTGTAATTTTGGCCCATGCAAGTGCCAGGTTATTCAGTGTCTGACATCACGTTAACTCCCCTAGTTTACACAAGTTTTTATGCCTGATATGGGCCAGTTTTGTCAATTTAACTGAGAATTTTCATTTACCCCTGATTTCACAAGTGCATATTAACATAAATATTATAATTTAGATTCAGTTTTGTAACAGATATGCTCAGATGTATAAAAGTGACCTCAGCATGTACAGTTTGAAAATTGTTTTGGAAAGGAACTCACGCTGGAAAGATATTTGGGGCAGATGTGTCCTACTAGCCAGTTGGGTCCCTTTTGAAG
>WEIU01001424.1:9795-35138 GCA_013389925.1 Aegithalos caudatus
GGCGGTGGGAGCACCGGGGGGCGGCGGGGCCGGGCCTGTCCCTGTCCCCCACCCGCCTGCGCTGGGCAGCGAGGTTTGCCCCGGCCCGCGCTGGGCCGTGTGGGGGAGAGGGAGAACCGGGGAGCCGGCGTGCATCGTGTGTCCTTGACGGGGACAGCGAGTGCCGGTTCCACAGTGGCCGGGGGAGTCTCCTCGGCGGCCCTCCCGCGGCAGCGGAGGGAGCCTGGCTCCGATACCTGAGCTTTCTGGGCACAGAGAGTGCTCGGAGCTCTGGAGGAAGCCTTGGGCTGCTCATGAGGGCCCTCGGGCATTGCCGTCCTGCGCAGATACCGACTCGGCTCACAGTTGGTTTATTCCTTGTCTGGCCCTAAAGGACGAAGGAGTAACTAAATAACCTGCTGAAGTAGTGCTCTAATAATCTCATTTGGGGTGTTTTGTGGGTGACGTGGTAGGACAGATTCATTGCCCGTGTTGTGCCGTTCGTGGCTTTCTAGACCCCTTGTGAGGTACTTGATTATATGTAAGACCACGTCTGCCATCCCAGACCACATTTAAAGGAAGGTGAACATGCTATATGTGGTGTGGAGGTTCGGTTTTCTGTCTGGTTGATTTTTTTTTCGTTTTCTTGGTTGGGAGGTGGGGGGTTTTTTTTGTTTTTGTTTTTTTGGTTTTTTTGTTTTGTTTTGTTTTTTGTTTGTTTGTTTGTTTCTTTGGGGTTTTTTGTGGTTATTTTTGAGGTTTTAGTGTGGATTTCTTGGTTGACTCCTTGAAAAAGGAATAGCATTTAAGTATGCGGAGGGGAGAGCAGAAGGTTAATGGTATAATAATATTCTGGGCTTGAAGTCACATAACAAAAACCGAAGAACTTAGAAAAATGATTGGAGAAGCCTTTGTGTAGACACTATGGGTTTGGCTCATGTGAGTGCTACAGAGTCTAAGAGCTTTGTTGCTGTCTTTGAGGAGGAATTAGTAGCATTTTTCCAAGTTTTAAAGCAGCCCAATATTCAAGTTTCATGAAATGGGTTAAACTCTTGTATGTAATGAGTAGTCCTTCTGCCTGCTCAGTGTCACTTACGGGATACTGAGGAGTAGAGGCCAAGACATATATGGTCAAATTGATTCAGTGTTACATTATTGCATGTGTTGGAGGCAAGCAAATATTTGTGTACTGCCACAGTAAAGTGTAAGTGTTGAATTTTACCTTGCTGTGCAACTGATGATGGTCACGTTCAGTTGCAGGAGGAGGTCGCCTCCTAGACAGGATTCGCAAGTGGTATTACAATGCAGCTGGGTTCAACAAACTTGGTAAGTGTTTCATTGAGGTTTAAAAACTGAAAATGTAACAGTTCTCAAACTAGTGATGGTTTGTAGCTGGCATATGTACATGCAGGTTGGCGTAAGTCTTTTTGATTAAAATTAGCTGCTACTTCTGTGGTAAAAATAGTTTGCAATAGCTTCTGTTATTTCTGTGTTTGCTGATATTCCAGTGAATTGACTTATAACAGCTAAGGCCAAGCTGGGGCAGTTGAAAACTCAATTATTGACATTTCCCCACTGAGTCACTTTCACTGGCCAGTGTCTTCTAACCCAAAGGCTGCTCTTGCAGCTGGAGAGGTTCCCACTGATAGTAGTCAGCCTGTCTGCAGTACTTATGCAAAGTGTCCAAAGTGCAAAAAAGATTGTAGTTATTCTGCCCTTTGTGTCACCATAACTTCAGCTGGCAGCACTCTGGCCTGCACAGTGCTGGAATAGGTGTCAAAACACCTCCCTCAAGGAGAAGAGGTTCCCTTAATGGTATTGTCTTCCGTTTATTCAGAGTTGTTACCAAGTTTGTTTCAACCATTTAGATGGCAGAACAGTTACTGGGTGACAAGAATCTGAATATTCAGATGCTGCAATTTATTGCTTACCACAATACAAGAAAATCTCTTAAAGGAAGTGAACATAAATCTCTTAAAGGAGGTTTTGCCCTGGGGAAGTTAGAAAAAAATTACAAGAAAACTGAACAAGTGAGCTTAGATCCTTCCTCCAAAGATGCACTGCTTAATTCCTCTTTGATAATGTCTGTTTGCTGAAATTCTTAACTTCTGCTGCTTCTCTGGAAATGAGAATAAAATATTAGAGAAGCACCAAATTTAATATAGTAATTAAACTAGCAGCAGTGTTCCCTTTGCCTTTGAAATAAATTACAAAACTGAATTTACGAGTACATGACTCAAAAGAAGTTTTTGTTTTATTGAGACACCATTGCCAAATCAGTCACAAGTCAGTAGGTATGTTACAGTAATCATCCTTGAATGCTACAGAAGTAATATTTTGTCCTATTTTGTTAATACCAAACCTTACAGAAAGGTTGGTTGAGTTTCAAGAATCCTTTGTTCCACAGAAGGTGTGGGAGTGTTCTTAGTTTTGAGAAGACTGGGTGTTTCTCCCTGATTTAACTTCTGATTTGGAAGTCACACACCAACAAAGAGCTTCAGGTTTTCTTACCTTCATAATAGTCAGCAGAGGTCTGGTCATTATGAACAGGTCAGTTTAGAGAAAAATTCTACTGAGTCTCATCTGTGGCTGACTGACTCTAATGGATTCAGAGCTGTCAAAACCCCTTTACCTGGACAGTCATCTTAAAGAGAGGTATGAAATAAGATGCGTGTGAGTTCACCCCTTAGACCCAGAGAAGTTTCTGTTATGTGTATTCTCATTGAAACACATTGAATTAAATACCCATTTTCCTTACTCCTCTTTAAGAAAAGGAGTGAGAAAAGTAAATAGAGTCTATGGAAGTCAGTGTTTAGGGTTGCATATTCTCTGTGAGCAATTAGTGGCTCTCCTAGATTGGTTTGATTTTTCTTCATAATTTTATACTGGAAGTGTTCTGCCCATGGTACGTGTGTCCATCCTAAATCTCAGTGAAGCACATTTATTCAGTGGTACTGTAAATTCTTCTTGGTGCAGGGTTAATGCGAGATGATACATTGCATGAAGATGATGATGTAAAAGAAGCATTGAAGAGACTTCCAGAAGATCTGTACAATGCAAGAGTGTTTCGCATAAAGCGAGCCCTGGACTTAAGTTTGAAGCACCAGATCCTTCCAAAAGACCAGTGGGTGAAGTATGAAGAGGTACGTGCATGGAGTGTTCCCAAGGCACAGCTCTTAAATGGCACTACTAGGAATGATGGTTGGGATTTTCATTCTCTGAGGAGACACATTTACATGTTCTTTATAGTGACTAAATGAGTCAGTATCTCATGGAATACCTCTGGAAAATACTTTTGATTGCAGTTGAAAAATCTGTTTTTCAGTACAAATTAATAAATTTTTTTCAAGACGACAGAAGCTTAAGCTTCTCAGAATTGCAGCACATTGTTTGTGCTGCAGACAAAATATTGCAGACAAAATATTTCCTCTAAGCTGTCAGATAAAGAAATACAATATCAATCTAAGTAGCTTTTGGATTCTTAAAGATTATCTGCTTTTCTGATTAATTTCTTAATCTTGTAGAAATTCTTGAGCCAAAGCGTTTATTAATGAATGTGCCAAGGAAGAATAGTTTAAGGGGAAATTATGCATTAAAATAAGTGTTATCTTGTAATTTAAAAAACAAACTGTAGTTTCCTTATCAGATGTAATTAAATTTAATTTTTTGGTAGTGAATTGATTCACAGATTTTGCATCTCTGTCCGCCTCAGCTTTCTCCAGATTACCAAGCAGAGAGGAATTTTATTGTTAAACTTTTGACTATAGGGGTGTATAAAGGTATTAATGCATCTCTGAATAAGCAGAGACTTTTTCTTGTGGTCTCATAGGTCACATTTCAATAACTGCTGCATTGAAGAATTGGTTGCATATTTCCTCAAGCAGCAGTTTGCTTTCTAAGTGTTAAACATGGTCAGAGTGTTCTACTAAATGCAGGTTTACAGTGCTGATTAGAGGTTAAGGTCAAAAAGATATTATCTGGAGAATTATTGTTGGACTTTGAACTAATTAAAGTGGATGTTGTACGTTACTATAGTTGGACTTTGAAATAATTAAAGTGGATCTTTTACATTTGGGTATCTGCCAAAAAACCACTGTTTCTAAAGATGTAGTTGGAAGCATCACTTTGCCTGTTGATGAGGCGTTAGGAATTAGTGGTTGCTGCAGTAGAGAATGTGTCATTGCAGACTTGGCAGATACACAGTTTACCTTTTCTGGATAAGTAAGGCTGGATTTATTTTTTGGGATTTTTTTTTTTTTCTTGATAGGTGGGTGTTTAGTCAAAGCTGAGGAGGAATGAATGACAAACAAATAGTCTGTGGGAATGACTTGAGATGTTTCTGGACCTTGCTGCAAGTTTAAATATATTCTATTCTTTTTCAGGATCAACCTTATCTCGAACCATACCTAAAAGAAGTAATCCGTGAAAGACACGAAAGGGAAGCATGGAACAAGAAGTAACTGTTGAACTACTTCCTGCAAATATCCAGATATTTCTGATATTTTTAAACATTTGGTTGTAGAAGTCCATAGGGAGGCAGTTGTGAGGTTGAGGAATACTGTTTCAGCTTGTTCATTGAGTCTGATCATCCAACTGAAATAAACATGTCAAAATATAAAAATCTTGGAAGAGTTCTTTCTAAATGTTAACAAGCTAATGTTAGATCTCTCCTGTGAGCATATACATTACACATTAGCTTAGTGGTATGCAGTCTTCATCCCAGCTTTGAATTCTTATTCTTTTCATCATACAGCTGTTTTCTGCAGAAGTAGAGTTAGGTAAGAAATGTGCCAGGCTGTTGGTGCTAGTTGTTCTCTAAGTTAAAAAGGAGATTTGGTATTCATTCGTCACTTGTCACTATAGACAGCAATACTGAACCAGTGTTTGGTGTTACAATGGTATTGTGAGATGGCAGAATGTAATATTCTGTGTACCCAAGCAGATACATACTGTAAAAATGGAAAATATAGATGATTCCTTAATCATAAAATAGGAAATGTTTCACTAACTTTATACCACATAAGTTGTTAAGCGTTATAAACTATTTTCATGCAAACCATGAGTGTCTCACTTAAGCTTTTTGAGACTTTTTATTCTTTTAAAGAGTAAAAGTGGTTTTCTGATGTGCTTTAAACAACGTAGCACTTAACACAGTTAACTTCTGGGGGTTTTTTTTATCATCACCTAAAGTATGCTCTAGTTTTTAGTGATTGGTATCCAGAAGATACTGACCCTTAGTGGCTGAAGACCTGGAGTTCATTCTTCTGTGGTTCAATGGTAGTGTGAATTTGGGACAGATACTGGTATTAGGCATGAAATTCAGAGCCTACTGTATAACATTTTTGATGAAGGATAGAATCTTGTGTGATGGCCTCAAGGTTTGCTTTTTTTCCTTGTGCATGCTTGTCTGCATGCAACACTCGGTTTACCAAAAGAAAAAGGAGAAAACCACATCTGATGTTTTCAATTGGTATCACCAAATAAATACTGAATTAGAAGCTTTCAGCTTTGCTCATCACTCTGTTACTAACCTTCACCTGCTTGCTCAAGTCCCTTACATCTGTAGGATCAATACAGTGACCCCTCAAAACTTGACAGCCTGATGTGGCAAAAAAAAATTCTGCAAAAATATTGGTAGTATTTACTTTAAAGTCTGTCTGGAAATTATATTAAAAATATTATATTAAGAATATAGGTTTTCTTTTTCTCTTATAGTAAAATCTAATAATTGAATTGTACATACAAATAAATTTGGTGTATTTTTGGGAACTTTATGATTTTCTTCCGAGAGACAGATTGGGCATCAAGTTTCACACTTTATGGAATTATTAGAGTGTAGTTTTCTAATGAAATTAGAGCTACTTCATTATTTCTTAGAATTATATTAGAATACTTAATTACATAGTGAAAATAGTACTTTGAAAGCATACCTGGTCAAATTTCTACAAAAGCTAGAATTCTGTGGAAAGACTGTCTGCTTATTTGACCACAGGTTTGAATTAAGAAAAAAAGTCTCAAAAATTGCTTGGTTTGGTCAAAAGGGTTATGTTGGCCTAAAGCGCTTAAAAATAGGCTGACCTTTGAGCAAAGTGCAAAGCAGCCATGCCTCAGTTGGCCTAAAGCATCTGAAATCATTGACCCCTTTACTCTCAAAAGTAACACCTAAAAGAGTCAGAGGTGAGTAGTAGAAGTTAATAAAAGTCTTTCAAAATGATCTTTTGGGCAGCTCAAGGGAAAGAAGAAAAAGGAAGCCATGTTAAAAGCTTGCCTGTTCACTGAGGCTTCATTTATGAGTTTTCAGATGTTTCTGACTTGGATTGATAATTTTTAAATTAAAATTTCCATAATGTGCACTAGTCTTCTGTTAGAAAAACTTTACTATTGTCTAGTTGTACCTTGGAAGGGTATTAGTAAGGAAAATGTTATTTGCCATTTTTTGGCAGAGATGGGTGTATATTTGAAATGTTTAGGAGTATCTAAAAATCGTGAGGAATAGGGAGGAAGGAGGCTGGTTTAAGAGTGGCATCTGTTGCCTGGGAACCAGGAGCTATGGGAGCTTTGTGTCAGAGACCAAACTCTTCTTTAGGATATGTGATGTGAGATTTGTATGCTGCTGCTACTGGCTAAGGAATGAGTAACATTCATATTTCACCCTCTGGTGTTCCCCTCCATGCACACTGACTTGACAAGCATTAGCCAGAAGAAATGGGAGTTTTTTTGTAAGTAAGATTTGAGTCCTGCTGGTGACAAGTTGGAGGGTTAGCATGATTCCCAATTTTAATGCTTGCAGTTATGCTTAAAAACTTCCTGGGATGGGAAGGAATTCAGTTGCAAAAATGGGGTTTCAGACCTGCAGTTTCACACTGTAATGATTCTGTCCCACCTGTCTGTGTGATCCTGCCCTCTGAATCATCCTGGCCTGTGCAGCCATTAGCTGCAAAGTTGCCTCATTTTGAGGAAAAGCTTGGTAACAGTAAAGGGGGTCAAATAGCTAGAGGTAAAAAGAAAAGAAAAGTCTGATGATGAAGAAAAGAGCATTCTGCTTTGGAGAACTGTAATTTCTTTATTCTGCTGTCACAAGGTTCTTCTGTAGCACTGTGCCAAGTGTAAGACCCTTGGTTCACAGAAGCTCCATAAGACTTTTACTAAGTGCTTAGTATCTCTGCTTGGAGCTACATCTGCAGAAGTGCAGAGTAATCACAGCTATGCCTAGGTTCAGTTCATTAGTTCTGAAAATATGAGGTGCAAGTGTTGGTATTTATCCATGCACACAATGGTTACTTACAGGTGGTGGTAGCAGGAGCAAATTTCACAGGGATTCTCATAATCTTTATTCCTCTGGTGGTAAGTGCAAAACTACTTACATAGAAGATTGTGTATTTGTGGCCTGTACCTGGTACTTTCAGAAAGCAAGGATGAGTCATGCACTGAAGAGGATTGAAAAGAATTTCCGAATGAGAAGAGTGCCTTCTGGGTAAAATGTGAACCTGCAATTTAAGGTCATATCATCATGTACAATGCAACAGTGAATCTTGAATCTCTTTATTCCTGATTTTGAAACCTTCATCTTGTTTAATGTACTTTTTTGGATATAAATTTTATAGGGATTCCATAAATTACTGAAGTATTTTTGTAATTTTAGTTCACTACATCTGAATTATGTGTGTAAAATTAAGAGTCTGAGCTGACATTGCTAGTCCTGCAGTTCAGTGATAGTTTTAGCTTAAATTATTATTATTCACTTTTGAGCAAACGTGCTTCACTTGAAGTTCTCTTTATTAAATACATAATGAAATATAAGAATACGTTTTGATTGCTGAAGATCATGTTTGCGATGTCAGACTGATTTCTTTAAATTTTGAATTGGTCAACCCCAAAACAATGGACTTTTTTCAGCACTGTAACAAGAAACATATGCTTGTTTTACATCCAACTTCCATCTGAAGGAGAGCTACAGCAGATACAAATCCCATAAGAATTTTGATGAAACGTTGAGCTTGTCATTTTAATGGAAACGTTTTAGCATTAGTATGGTAAACACATTCTGACTTAAGGCATTTTCTCTCTAGATAGCAAAGGTCAAGGATGACTTTCAGGATTTCTCCACGGTGTTGGCGGCTGGTTTCCGTGGACTGAAACTGGCCAGCACTAGTGCTGCTCTTGGGCAGCAGAGCAGGCAGAGAGGCCACCCCCCTCCAGGGTGACACCAGGTGACTTCACTTCTCATAGCCTCTCTTAGCTTGTCTATGGCCCAAAGGGCTAACATCTTGAAAAACTAGGCCACAAACTTCATTGTAAACAGTTTTGTGTTAGCATTCAAGTACCGTTGACTGATCCCAAAACTGTTTCCTCAAACTCCTCTGCAGGTCATGTAGGGTTGTAAGCTTCCTTCAGAGTCAAGAAGTTCCTGACTCACCCAGAACCTCTGCTGGTGTTGCTGGGATGAGGTGACAGGCAAGTGTGCTGGCCTGAGGTGCCAGAAAGCATCTGCACCTCTGCCTTCCTGGCAAGGCGTGTGTGTGCTAAGAGTGTCTGGAGAAGGAGCCCTCAATGCCTTTTGTTCCCCATGATTTAATGCTAGCTTATGCTGGCAGTCTGTCAGCTCAATTCCTTTTTCTTCACAAAAGGTGTGGATTCACAGTTCCCTTCTCTCTGAATGCTTACATATTTTTATGTAATATTTACATATTTTCTGGAGTGCAAGTGGGACTATTAGTTCTTCTGGCTATCTCTCTTCAGCTATGAAAGATCTGATAAACTGTACCAGGAGACACAAGGACTCGAATTGGTTGGTTAGAGCTTTTTTCTAGGCTGATTTATGATGTGCTTCATAATAAGGGCAATGCCTGACTCCACCTGCCTAGAGGCACAATTACTGCCCACCAGCTTCTGACCTGATCTCTCCTGTAGTACCTGAGCCCTGGCTCAGGATCGGGGAGAGAGGCCAAGGGCTTGAGTGAGGAATGCTGAGTGGGTGAGGGGTTGAGGTAGACCTAGGATTAGGAAATCATGTGCAGGGATCTGAAGGAAAATAAGTTGACCTCAAATCCCCTCTGCCTGCTTTGGAGGTGCACAGGGAGGGTGAGGTGGAGTTGATGCACATTTATGTGCAAATGTGGTTTAATGTGTTTTGGGAAACGGGACCACTGAGTATGTGGAGAGAGATATGAGGTGGTTTGACAAAGGCAAGGGTGCTTTCCAGGCCTCTGCAGAGGGTGACACCTGTGTGTCCTAACTTTGGGAATGCCAAGTTCATGGCACTCGTTGAGGCTTAAGCTTTTCCTAAAGAATATTTAAAGATCATCCACTGACCCTTATTGTCAGTGAAATCCAAGAGGTCCTTGCCCCACCTCCAGGATGCCCTGACATGGCCTAAGTGTCCATCTCCTGTGGTCCAGCCTCATCTGTTTCTTTCACGAAAACCAGAACATCTTCAAGAAGATGCCCCCACAGTTACAGGTAGGTCTGAGTTTCAGGTGCTCACATCTCTGCTGCAAAAGAGGAGCATTGGATCTTTCTTTTCCAAAGCCTAAGTAAGTGCTGGAATTGCTGTTGCTGTTTTATGAGGGTGTGCTGCTTTGGTTCCTGTGCTGGGAAAGGATCTGGAGCCTGAAACCCGATCAGAAGGAGGTAACTCAGCACAGCTGGACTGTGCTCTCCTCAGCCCTTCCTAAAGCAGTTCCCCACTGGCCTGCATGGATCTGGTTCTTTGTGTCTAAATCTTCTGGATTGCAAGGGGAGGCTGCACAGTGAGACATGGAGTTAAGCACTGCTGCACTCAGTATTCCAACACCTAAGCCCTTTTATGAAGTCTCATACTCCCACTGCGGCCTAGCAGATTGAAATGATTGTTTATAAGCAGCAAAGTTCAGAGTCCAAAGCTCAGATCTCTTCAAGGCACTTCAGAGGGTTTTTCTGTCTGCAAGTTGTGTTCCCCGGTGGAGTATTAGTTTAAAAAGGTACTATTATGAAATAGTCATAAAAGCAGCTTGATCTGTTTGGTTTACTTCAATTAACTAAAAATTCTCCAAGTTCTCCATGTTTCTCGGCCACAGTTCCTCATCCTGAAGAAGGTAGATGAAAATTCCATCAATGTGCAAGCAGGCCCCCAGCAAGGCTCAGCACTCAGCTGGCCTGCTGGAGCTCCCCACACTGTCAGGGCAGTGTAGAGGTGGCTCTGATAAAAAGCAAGATGCATCCTGCTGCCAGGTAAGGCATGGCTCAGCTCTGCTCTGTGCACTGCCAAAGCCAAGGTACCAGAGGAGGGATGAGATCATCATTTCGGAGCTCTATGGAGGCGGTCATCCCTGCCTAGGAGCACTTGAGCTCCTAGGGCAGGGCAAAGTCAGGACATGGGTCTGCACTGACAGCAACTAGACATGCTTTATTTATATATTTCAGAAAACAACACCACCAAAAACTATTCCTGAGAAAAATAACAAAAGTAACAGACCATCTTTCCTTTTAGAGGTACAGCTTTGTTTTTATCTGGTCACAGACTCTTGTTCTTTCTCGTGGAAAAGAGAGGTGTAGTCACCTTCACCTCTGGAGCTCTGGGGAATCTTTAATGAATTTCTACCCTTAGCTTTTTGTAAGTATATCAAACTCAATGGTGTGTCTGAACATGTCCAAAACAGCCATTAAAGCCTTATTCAACAAGCTACTTCAAAAAGAACAAGAGGATGCGTGCTTTGAAAGGGGAGTTCTCCTCCAGCTGCTTCCACCCAACACTTTAAAAACACATAAGACACAATAAAGCACGTGTTGACATAAGTGAGCCTCAAAAAAACCATTGGATTATTTTGAAGGAGTATAATCACAAGCGGGGAGGGTTATCATCCTTCACCCAGCAAAACAATTACATCAGTGCAGCTTGGACTGGGATCTGCCTTAAGATCTCCCAGATGTTGCAAATGGTGTAGTTGCTGATCAGTTGCTCTGGGTAATTATAAACTGTCAGATGGAGGAGGGGAGGTTGGTTCTCAAATGAAACAATATAAAAGCTTTTAAGGGAATTGTAGAGAGGAAGATCCACTGTTCACATCTGACACAAGAGCCACAACAGTCTCTGCTTATGCCAGACCAACATTGTGGACATGTCTCAGAGCTATCTTAGACCTGAGCTGTGGCATGCTGCACAGAGATGGACCCTGCAGGAAGGGGTTTGCTGTAGACTGATCCTAGCAAATCTGCCCAGAAATCATTTTAGCAGAATCTCCTAGCCTGGAATGAGGGACCTGCTGTCCACCTCACTAACAGAAGCCCATCTGATCCTGAGGCAGCAGATGCCAACCCTGACACTCAAATAGAAAGAGTGGATAAAAAAACTGCCACCTTGCTGGCCCTAGGGGAAAACAACTTTCCCAGCCACAGGGCTGGTCCCCTGCTCAGACCTGGCCTGAGCAGCTGGAGGATGGAGCCACAGATGAGGTGTTGGTGCTGTGCTGCAGCGCAACAAGAGTTCAAGACTCTGGGAGCTGCAAGAAGATGGGGAGCAGGTCCCTGACGCTGTAGCTGGGTGACTCAAACACTTACCAGAGCCTGTCCCCAGTTCAAAGGTTCATTTTATGCAGTTTCTCTGAAGCATTTGTGGTTTGTAGCACAAAGAAGCTGTGGGCATGGTGAGCTTATGCCAGAAATAAGCCCTGGCTCCTCTTCTTATTATGTCTGACTGCTACCTCCCTTAAACACACCAGCAGGTCACTGGGCTCATGGAGCATGCTCAGGTCACCAGTGACCCTCTGCTCAGCCCTTTGGAGGTTTTGGAAAGGTACTGGCATCTTGAATAGCCTTTAGGAATCAGCTGGGAGATGCTTCAGCCTTAGAGAGGGGATTTTGGAAATCTCCCGTGTTGGTGTTTCCATGGGGAAACATGAACTGGTGAACTGTCTCTCCAAGGTCCCTTCTGAGAGCCCCAGATCAGTCCCACTGGGTTCCAGCCATGCCATCTGTCCAAGTGGCATGGGGAGTAGCTGGGATGTCCATCCAACTCCCTGCAGCCCAGGGCAGGTGACAGAGCCACATTCTCCAGCCTGCAGCAGTACATCAGGCTGTGAACAAGGGCAGGTGGTAGCATGGTGAGGGTGAGCAAGTTGGGTGGGCAGCAACCACCCCCACATGGCCTGCCCGGGGTGGTGAGCAGCAAACATCAGCAGGTAACGCTGCCCAGTGCCACAGCAGAGGCAACACAGGCTCCCAGCCCATGGCTCTGGCCTCTCTTACCAGCACCCTGCTGCTTCACCACCTGCTCAGTGAGGTTCCTGAAGCCCAGACAGGACTGCTCTCGGGGAGGGTGTGCTCAGCCACCACCCTTGCAAGGGCTGCCCAGTGCCAGACATGCAGGTGGCTTCATCAGCACACAAGAGTGACATGCTCAGCACCAGGTCAGCTGCACAAAAACAAACCCCTGGCAATGTCAGTGCCCCAGGTGGAGGGGTGGCTTTGTCCTGGACACAATTATAACAATGGAGAAAAACACGCCACCCATCTCCAGCATCACCTATCACAGCCAACTCACCCTGACACAAGGTGGAGCTGTGCTGTAACAGTACAAGCACCACCAGAACGTCCTGGCATTGTCTTCTTCCCTTTTTTTAATTTCATTTTTCAGGATGACAACACTTTAGAGGTTTATGACCAACAGGAGAATTTACTACTAAGTCATATACTGATGTAATGAAATCTAATATATGCTGTGTAATGAGTTATGAGATGTTATTTAGTTTCAGGGTTTTATTACTTCAATCAGTTATGACCATATTTCCTTTTATATGATTGCTCACCCTTTAAACATACCAGATGACTGTATAAAGAACACCTAATAAAGTCTGGAGATGTTAAAATATAAATGTTTTAATTTTTGCCATAAATTTGTTTTAATTCTACCAATGGTGGCTTTTGCATTGGAAGTGCTGCAGTCCTTGTTAGCAGTGCAGACCCTGGTAGTATTGTTCCTTTGGAAGAAGGAGCTGGACAACAGTGCTTCATTGCAAAGCACAGTTAGTCACCAACACTCACCCTTGGTGATTATACACAGAAAAGGAAAGGTTTTTAGAATATAAACAAATGAAAGACAATACTGATCTCTGATAGAAGTCATTATCTTAGTTAACCTCTCATATTTACCTTTGTAATTGCAACATACACATGCCCTGGTTTTTACCAGTCTTCAAGAAGGGAGAATCAGGTTTATGGTTGTAAGCATCAAGATCAAATCCAGGGATGTTCTTCCTGTGTACCATTTGGCAATCCTCCTAATTTTTCCACATTTATGCATTGTATTCTAAAGACTTTTGGGATAACGTCATAGTAGTGGAATTATATAGTGTGAAATAAGATCAGGATCATGTCTTTAATAAATCAATGTTTTAGCAAGCAAAGGACAATTGCAGGAGTAGAGCCTTAGTTGTGACGTGTTCATAGTGAGTGTGGAGTTCTTAGAAATTATTGTAGAATGTATTTTATGACATTAACAACTCCACAGTAAGAGTTTGTGTCCGAGTGGATACTGGCTGTTGTAAGGCTGTAGCACACAGCTGCTGTCTGGTGAGCCACACACTCATGGGAATGCAGAGATCTCCAGCACTGCTGGCTGGGGTCCTGCACGGGTGTCACCTGCCTGGAGATGACACCTACATACACAGATCTAATTACAACGTTCTAATTTCCTCCCCACCTTTGCAACAGGCAGCACCCACATGATTTCCTGAACCTGGTGGAAGTCCCCACTCCGGGACAGGGCAGGGGAAACCAGGCAGTGCTGCGCTGGCTTGGAGGAAAGAGCCTGGTAAACCTGGGCCACTGTACAGGTTTTCTTAGCCAGCTTCAAGGGAGAGAAAACTGCCTTTTAGTTACATCTTAATTTACAGTTTGCAGCAACCAGAAATATTTTCATCATGTTTAATCTGCTGTGACTGTGGCTGCCATGGCCCTGCCGTTCTATTCCCTGCAGCAGAAAGGTACCAGAGGCCCAATTTGACAGAAGTTTCATGCCCATCTCCATCCCAGCCTCCGATCCTGTCTGTGACAAGCTTGTGCCTTGTTTTAGCTGTGGGTAGTAATGCTGCCTTATGTATCCCCTTCCTTTCAATTCTGCAAGGCAGGGTGTCATCTCAGAAGAGTCCCTCTGTTTATCAATTCAATGTTTTTTAGTTGTACATAAATAAATATGCTTTACTTTTCCCAGTATTTATTCAATTTTTGATAGAGATACTAACAGAAGGGAAAAACTTCTGAATGATCCATCTTACTTCTCCATTCTATTAATATCTCTATTGCTAATTGCATAAATTCTAGGACAACTACAGCAAGAAATTAAATAAATACTTTACTATTCACAGTTCCAGGCTAATAATTCAGCCAAAAAGAATAATACATCAAATAAATGGCCAAGTGTACCTAAAATGTGTCTTGTACAGTAACAAGGCACAATTTAATCCCATTAAGAAAATGTTGGCAGTGGCTCAGTGTTTGGGAATATGCCACTGAACTGTCCTGCTGTAACCTTGGATGTAGGAAAAGTTGAGACAAAGCAGCATACTCAGTTTGACACATTTTTGCCCTTTAGGTCCTTAATGATGCAGTGATTTACTGAAACATTTAATATTGTTTAGCTGCAGAAATCATCTCATATGTGGAAGCTAAGTAATAACATGCTTGCTGAATGTGCCCTATCTGCTGCTTTGTAAGCAAAGTTTCTTTGCAGCTCCATAAAACACAGATTTCTGAGCTATCTCAAAACATCAAGTCCACATCAAGTCCACATATTGATTTGTAAGAAACAAAATCTTTGTTCCACATATCTTATTTAAAGTATAAAAAGACAAGTAGGTTAGTTTCTCACTAACCAAGGATTTAAGAAAAACTTTTTTTCCTCAGGTTTTAGTTTTTATGTGGTTTACTCTGCTTTTACTTTGCCTGCCTTATTCTCAGAAGGATCCAGAGTACTTGTCTATTCTCCAGGTACTGTGTATGTGGCACTCTGCTGCCAAAACGATTGACTTCTTTCTAATTGAAAAAGATTTAATACTTACCATAGGAAAAATAGTATGGCTAGATGCATTTCTCATAACCACATATTGTATCCTTGGAGTTTTAGCTATGAATTTTGGGAAAAACACTGCGTGAATTAATGAAAACATTTGCTTTTCAAGACGACCTCACAGCTCATTCAGTATAACCTGCCTCCAGGAGCGTTCTGGGGGCTCAGCACGATGAGGGCCTGCTGCTCTGGAGTGCTCCTCACACAGCTTCTGCTCCTCCCCATGCACACAGCTTTCTTCCCTTCTGCTGGTGTGGCCCTTCCCTGATTCTCTAAGCATGGAAGGAAAAGTGGGGCTTTGAGTGTTATTAAAATACACAAACACTGTGAGTCAGAAGTATCCTTCTCAGTGCCTTCCACTGCTCCTCCATGAAAGACTTGCTCCTAAATCATCTGTGTGGTTTCCCTGCACTGTTACTTGCAATATCACATTGTTGTGTGAAATAGATCACTTGACAGAGCTTTGTGACTCTTTGTACTGTAACAACTTCTAGAAAAATTCAAACTGGCAGTTTCTGTAATAAGGCATGAGGAAATATATTTGAATAGTGCATGTGTTTTATAGTGCAAGGTCAGAGAGTACCCATTCATAATGGGCTACAATGGGGAAAAAGAGGGTAACTATAGATAGATGCATAACATACAAACATAAGTGATTATATTTTTGCACTCATCCTCTGGCATTTGCTGTCAAACCAGAGGGGGAAAAAAAAAAAAAGCTGTCTCCTTTCTGTGTGACTGTAGCAGTCTTCGCTTCACAAAATACACTTCAGAAACCACAGGAAGCAAATAGTGTGGCCCATAGGGATGGGGTGGCCCCATTTTTCTTGCACTAGTCACAGTTCTAAGGATCTGGCACAGATGCTCAAAGAGGCTGTGCTCCTGTGCTGACAGCCCCATGGTCATGGCCAGGATGGGGTAACCCTGCTGTTTCCATCAGGTTTACTTGAAGGAGCAGAGGGGCAGCACAGCACGGTGGGGTGATGTACCCTGTCAGGGCTCAGCACCAGCACTGGCTCCTAAGTGGCTCTTTGCTGCCGAAAGCCTGGTGTTGATGTTTTAAGGGCAGCTTGCTGTCAGTGGAAGTAATATGACAAAAATTAGGTAGGCAAGAGGGATTAAAACATGTACAATATTGCAGAACTTGTTAGGCTCAATTACATGAGTCAGGAACTAGTGGAGTGTTTGAAGACCTGGAAATAATTCCAATTTGTCATACCAGGAGACTCCTTCCCAGAAACCGGCTGTGTAAGCAGAGGCAAGTCCACCATATGGAGAACACATGTCTCAAGGGAGCTGAAAAGAAGATACTTTGCTAGTACTAAAAATATTCAGTATGAGGAGGTGATAACAAGTGCTTCTAAAGATGAAACAATTATTTATCATTGAGTAGACAAATTTTACTGTTTCCTAGAACACAAACCTATATGCTTAAATAATCTCAGACTGCCAGAGTGAAGAGGCACTGATTCACAGCTTGGGGTAGAAACTATAATAATAAGCAGATTGCACATATTGTTTAACCATCTGATTTTTAAAGCATGTTTATCACAGTCTGTATCACTGAAAAAAAAAACTGAAAGGAAGTCTAAAGACAATGAGTTATTGGTGTACAGTTGATTTAATGTACAAAGCAGTATAGTTGCCTTTGCCACTTGCAGCTTGGGTGTTTTACTTTTTTCCCTTTAATTAGGAATTGTCCTGGAGGTTAGCTCAGTTTATAACTCAGTCTTGTTAAAATGGTGACAGTGAGAGCTGTCTCCAAGGACCAAATCTGCTAAAACATCAGGAATGAGACTTGAGAGAGGCACTTCATTGCTGTCTTTGGGTGCCTTAGGAGATGTGCTAAGGGAAGATCCAATTGAGCAAGAAAGCCCAAGGACTGCTTGAATTGAGGTGGAGCTCTGCAGTGACTTGCTCTATAAGCAAAAGCACGCAGCTGTGGCGACTGCCTGTGTACAGCCATGGTGCTTACACATGTAAGGTAGAGGGCTGGTTTTCCTCCTGACAGAGCTGTTCTGCTTCCTGAGCAGCAGAACAAGAGCTATTGGCACAGCTCCTTCAGCTCCTGCAGAACTCCAGCAAATTACTGCAGGGAAAGATAAAGCAGTACCAGCAAGGTAGGGCCCTGTGGCTTATTTTCCAGTGCTGAGGTGAGAAAAACTGTAATAGGCTGTCTGCAACAGCCATTCATCTAATTTGTTCTTAAAAACCTCTAATGATGGCAGTCCACCAGTCCACAAAAGCAGCCTGCTCCTGAGCTTCTATTTGATTATAGCTGGGTAGTTTGTCCTACTATCTTAGCTAAATCTCCCTTGCATCCTGTTAAATCTAATACTCCTTATGTCCACTCTCAGTGGATATAAAGATAACAGATTTTCATCCTCCTTACAGAAAAAAAGAAAAATTAAGGCTGTTATCCCACTCCCTTTGGACCTATCTGTCTTCTCTTCACTAGACTAAACAACTCCAAGATCTTTCAATCTCTTCTCACAGGTCAGATTTTACAAACCTTGTAATACCCTTGATGGTCTCTCAGGGCTTTCTTATTTAATTTATGTCTTTTCTAAAAGGTGATGTCCAGTTGCTGGATGCAAAACTTGAGAAGTTCCCAATGCCATGAAGTTACCACCCAGCCCTTAGCTTTCACATCCCCACGTGTAGCCTTGTGGGTGTCACTAAGGTCAGCTGGGGTGTGTTTGCCTCCAGGTCTCTTCTGCTGCCTGGTTGGTCACTCCTTGTTTCAGTACGAGGCCTTTTGACCTCCTAGCACTTTGCATGTATCTCTCTTTGGTTCCATTTGTTGATTCTGGAAAAGCTCTCCAATTTTTCATAGCTATTTTGAATTTTAATCCTGGGCTCCACTATGCTCACAATCCTTCTGGCTTAGTGTGATGGGCCGATTTTGTAAGCACACTTTATTCCATTATCCGAGTTACTAATGAAAATATCAAACTGAAACAGGCCCCAAACAGACCCTGGGTGACCCTATTAAAAATGAATTTTCAGTTTGATGACAAACTGTTACAAGTTCAACCACTTGTGCACCCACCCTGACTTAAGATTTCATCTCACCTTAGCTGTCTATATGAGAAAATCATGGGAGCACATTCATACACCCCACTCAGTTGGGTAACTGCTATTTTAAAACTGTAAAAAATCATTATTAAATACATTGTCTTTTTCTGCTGATCAGTGCTGGGGGCTGCAGTGATCATGAGTCTATAATGCACCAGGCACCCAAGGAAGCAGCTGGGAAGGGGAACAAAGCAGCATCCTGTGCAGGGAGCAGCCTCCTTCCCTGTCATCCTGCATCTGAATATGGGTGCTCCTAACCAAAACCCAGCATCTCTGGTAGCCAACAGCAAGAGCAGCAGCACCCAGAGCCCTAGAAAGGCCAAGGGATTGTTGCCAATTCAAGGTGAGAAACATTCTCCTTGATTCAAGAAGACATTAGCATTTCTATGCAGCCCTCACACCTCACATGAGTGGGGAACGCTCCTTCAGTGGAGGATCTGTCAGAGGCAAAAGAAATAGGAAAGAGCACAGGAGAAGGTTGTGCTTTTCAGGCTCAAGCTTGAAGAGGATGCTGCAGGAGTGACAGAACTTTATTGCTAGGGAAGAGACAAATAGTTTGTAGTACACATTTTGGTTGTGCGGAGCTGAGTGTATATGGGGTGCCACACTGGCTTCTGCAGCCACAGGATTCAGGACAGAGCCTTTTCTGCTGGTAGCTCTGGGCTATGTATATTACACCTTTACATTCAGTTTGATACTGCCTTTAGCCTGCTGGCCCCCTGCCAGTGCAGCTGCAGAGAAGTTGGGGAAGTTTGCCATAATTTGCTTGGGAATTCTTGTGGAAAGTGAGTTTCACCTACTGCAGTGGAAGTGGATAAGTTTAAGGGGTTTGGGTTTCTTTTTGTCCTGAAATGCTCATCCTCACTTAGAAGTAAGGCAGTGTTCAACATTAAAATATTCCAGCTTGAACGTAAAGGACAACTGGAAATCAGTTTGGAAGACTGTTCAGAAAATGCACTAAACTCATGCCCCAGATTAAAACAAGGCAAAAGTTATTTTAACAAAGATCCTGTGGATGTTGCTAATACCAGTGAAGAAGAAGATACTCTCAACCCAGATTTTGGTGGACACCTTTAAAAAGCACAGAGACGGGTGTCCTAGTCACTGCTCAGCCAGCAGCACAAGCTCAGCCCGAGTTGGGTTTAAGGCAGCCTTGCTCACATGCTGCCTGGCCAGCAGCCAGTCTTCCCCTGCCTTCAAGGAGTGAAATCCTGGCATTAAAACCTCTGCTGGCACCAAGAGCCCCAACTGCTACACCCTTCAACTGCAATAGGGGGTCTATCAAGCCTAGAGGAAGAGGACCACAAGGGTAGGGACAATTAAAGATAAAGACACAGTGGACTTTTATGTGTTTCCTATCAGGAAAAGCACAAGTGATGTTTTAGGTTTTCAAGAATACCCTAACTCAGCATTTTGCTGCAGCAGGGTGGTCACTGGGCTTTGGACTGCAGCCCAGCCAAACAGAATGGAGCTTTTCGTCAGTTAAAGTCCAAGAAGGGAATAATGATCTCAGAGTTTTGTATTTATCATTGGACTTGGCCTCCTGACCCTCCTAAAGAAAGGCAATGACTTGAAACACAGTTTTCACAAAGCCAAGACATAAATGGTTGCAGTAAAAATTAATTTTATCCTGCTCTCTCTCCTTTTTTTTCCCAGATACACAATTTCTATTATGTTTGGATAAATCTTGCCCCTCTGGTTCCCTCAGAATGGTCAATGCAATACTCCACATTTGAAAGCCATGCTGGCCCAAAGATGTCACTATCTTGGCAATGGCTCACACAGCCCCAAACAGGGCTATGTGGAGTTATGTGGAGTTTTGTATGATTCAGCAGCAACAAGTGTGAAAAGGCTGAGACTGCTAGCACTCGCCCTTCCTCAACCTTTTCATATTCCTGGCACTCCCTGCAAGCATTGCTGGCTGCAGATATTCAAAGAGCAAAATGAGTGAGTACTGAAATTAGCTTTTTTTTTTTTTTTTTTTTTTTTTTTCTTCTTCATTTTTTCTCCCCCTTTTTTTTTTTTTTTTTTTTTTTTTTTTCACTTAGCATTTTTCCTTCCCCTTTTTTCATTTAGGCAGATATTTATGCTTTTATGGACATGAAGACTTTCCCCTGGTTTATTAGCACCAGCATGGAACATCTTGCTGTCCTAGCAAGCACCATGCAGTGATGGGCAATACTCCTTGTCCCAGCAGCCTTCCTCCTCTCGGCAGGCACATTTTCCCCTTACCCAAGAAAACATGCAGGGGTTGTGTGGTGAAAGCACAGGGGTTTTTCTGTCCCACTGTGGGTGCACATTCAGCATGGTGAAGCGCAAGCACTGGCTAAAGCAATGAGGTATCTTACATGTTCCCCTTTACAAGCTGCAGTATACCAAGAGGTCTTTGCATTTTTGTCAGAAGGCTGGACATTCTGCTCTTTGAAAACCTAAATACCTCCACATAAAAAAATATCAAAACCACAACATAAAAAGCTCTGAAAAAAAAGACTAAGAGATTTCTATGCTTCCCAGTACACATATGAGAAATGGAGACAAAATCTTTCCATCTACACATACAAAAGCATGCTACAAGATTCCTTTATGCCTGCTCAAAGCTCTATGTTTCATCCTTCTAGTATAATTATTCTGGTATGAAATAGGCACAAGATCTAGGTAACCTAAAACACAACTAAATTTAGACTCAAAAATCCACCTGATCCTAGGCTGTGATTTAGTCTTCAGGATTGTATTCTCCAAAGAGGTACTTAGATTAATTGGGTACTTCCCAGGCTACTGGCACCTAACTTCTGACATCCATGTGTCCCTCAGGCATAATGGGAATTGTTAATCAATGTTAAATTAATTTGGTGGTGTCTGGAGGTTCTGAGGAGGGAAGTTCAGAAAGTCAAAACCACTTGACGGGCAGGATTTCTGTCCACCTGCATTGGCTGCCTCAGCAGAGGTGCCAGTGATCAAATGGACAGAGCCTCGTCTCTCAGCCCAAGACGGCTTTGCAGGTGCCCAGTGAACAGCACTGCTTGCTGCTGAATGCAGAGCTGAATTCACTTGCAGATGAAAGCAAATACACCTACAGTTCCAACAGTGAAAGAAATCACATGCTTGGTTCTAATATATAATTGTATAATTGGTTTTATTCTTCTTTCCCACAACGTACATGATTGCTAGAAATGCTTTCCTGTCCACAGTCTTTTCTTTTTTCTGTTTATTTGTCCTTATTCAAAACTAACAGCTGGTTTTACCTATGAGAACCAGCTCACAGATGCAATGCAGGATATAAAGCACATTTATGATAAGACACCTGATAAATCCTTTTGTGTTCCATATCTTTCCTGTAAATATATGGGGAGGGGGCAAGCAGAGAAGGAGAAAAGACCTGCTTTAGAATGATGTCATGGCTGTTGGGCACATCTGCCCCAAATTAAATTACCATCTAAAGGGCTTATTTCTCAAACATATTTCTTTTCAGCTTGGAAGGAGACATAAAGCAGTGTATCCTTTCAGTTTGCATTTGGGGAGTCTGAAAATTCGGGATAACCATCCACAGTATGCCAGCAAGATTTACTAGCGCTGAGCCTCTCAGGTGATGATGCTGTACAAGTTACATGAAAAATGCATCTTTCTTGGTGCCTTGATTAAGTTGTGACTCCTAATAAATCTTCCAGAGACATCAAGCCTGTCTTGCTAAAAGCATGAGGGACCTTTGCAAAGCCCTCTAAGAAGGTGTGAGAAAGAGGTTTCATCTGTGAGAAGAAAGCTTTAAAAAGTTAACCTGTTTGAATTTAAGAATATTCATTCTCAACCTTTCACAGTAAACTTTATGTGCATTCCAGAACTGGAAGACAAAAATTCAGAATTCATGGAAATAAACAACAATGTTTAAACACACCAAGAATGAAACATTTGCCAATAGACTGCTTTGTCTTGCTGCCGTACCATCCCCTCCCCCCCAGNNCCCCCCCCAAAAAAAAAGGCAACAGGAAAAAGGAAGAGAGGACATGAAAGACAACTATTATTTTAATACTTTCTGTGTGATCTTTTCCTATGAAGGCACTCAGCCTCTATGGTTTGTGGGTGACCAATAGGAGGAAAATGCTGGACCAGACAAAATCCTCGTGCTCTTGCTGCCTCTTAGTGCCAACAGCAGGTGTCCCAAAAATACTCATGGTGGCAAAGCCCTGTGTAAAAAGGGAACCATTTTTTTTTCTCCTGTGCAGACCCCCTGGACCCAGAGGCCCTGACAGAGCTGTGCATGTGTGTGGCATCTGCTGCATTGGAGGAAAAGATGCAGCACAATGCCACGTGTGCAGCCTTTTAACTGCCTGGGAAACCTGTGTTGCATCTTTCAAAGCCCCAGCCAAACAGCACTGGAACACAGCAAAACCTGTCAGTCCATCTAGAAACCATGGTCCTGGTTTTCCAGCACTCCAGTTGGTGGAGTTACGCTCATTTACACCAGCTGAGGAACTGTTCCTACATTTCCACCTGGTTCCTGAAGATTTATATCGTAATTCCCCACAAAGCATTAAAATGGAAAAAAAAAATGCCTAACTAGGTCCACAAGCCCTATTTCATAAGTGAGTTATCTCAGCCTTGCTGGGTCAGATCTTACTGAGAGGACGATACATCCAGGGCTGTCATGTAAATCATTTCCTTTTGAATACTTATGTCTAATCAACTTCAGACCTTGTTTTGGACACATTGTATGTTTCATAAGCTGAAGAACTCTCTATGATTAAATCCTTGCCTCCTGACCCCAAAATACATCTGAACAAAATTGTCCCATCAGGAGTTCAGATAATTGCTTGGCCTTTCCTGTCAGTCATAAACCAGACAGATGCAACTTTTTTGGACACTTCCCCACACTTGACTGTGCTTTTCAAACATATTCCAAACAGCGTAAGAGAATAGGAATGGTTGCTTTTATAAATGTGTGGTAGTTCATATGCTTAAGCAAAGAAAACAGAGACTCTCTTTGCTGGTGCCATATGTATTATTGTGTGATAAAAATTTACCAGCGTGTAGTTCTGCAATTATTGTTCTTACAGCTCCATTAGTCTTAAATCTTATTTATTACTGCGGACTATTTTCTTTCACTGGAAATCCCAGGCTCTCCCTTTTCTTGCACCAAAGCTTACAAAGCACCGAGTAGTCCAGGCACAATTTGAAAATTCCATCTTTCTCACACCCAGAGACATTGTGTTTAGGAGTGGTCTTTCTGCTCCCACACACAGACTCCTTGTGGACCTGCAGCCGTGCAATTCTGTGGATCCAGTGGAGATGGCCAGGGGCTGACCCAGCAGGACAGGGCACCGAGCAAGGGTCACACACCCTTGCCTGGCCAAGCACCACACACCTCATGGGGCTGCAGCTCCCAACAGGGACAGCCCAAACTCCTAATTGGGGGATGAGCTGGGACACTGCCTCAGCACTGGCAGGGGCAGCAGGGAAGGCACAGCATGGACTCTGCAAAAGCAGGTGAAAATTTTCTGTTGACTTCTGAGGGGACCATGATTTTCTTCTCATTCTCCTTGACAGCCTGCTAGTGTACACAGGAGAGCTTGGAGAGGTGAGAAAAACTTGCTGGAGGAAGCCTGGAACATATCTGCTGGTGAATGACAAGTCACCCCATTCACTTGGATGGAGCTAAATCCTGAACAATGCGAAGTATTACAAATATTCAGACATCACAGACAAGGGTTTACAGAGATCACAGTCTTCAGTTGAAAGCCTGGGAATTCCTCAAGGAGAAGGTGTGGTCTAGGGCAGTGCATGTGAGCCAAGAACTTTCCAAGTGCCTCTGCAACTCTCAAAATCTGATGAGAAAATTAAGTTCATGGGCAAAACACATTATGAAAATGGAAAGCAGGCTGCTACATTTAGCACTAAGTTGAAAGAATGGAATGCATGTGAATGTTAGAAAAGAAAAATCATTAAAAGTTCATTCTACATCAAGAAGAAAACTTTCCAAGGAGCAGAAAACAAGGACGTGAAGGGCTGGGGTGCCACAGAAGAACCTAATTTCTGCACCTGAGTCCTGGCTGCACAAGCAGAGCTGCAGAATCATGAGCATCATCTCCTAGACCATTTGGACACTAAGCCTGCATGTGGTTCCTGCAGACAGATAGGCTCTCTTAGACAATACTGCCTGTTTGTGTTGCCAGCCTCTTGGTGGTTTGACGAAAGTCATTGCTACCTAGCAGAGGTGACAAAACTGGACATAACATGACTCCATCTGCAAAATTTGGTGGTCCAGTGGCCTAAAGTGGTCTAGCACTTTACAGCTGCAGCAAAGAGTAATCTGGAAACAAAACTGGAGTATCTGACACTGGTAAATGACACATGAGGCAGGGTTTGGCTCCAGGACAGCCTCATATCTGTGCCCAGGTCTGTATGAGTTACAGAACTGCTCCTGAAGCTCATGCTGGCTTTTTCATTTTGCAGGGTACCTTTGTGAGCCTGTAGTCTCAGGCAGAGCTCACATAGGGTTTACAAAGCTGTCCTGTGAGGACATGGAAAAGAAGCATGAATCATTGGAAAATTGTATTCTCTGCAGGAACACCTGCAGCAAAGGCCTCAGGAGTCCCCTGGGTAGCTGCTGCACCCATCAGGTTGCCAACACCCACACACCAGCACATACCGAGCTACTTCTATCCAAACTTTTCACTCTTTCCACTTACGCTAAGTGTAGGAAAATAATTTTCTTTTTTTTTACATCTCTGCATTTCTCCTCTTCACTATTGTGAGAAAAGCCCTTATCTGATAGTCCTGCCGTGCTGTGTGATTTAGGTTGGACGCCCACTGTTTCAGCTTCTACCTTCTTATTTCCTCACCTCGGATGCTCTCCGTAGCTGCTCCGTGCTTGTGCTGTCATTCCTGCTGGATCCTCGCAGCACGCAAGGCAAGTGTCATATGGGAAAATCAGTCTGTGGGCTCCTGCTTGGGGGACTGGAATGAGCACGTGGGACAAATGAACACAAAAAGGAGGTCAGAAATTTTTGGGAAGTGGAGTCAGTCCAGCAGAACAACCCAGTGGGCAGCGGCGCCCCAGGGAATGGAGACAAAATTAAGGGACCCGTCCTCGAAAGGCCCGTGTGACTGTCACAGCGGTGCTCAGGGACACTCAGAGTACGGAGTGCGCCTGTGTGTCCCAACCGGACCCCAACCGGATCCCAACCGGGAGAACCTACCGGAGGGTGGGGGAGGGGCTCCCGGGGGCCGGCCGCGCGGCTCGCTCCGGCCGCCA